>WOXC01004985.1:2500-491951 GCA_011680675.1 Gymnobelideus leadbeateri
GTAATTCTGGAAAAGCCACAGCAGCTGGTCTTATAGGGTTCCTCCAGCCAGCTGCTGGTCAGGCTGCCCTGGGCCTAAAACCATGACTCAGGGGGCCCTGGGCCTTGTGTTGTAGGCTCCCAGAGCGCTGAGCTGCCTGCTCCCTGCTGGGGTGGCAGGCTGTTTTCAGTGGGACGTTAGCTTCTCTGTGTCATTCTGTGGGTGCTAGAGCTCCAGAGGTTGTTCAGAGTCCCCTTTTATATTATTTTTCTCTACTTCCCTCTTAATTTTGGTTACATTGGCTTTATTTGTATAGAAACCTTTCAGTTTAATGTAATTAATGTTTTCCACTTTGCATTTAATAATGCTTTCTATCTCTTTTTTTAGTCATAAATTCTTCCCTTCTCCAAAAATCTCAGAGGTATGGTATTCCTTGCTCTCCCAGATTGCTTACAGCATCAGCCTTTATACCTAAATCATGCACCCATTGAGACTTGATTTTGGTATATGGTGTAAAATATTCATCTATGCCCAGTTTCCTTCATACCATATTCCAATTTTCCCAGAGGTTTTTGTCAAATAGTGAGTTCTTATCCCCAAAACTGGGGTCTTTAGGTTTATCGAATAGGAGATTACCATAGTCATTGTCTGCTGTGTTTCCGGTGCCTGATCCATTCCACTGATTCACAATACCAAGTAGTTTTGATGACTTCTGCTTTATAATGCAGATTAAATCTGATATGGCTAGACCACCTTTCCTATATTTCTTTTCATTAATTCTCTTGATATTCTGGACCTTTTGTTCTTCTAAATGAATTTTATTACTATTTTTCTAGCTGTATAAATATTTTTCATAGATTGATTGTTATGGCATTGAATATGTGATTTAATTTAGGCAAAATTGTCATTTTTATTATATTAGGTTGACATAGACATGAGAAACTGATGGTTGTCCAATTGTTTAGATCTGATTTTATTTGTGTGAAAAGTGTTTTGTAATTGTGTTCATATAGGTCTTTGGTTTGCTTTGGCAGGTAGATTCCCAAATATGTTAAAATGTCTATTGTAACTTTAAATGGAATTTCTCTTTCTATATGTTTCTATAGGATTTCATTAGAAATATATATGAATTCCAAGGACCTATGTGGGTTTATTTTATATCCTGCGACTTTGCCAAATTTATTTCTTATCTCAAGTAGTTTTTTACTTGATTCTCTAGGATTCTCTAAGGATATCATCATATCATCTGCCAAGTGATAAGTTGGTCTCTTCTTTGACTTATCTGATTCCTTTTATTTCTTTTTCTTCTCATTTCTCCTGCAAACATTTGTAGTACCAGCATGAATAAGAGGGGTGATAGTGGACATCCTTGTTTCACCTCCAATGTTATTGGAAATGCTTCTAGATTATCCCCATTACAGAAAATACTTACTGATGGTTTTAGATAAATGCTACTTATTATTTTATGAACGACTCCATTTATTTCTATACTTTCTAGTGTTATAATAGGAATGGATGTTGCATTTTTTCAAAAGCCTTTTCTGCATCTATTGAGATAATCATATGACTTCTGCTAGTTTTATTGTTTATATGATCAATTATACTGATGGTTTTCCTAATATTGAACAATCCTTGCATTCCTGGAATAATTCCTAACTGATCAAAGTTCATTATTCTTCTGATAAGGTGCTGTAGTCTTTCTGCTAATATTTTGTTTAAAAGTTTTGCATCTATATCCATGAGGTAAATTGGTCTATAATTTCTTTCTCCATTTTGTCTCTTCCTGATTTATGTATCAGTGCCATATTTGTGTCATAAAAAGAATTTGGTAGGACTCCTTCTTCTCCAATTTTCCCAAATAGTTTGTAAAATATTGGACTCAACTGTTCTTTAAATGTTTTATAGAATTCACTATTAAATCCATCTGGCCTTGGTAATTTTTTCTTAGGGAGTTCATTCATAACTTTTTCAATTTCTTTTTCTGAGATGGGTTTAAGGAATTTACTTCCTCTTCAGTTGATCCGGGCAACTTATATTTTAGTAAATATTCATCCATTTCACTAAGATTTTTAAATTTATGTGCATACAGTTGGGCAAAATAATTCTTAATTATTGTTTTGATTTCCCTTTCATTGTAGGTAGATTCACCCTTTTCATTTTTGATACACGTAATTTGGTTTTCTTCTTTCTTTTATTTTTATCATATTGACTATAGGTCTATCACTTCTATTGTTTTTTTTTTCATTCAACCAGATCTTAATTTTATTTATTAATTCAATAGTATTTTAATTTCCCTTTTGTTAACCTCTCCTTTGTTTTTCATTATTTCCAATTTAACATTTAGTTGGGAATTTTCAATTTTTTTTCCAGCTTAGTTGCATGCCCAATTTATTGACCTCCATTTTCTCTATTTTATTTATGTGTGTATTTAGAGATATATAACTGCCCCTAAGAACTGCTTTTGTTGCATCCCACAAGTTTTGGTATGTTATCTCATTATTGCCATTCTCTTGAATGAAGTTACTGATTGTTTCTATAATTTCTTATTTTACCCACTCATTCTTTAGGATTAATTTTTTAAGTTTCCAACTTGTTTTTAGCCTATATTTCTATGACCCTTTACTGCATATGATTTTTATTGCTTCATGATCTGAGAAAGATGCATTTAATATTTGTGCCTTTCTGCACTGAATTGTGAGGTTTTATGCCCTAGTACATGGTCAATTTTTATGTATATGCATGTGCCACTGAAAAGAAGGTATATTCCTTTATATCCCCATTAGGTTTTATCCAGAGTTCTATCATATCTATGGTCTCTAAAATTCTATTCACCTCTTTACCTTCTTTCTTGTTCATTTTGAGGTTAGATTTATCAAGTTCAGAGAGGTAGAGATTGAGGTCCCCCACTAGTATAGTTTTGTATCTATTTCTTCCTCTAATTTCCTTAACTTCTCCTCTAGGAATTTGGATGCTATACTGCTTGGGCATATATGTTTAATAATGATATTGCTTTATTCTCAAAGGTGCCTTTTAGCAGGATAAATTTCCTTCCTTATCTCTTTTAATTAGATCTATTTTTGCTTTTGCTTTATCTGAGATAAGGATTGGTAACACTGATTTTTTTTTTACTTTAGCTGAGGCATAATATATTTTACTCCAGCCTATTACCTTTACCCTTGTTGTATCCCCCTGTTTCAAATGCATTTTGTGTAGACAGCTTCTTGTAAGATTATGGTTTTTAATTCATTCTGCTATCCATTTCCATTTTATGGGAGAGTTCATCCCATTCATATTCACAATTATGATTACTATCTGTGTCTTTCCCTCCATCATCTTCCCTCCCCTGCTTGTGCTTTTTTTACTCTCTTCTCCCTTTCCTTCCTTAATAGCTTTCCTTGTGATCACTACCTAACTCAGTATCCCACCCATGCAATCCAATCCTTTTCAAAAACATATTTTTCCCCCACATAGTGCTTTGTTATAACTTCCTATTCTTTGAAAATGTGGACTTGCCATTTAAATATGTCAGAATCACTGTCAATAAATTGCTTAATGATGGAACTATTTTTGTCCAGAGCAAATAATTGTCCTCCTTTTGATTGCTTTGATCAGCACAATTGTTTTTCTTATACTAAGAGATATATTTTCCCCAAAGGATCAATTTGAAGCTATCTTTTAAAAATAGAAATCCAAATTCAATAAAACTCACATATCGATATTTTCATGATATGCCAGTTCCCTTCCCCCTCCTCCTTTAACATATTGTAAGTGCTATTGGGGCAGTGCTCTTGTTTTATCTAAACATTGAATTCCTTCCAGGACTTAGCAATTGTTCTATACATAGATATTTAATAAATGTTTTGTTGTTGTCTATCCAGATCAACATTTTAATAGCAATGACAACCAATATGTATTTGATAAATTAGTTTTTCTTTAAATACATTTTCTCATCTCCACATTAAACCTCTGAGGAAGTTAGTGTGGCTCTTGTTAACCTTTTTTTGTACAGAATCATGATCTCATGGGTGTATGTAGGGAATTCATAATGAGGACATGTCCTCTATGAAAGCAGATCAGTGACTTCTTTTCAACTCATAGTCTCTCTTTTTTTTTTAAGCAATTGGGGTTAAGTAACTTGCTCAAGGTTACACGGCTAGTCATTATTTTTGTGTGGGTGCTCATTTTCTGAGGCCGGATTCGATCTCGGGTCATCCCAACTCCGAGGCCAGTGCTCTTACTCACTGCGCCACCTAGCCGCCCCATCTCATAGTCTTTTAAAGGCATCTGGAGCACTAAGATTACATCATCTGTATTTATAAGGGTGTAGAGTTAGACACAGGTTTTCTTGACTCTGTGGCTGGCTATCTACCCCTCATATATCTTGCTGATTTACATTTTACAGAAGAACCTCATATTATAGATAAGAAATTGGAGATTCAAGGTGGTTAAATGACTTTTCCAAAATCATAAATTGAGTAAATAGCAGAGATTGGACCTGGGTGGATATGTTATGTGCTGACAATGTTCTTTCCACTAAGCTATGTGTACAAACATACGAAAGATTCTTATTTTGAAGTAATTGTAGTTTTTAGAGAGGTTCTTTTTTCCTGTATTGAAAAGTAGTGCTTGATTACCAATGAGAAGTAACCACTTAGAAAACTACTAGAATAAGTTTATTCTTTGCTGGGCACTTCCTATCAAGCAGTTGTACTAAGTAATAGAATGCACAGTGGAATGAAGCTCATGATAAATTTTGTGGTTTATATACAACAAATTTAGCCAATGAGTAGAGTGTGCTAAGATTTCTATGTATCTATTTAACTGTTCTCATGAAGGGTTCTTGGCATATAACAAAATCAATTGCCTTGGATGCAGTAGGGTGGGGCTGGATATGATATTCTTAACGTGCAGGTGTAATTATAGAATCCTTCTGCTCAAAAAAAATTAGTGAATCCTTGTTGCCTATAAGATAAAATCAAATTTCTTAGACTGTATTTAAGGAACCCTTCATTATCTTTCATAACTGAGCTTCCACCTACATTTTCCTCATTGCTTTGTTTCGAGGTACTTTATGATGCAGATATCTTGGGCCACTAAATACAAAATTCTAACTCTTATCTCTGTAAATTTATACAAATTGTCCCTTATGTCTGGAATATAGTCCTCATCTTTTCTCCTCAGAAACCTTGTCTTCCTCCAAATATCAGGTTTGCATCTTTCCATGATCCCCTTATTTAGTAATACTCTTTCTTATAAGTTGATTTGAGTTAAACTCAAATTCTCTTATACACTTAGGACTAACCATGTTGAAGAAGCATATATTCCCCTTACCACTTTTTGCTCTTGAATTCCCACCAATGTGCTTCTTTTGATACTAATTAACCATTCAAAATAGGGATATTTCTACAGTCTTGTAGTAATAGTAGTAGTAGTGGTGGTGGTGATGGTGGTGGTGGTAGCAGCAGCAGCAGCAGCAGCAGGGCAGCTAGATGGTATAGTGAATAGGAAAACACTGGGTCTGGAGTCAAGAAGGCCTTAGTTCAAGCCCAGCCTCAGATACTTACTAACTGTGTAATCCTGGGGTAGTCACTTAACCTGTTTACCTCCACTTCATCAACTGTAAAATGAGCTGGAGAAATAAATTACCAACCACATGAGAATATTTACCAAGAAAACCCCAAATGGGGTCATAAAGAACTGGACATGACTGAGTAATGAGTAACAAAGTCATATTAGCAGTAATAGCAATAGTTATATTTACTTATACATGCCAGTAATGTGCTAAGCACTTTATAATTATTATGTAATCTGATACTCACAATAACTCTTGAGAGGTAGGTACTAGCATTATCCCCATTATAGAAATGAAGAAACAGGCAAACAGGTTAAGTAACTTGCCCAGTGGCACAACGCTAGAGGATTTGAACTCAGGTATTTCTGATTTTATGCCAAGTAATCCACCCACTCACCTACTCACCCCAAACTGATTAAAAGAAATTGTTACAATTATTAAAATAAATAACATCACAAGTACATAATAACAATAAATAATAAAATAATATCACATACCAAGCAAGTACATAAATAACAATATATGTCAGAATAAGTGTATTAACTTGAGAGCACATGAAGGAGTAAAAATCAATGTGATTGGGGTTACTCAACATCTTAATTCCCAACTTTTATATTAATTGTCCTTTCAGGAAACTCTGCAGCACATGAAACCAATTCTCTCTTCCCTTTTCAACTTAAATATAACATTTATACATTCTTTTTAATAATTAATAACACACCCTGAAAAACATTGTTTAGAAAAATTTGCCTCTTAATTTGGATGGAAATTTTCTTTAAGCAAATGTATAGCAAAATTCATTAAGTTGCCTATTGATGGGCTATACTTACCAACCTAGCTATTCATTGCAGTGTAGTCTGCATTGTCGAATCATAATAGAACTCCTAGAATAGAACCCAGGTTGATTCTGGCCAAGTCAAGCCAGTCTAACCAGCTCTTCTTATATAATAAAGCACAGGAATGAAGTAAAAGAGATAAAACTTAAATGTATTCACCCAATCAGTACCTTCCAACCAATGCCTGCTTGTTGGCTTACTTTTCCTTTTACTGGTCTCTTCAGACAACTCTGACAAGCAGCTTTTGGTCCCTTGATAGTTCATCATCTCCTAATTTTTTTTTTTTTTCATTCTTCAGCCTCAGTCTGCAATCCCCTAGAGTTTTTATGTGCTATCATTATCAATAGATTAAATCAGTGCTACTATCTCTCAGTAACACCTTTCATTTATAAGGTAAAACAGACAAATTTCCCCTATGAAATCTAATAGATCTTTGAAAATTCTACCTTGTTCTCCAAATATTTATATAATTTGTCATTATTTTTTTTACCTTTTTAAGGTGTAAAACAGTTTATGTGTAATACCCCACAGCTCTTGTCATCAACACAGCCTAAAATAGAATTTTTTGCTCCTTAAAACTTAGTTTCTTTATACTCATGATTTTCTAATTTTTTAAAAAATTAAAATTTTTTCTCTTCCTTCTTAGACCATCAGACAATTCATATGAAAATGAAGTGACTTCCTTTCTCTTTCATGAGGTGTTTCAAGTCTTAATATTTACACCACAATTTCCTGTCCCAGACTGTTAGAATCTCATATGAAAACCATGTTTCCTCATGAAAAATCTTTTTAGCATTTTTGTTAAACAAAATATCTTTTCCTAATCTATAACTGGCAATATTTTATGTCCCTTAAGAAATAATTGAGGGGCGGCTAGGTGGAGCAGTGAGTAAGAGTGCTGACCCCAGAGTTAGGACGACCCACTGGCCTCAGAAAATGAGCACCCACACATTAATAATGACAGGCCGTGTAACCTTGAGCAAGTTACTTAACCCTACTTGCTTTAAAAGAAGAAATAATTGAAATATTTCATTTGTTAAACTGTTTTACATGGAAAGAACCTTAAAGGGATAATATATTTATTTGTATTTGTATTATATCCCAATTCGTTTTCACATTCTCCAAGCTGAGCACAGTACATTATCCCTAGTGAGTACTTAATTAATACTTCCTGGATTGCCACAATTAAGTTCAAGAATTGTTTTTGTCTTTGTAGTCTCATAGTTTATCATGGTATATTGCACATAGCTGTTACTTAAGTGTTTGCTGAATTGAAGTATATAGCTCAAGAATATTATGTGTGTTTTTATCTCAGTGTATAACTTTTCATTGAGAAATGCAATGCCTTCTCATTAACTCTCCTTGTCCTAAGTCTCTCATTGCTTGAATTCCTCCTTCACCTAGCAGCTGCGATAATTTTCTCAAAGTGCAGGCCTGTGCATGATCCTTCTATTAAATAATCTGCAGTGTCTCCTTTTACATTTAGGGCCAAATATAAACTTTTCTATTGATAACCAAGGATTTCACAGCCTGGCCTCCTTCTACACTTCCAGACTTAAATAAGCCTTCTCTCAAGGTCCTCAGTTGCACAGTTATCTTGATCTATTTGTCCTGACAAGAATATTCCTTCTGATACCTTCATGCCTTTGCCCTGACAGCCTTTATACAGTGAGTCCTTTTCTTCCTTACTTCAGCTTCTTGGGATCCTTTATTTCCTTCAAGATTCAACACAAATGCCATATTTACTAAGTGACCTTTCCTGGTTCCTCTAGGTGGTAGAGTAGTTCTCTCTTACGCACCACTTCATACTTACCTTGTACATACTTACATATGTACATGTTATCTTCTACACTAGAAGTTAAGCTTTTTGAGGTGAGGGACTATTTCATTTATCTTTATATTCTTGGCACCTAGCATAGTGCCTGATACAAAGTAAGCTCTTAATAAATTCTCCTTTGTTTCTGATTGGTTGGTTGAAAAGGACAAATTGCAAGATCAGTCCCTACAGTACTGAATTTTAGAATCCAAGGGCACAGAATTATGTATCCTTTAAGATATCAAAGTAGCCTGTTTTGTAATACCAGGATTAAAAGATTCCCACAAAATGGTTGCCCTTGCCTCTTCACAATTCATCTTGGCAGTCACTCATTCTCATCAATCCTGTCTATTTTTGTCAAGATTCTTACATACACATCTCTCTTTAGTTCAAGGTTTCTTCTGTTTTGCTTAGTTATCTCTTCCCCATATTATGCCTATATTTACATCAATTTGGAATTTGAGTAAATAATTATGCTGATTGTCTGCCCTCCCCACCATAATATTTCACATCCCAATCTTTCTTAGACCTAAGTAAGTCCTAGAATTTCAGCAATATCAATTACAGCTTCTCATATAGTTTCCCCATCTGGATCCCTAATGGTTTGGTGAAAATATAACTGCTCACTTCTTGATTATTTAGTGATTACTGGCTCAGTTAACTTCAGATATCTTAATATTCATCATAGGATTCTGACAATGTACTCATCTATATAATACAATGGAAGAAACAAATTGTAACTATTTTTAGTCTTCTTGAAATTTGTTAGAATAGCTAAACAGCAAAAGATAAAATAAAATGAGTGAAGACCTATTTGCTCAAAATAAACTTTTACTCAAGAAAAACACTTTTTTTTTTACAAATGAATCATCTACTTCCCATGTGAGTTCACAAAGAGAGTTTGCTAACCAATTATCTATATAAAATGATAGTATTTCTTCACAAGCACAATTTATGGAAAATACACCAATCTGCATAGAAATAAGAAAAATTGAAACGTTTACAAATTTAGCTGCAAAGGAATGGATGGTATAGTCACATTAGCAGTGATGGAAGTCATTTTGCATCATACTTATAATCTGGAAAGTACATGTAATTTATGTTTTCTATATTTCTGATTAGCACATAAAGCTAATTCTATTTCTCACATAATCATACTGCAAAACAATTTGAGTAAAAGTAAGACAAATTTCATAAGTTCCTACATACTTTGTTATCTCACTTATTTGGACTAGTTTCCAAAAGTTACCATTATTTAATTGCTATAAAGATCCATGATTTAATCTGTACGAGTTGTCCCTCCACCTATATAGATTGCCACTCCCTTGATCCTTAGTATATCCTCGCTATGAGTTACTGTGTCTAGGAAAAAAAAACACAGCGACTAATTTTCTAGAGATAAATTTCTAAGCACTGTGATAGGCTGTCTTTATGGTAAAATGCATGCAGTCCACATTGAAGGTCTTTCCATCTTGGTAGTTTCAGGATACCCTTCAAAAACCTCTATGCTAGAATGAAGGACTAGTGGATTAAAAACTACTGTTTCAAAGTGTTTAAAAGGTTCCAAGAGAGGGAATAAAAGGTTATAATCCTTTGAAATGTAGCTCAGTACTCATGGGAAACCAATTATAAACAATGTATTAACAATAGTTGATGAAATGAACAGTGATTTAAGGTTTCAGTGTTAATACCCTATTCTTCAGAAATATATGAAAAAGGTAGAGGGAGAATAGTATCTGGATGAGTGTATATGGGGAGAGAGAGATAGAGAGAGAGACAGAGAGGGACTGAGAGACCAAGAAAGAGAGACAAAGTAATTATATGAAACTAGTAATTTTGTCATAGAGATAACAATATCCTGATTTGAGGATACTCTTCAGGGATAAATATGGTTTATATTAATCTCATGTTCTATAGTTCTTTCTGTTCTGTTTTTTACTCTTTAGGAAATAAAAGGAAGAAATCCAAATCCTCTGGAAGGGACTGAATAGAAAAAGAAGAAAGTATGCTGAGAGCTCTTAGGAGTTCCTCAGTGCTTTTCATTAAATTGTGGGCAGAATCCTGAAGGGTGTGACAAAAAAGTGCAGGTGAGACAGATTGCTTAAAATGATTTAAGGGCTTCTCTTGCAAAAGCTTCTGCAACTCATCCATACTATGGACCAGAGTTATACTGCTTTCCAATGTAACAATTTTTAGCCCTTTTGGGAGAAACAAAAGTTAAAAAGCAAAGTCTGATTAAATTAAGTAGCATTTTAATAAAGTGAAGATTATTGAAAGTAGTGATTTTGCATGATTTGTTTTCATGTTTCATTGTAAAATGATCCAATTAGTATTTTTCTCTTAAATTTTTACAGAGGCAACTAGCTTTTAATGAAGGAAATATGTTTTTAATTGGAAAAAAACCCTATTATTTTTAACTTTATCCTATTTCTCAGTTATCCATGCTCTGAGGAAGATCTAGAACATTGGGTCTACACTATATCTTGGATATTGCTACATGATATATAGATGTATAGTAGACTTGAGAAATAATCAGATTTTAGGATGTGCCTTGCATATCCAACTATATTTCCATGATGGTTGATATATGTCATTCCCATCCCCAATTCCCTGCCTTTTTACTGCTTTTTTTTTTTCCATGCCTAGAAAGCTTTTTCTCCCTATATCTACCTCCTTGCTTCCTTGAATTCCTTCCAGACAGCTCATTTCAGGAGGCATTTCTGGGGTCCTCTTCCTTCCTGAACTGCTAATAACTTCTCTCTGAGATTATTCTATTTACACTGTACACACACACACACACATAAATATATATATATATATATACATATATATGTGTGTGTATATATATATATATATATATATATATATATATTTCATACTATCTGGTACACAATAAGCACTTAATAAATGCTTGTCAACCAAATATAAATCTGTACTATTCCATTATTTCTGTCTTAATCACCCCGTCTCCATTTCTACATGTCTGTATCTCTCTGTCTCTGTATCTCTGTCCCTGTGTGTCCATCTCTCTATACCTGACTCTCTGGCTCTCTTTTTGATTGTCATTTAGATTTGATTTTTATAGAAGACATTGAAAATTATCTAATATCTTCTATTTAGAGTCTGGACTCATATTGTGGGTAGGGAAGAGTTAACATTCTCCCTGGTCAGCCTTTGGTACCTTTGGAATTATAAAATGTAAATGATGTACATGACTCTGAATGATCCAACTCAATTTATTAAGCACGTAACTTTTTAATTAATACTTTCTATGTTTCTGGTATTTTCATTTGCCCATATTTTGCTCCCTCTCCATCCAAAGAACATCCATTGCCAGGAAGAAGAGAAAAGAAAGGGAAGAAAAAAGAGTAGCGTTTCAGTAAAGCAAATTAATTTATCAACCATAATTGACAATGTATACATTGTTCTATATACTCATAGTTTCTGACCTCTACAAAGATGTGGGAGAGGTATATTTCCTGATCTCTTCTTTGGAAACAAATTTGGCAATTCCAATTCAATTTTTCTTTTGGTTCTTTGTTACATGCCTTTACTTTTGACTAAAGAGTTTAAGTGACTTGTCCATGGTCACAAAACTAATAAGCATATGAGTTCATATTTGAATTCAGGTCTTTCTGACTCCAAACCTGGCACTCCACCTACAGCATTAACTTTGTTTATTCATTGTCCAATCAATGCACAATTACTTTGATTCCTGTTCTTTGCTATTACAAACAGTGTAAAGAAACACATATATAGGGTATTTTTCTCTGTTTTTTTTTTACCTTATTAGCATAGTAGCAGAAATACTGAGTCAAAGAATATGTATATTTTAGTTACATTTTCTTTTTTAATATAATTCCAAGTTGATTTTCACAATGGTTGAACCAATTTGTAGCTTCACCAATAGTGTAATAATCTTCCTGTCTTTTCCACTTGCTATGCAATCTCAACCCTGAATATGATTTTTTCTTCATTTTATTATCTGTCATATTGAATATGAAAATATGGAAAAAATTGGAGGTAATCATTTATCAGCAGTCTCTTCCTGACACATGTGAATGAGATAGCTATATTTGGGAAAAGCAGAATCAGAGAAAGGATTGGCCTGCTGCTCAGGAGGAATATGATGTTAATAACTGACAAAAGAGGACAAACAGAATTGCTGCTCTCTGACTCTTCACCCTTCCCCTTTTCTCCCCTTCCTGGCCCCCTTCCCCTTTCCCCCTCCTCCCCTCTCCCTTCCCCTCTCTCTACCTCCTCCCCATCCTTCCTTCCATCCTTTCTCCTTCCTTCCTTCCTTGGCCTAGATGATGCCATGGTGGAGACGGCTGAGGAGATCACAGAGCCCGCCAAAGCAGACATCACAGAACTGTGCCAGGACATGTTATCCAAAATGGCCACTTACCCGAAGGGCCAGCTGACAGCCACCAGTGAAGATTATAAACTTCTGAAAAGTATGAACAAACTGACTAGCTTGAAGTATCTAGAAATGAAAGATATTCCAGTAAACATAAAAAGAAACCTAAAGGACTTAAACCTGAAATCTGCAGCACTTCAGCCTGATCTGGGTCAGATCACTTTAATCGAGGAGCAAGTAGCAGCTCTTGAGCAGGCAGCTTACAAGTTGGATGCATATTCAAAGAAAGTAGAAGCAAAGTACAAGATGTTAGAGAGGCAATGAAAGAATTCTTTAGCACAAAGACTTTACTACAAGAATGTTTTATAAGAAATATGTGGGATGGGAATTATCACCAGGTTTTATTTCCTAAAAGGAAGCAGTGATGCTGATCCAAGGAGAATCCCAGCCTCCACCTCTGGCTGGATATGTAACTCTGGCCACCCACACTATTTTCCTCAACCTGTACCTCTGGAACCTCATTTTAGTGCGTACTTCCTTGTGTGCTCTAGACCATGGCTCAGAAATCAGGATCAACCCAGTCTGGAGGAGACACAGATGCAATACTCTCCTCTCCCTGTATCCTCCCTTGCCCCATCATGACCTGTTCTTCAACTTTAATAATAAATGATAATGTGCGGCCCTTAAAAAAAGAAGAAAGAAGAAAGCAGAATTGTTCAATACTTATTCTGCTTTTCCTTTCTGCCAAGGAGAATAGTCTTTGGACAAGAAAGGACAGAATAAAAAATGGATATTAAAACCAAGATAGCTAAAGAGACTCTAAGAAAACATACAGCTTGCCTTGGCAGAGTTTTAGTCAGCAGACAGACACAAGTTAATAACATCCTAGGATAGTGGATGATTAGTAGATGTTAATTCAAATCAAGTCATCAGTAAGTATTTATTAGGCTCCTACAATGAGCCAGGCACCATGCTGAGTACTTTAGGATATAAAGAAGTGCAGATGTTATTTGTAAGTCACTATCAATGACCTTTAAATGATTCTGGGGCATTAGTGGAGCATCACAGAATTCCTTTCTCAGAATTGTCTTAATTTTCAAAAAAGAAAAGAGAATGAGCTCTTTAAAATATAAACCAGTGACCTAGATTTATCTTCTTGAAATGATTCTAGAATAGCATGCCAAAGAAATGGTAAGTGGACGTTTAGAAAAAAGAAACAGTATTAAAAAAAAATCCAGTATATCTTCATCAAAAAACAAACAAACAAATAACCCAAAACAAGTCATCCCCAGATAATCACATTGCCTTTTTTTTTACTCATTACAAAACTGGGACACCAAGGAAATGCTATAGATCTATCTTAGCTCAATTTTAACAACATATTCATTTAAAGCTTTCATAGTATTATTATTATTTTTTAAACAAATGCTTTATTAGCTTCTGGTTTACATCATTCATTTCCACCAGATTTTGAGTTACAATTTTCCCCCCATTTTTTCCCTACCCACCACCCCAGGGTAGCAGGCCCACTAGATATCCCCTCATCCAATCTGTTCTCTCCTATATCTTCTCCCATACGCCTTTCGACTTTGCCATTAGAGCAAGGTGAATCTCTGATCCCTAATGCCTGGACATCTTATGAAACATTTAATTTTAAAACTTTGATTTCCAGATCCATTCCCTTCCTCCCTTGTCACCCACTCCCTCTGAGAAGATAAGCAAGTCAGTATGTGTTGTACATGTATAGCTATGCAAAACATTACCATGGTAGATATATTGTAAAAGAATGCTTATATTTCCCTCCCACCCATCTCACCTCCCACTTGGTCCATTGCCTACTTTGATCCTGTCCCTCTTTGATAGTGGGTACTTCCAACCTCCCCTCCCCTGAGAATGCCCTCCCCTCCATCATCTCTCCTCTCATCCCCCTTTCCCCTACTCTCCTGCAGGGTGAGATATCCCATTTAGTATGTATGTGATTCTCTCCTAGAGCCAACTTCAGTGAGAATATGGTTTTGCCTTTTTGCCTTCCTGTTCTTCTCCTCCCCTACAACTACTTCCCCTTGCCTCTTCTACATGAGATAGTTTACCCTAACCTGTCTCTCTCCATCTCCTCTTGCCACTTTGCTCTCTCACCTCTTGACTTCACCCCTTAAGAATCATCCCTTCCCAACAAATTCAACCTGTGCCCTCTATCCATGTATACCTGTAAACATATGCCCATATACCCTTCTTCAATTATTTTCATAATGAGAAGTGTTTCATCAGACACAGTTATTGTTTTTCCATGTAGGAATGTAAATAGTTCAACTATGATAAGTTCCTTTGGATTTCTTTTCCTTGATTACCTTCTCAAGCATCTCTTGTTTCTTGTGTCTGGATGTCAAATTTTCTATTCAACACTGGTTTTTTCCTCAAGAATGCTTGAAAGTCCTCTATTCCACTGAATGACCATATTTTCCCCTGAAACAAGATACTCAGTTTTGCTGGGTAGGTGACCCTTGGGTTCATTCCCAGTTCTTTTGCCCTCTGGAATATCATATTCCATGCCCTTCGATCCCTCAGTGTAGATAGAAGCTGCCAGGTCCTGGGCTATTCTGATTGTGTTTCCACAATATTGAGATTGTTTCTTCCTAGCTGCTTGTAGTATTTTCTCCTTGATCTGGGAGTTCTGGAACCTGGCTATGATATTCCTAGGAGTTTTGTTTTGGGGGTCTTTTTCAGGAGGCGACCGGTAGATTCTTTCAACCTCTATTTCCCTCACTGGGTCTAAAACATCAGGGCAGTTTTACCTGAAAATTACTTTAAGGATGATTTCTAGGTCCTTTCTTTGATTGTGGCTTTCAGGTAGTCCAATAATTTTTAAATCATCTCTCCTGGATCTATTTTCCAGTTTTGTGGTTTTTCCCATGTGATATTTCACATTGCCTTCTCTTCTTTCATTTGTTTGGATCTGTTTAACAGCATCTTGATTTCTCATAAAGTCATTAGCTTCCATTTGCTCCAGTCTAACTCTGAAGGAATGAATCTCCTCAGTGAACTTTCAAGATTCTTTTTCCATCTGGCAAATTCTGCTTTTTAAGGCATTCTTCTCCTCATTGCCTTTCTGAGCCTCTTTTGCCATTTGAGTTAGTTGATTTTTTAAGGTGTTATTCTCCTCAGTCAGGCTGTTGACTGTCATTTCATACTATTCTTGCATCTTTATCATTCCTCTTCCCAATTTTTCCCCCACTTCTCTTATCTGCTTCTTAAGGTCCTCTATGGCCTGTAGCCAGCTTGTATTTTCATTTGGGGCTTTTGGTGCAGGACTTCTGACCTCACAGTCCTCCTCCATGCTTTGATTCTCTTTGCCCCTAAAATAGGAGTCCAATGTTGAATTTTTCTGTATATTTTGTTTCTTTTGCCTAGGCATGTTGCCACTTAATTACTTGATTTTTGGGCTTGCTGCCACAGTAAGACTCTGGCACCAGAAAGGAGAGCTTCCGTCCCAAATGTGGGGTCTTCACAACTTCCACAGGTTGGGTGGCATCTGCAAAGCCTCCACCCACTCTGGCAAATTCGATACACACCCCAAACTTCCCCCCCAGACCACAATCTAGTTCCAGGCAGTTTAAAGCAAGAGAGATTAACCCCCAGACTGATTGCTGAGTCTCCCTACAGTTCACAGACCAGGAGCTAGAGCTGCCACTGTGGCTGCAAAATGGCTTCTGTGTCGAGTTTCTTCAGTGGACTTTTGCCCCCAGGGGAGGAAGCCGATGCATTCCCCAAATACTGGTCCCAAAGTCCATAGGGCACTAACCTCTCACTTTGTCCTAGGCATATCTGTGCTTATAATTCTGGAATCGCCACAGCTGCTGGTGTTCTGGGGTCCCTCCAGCCTGCTGTTGGCCCAGCCACCCTGGGGCTAATACCCCTGCTCAAGTGGGCCTGGGCTCAGCTCCCAGAGCACTGTGCTCTTGGTTCCCAGTGCTCTGTGCTGCGTGCTCTCAGAGTGCTGTGCTGGCCACTCCCTGCAGGGCTGCTGGGCTCTCCTCAGCAGCAGGTGGTTAGTTTCTCTGTGTCATTCTGTGGGTGCTGGGGCTCCAGAAGTTGTTCAGAGTCCCATTTTACATTATTTGGAAGTTGTGTGGGGCGGAGCAGCTTGGAAATGCTGTTTCTACTCTGCCATCTTAGCTGAGCCCCCATAGTATTATTTTTTAAAAGTTTTATTTATACTTTTTTCTTCACATAATAGTTATTTTCCAATTCCCCCATCAGCAATTTATTTTATGTTATATTCCTTTTAATTTATGTAATAAAATAATTATTTCCATAACATACTAAAATAAAAAAATTGCACATGAAATTGCAAATCGACTATATACAACTTGCTATTCCTTTCACATATACAACAAAATTATCATGCAAATTTCTTTTTTTCTTTATGCATACATATATGCATGTATGTACGAGTATATGCATATATTATGATTACATATTACATACATTACACATACTTCTATTTTTCCTCTAGATATACATACTATCTTTCTTTTTATATCATTTTAGTTAATTTGGCCATTTATAATAATTAAAATAACTTATTTGTCCAATGTTTTTCTTAAAACAATATTGCTGTTACTGTATACAATATCCTCTTCAATCTGATCATTATGCTCTTCATTATTTCATGCAAGTCTTTCCATGTTTTTCTAAAATCATTGACCTCATCTTTTCTTATAACACAGTACTATTTTATCTCAATGTTTACTAAAAGTTGTTAAGTCATTCCCCAATTGATAGACATCCCTGCAATTTCCAATTCTTTGCCACCACAAAGAGAGCAGCTAAAAATATTTTAGAGCATATAGGTTCTTTTCCTTTTTCTCTAATCTTTGGAAATAGAACAAGTAGTGGTATGGCTGGGTCAAATGATATAGGTAGTTTAATAACTCTTTGCTCATAATTGCATATTGCTCTGCCAAATGGTTGGATCAGTTCACAATTCCACCAACCATGAATCAATGTCCCAATTTTTTCACATCCCCTCCAACATTTGTCACTTTGCCATTCTATCATTTTAGCCAATCTGGTAGGTATAAAATGATATCTCAAGGTTGTTTTAATTCCCAATTCTCGAATTAATGATGATTTAGAACACATTTTTTCATGACTAAAGGTTGTTTCAATTTCTTAATTGGAAAGCTGCCTGTTCCTATCCTTTGATAATTTATCAATTGGAGAATGACTTGTACTCTTTCAGATTTGACAGAGTTCATTATATATATATATATATTTGATATGACACCATTATCCAATAAACAGTTTTTATTCATCCCCTTCAGTCTTCTGCTTTTCTTTTGATCTTAGCTGCATTTATTTAATTTGTACAAACACTTTTAAATTTAATGTAATTGAAATTATCTATTTTACACATAAATGTGCTCTCTATTTCTTGTTTATTTATAAAATGTTTGCCTTTCCATGAGCCTGATAAAGAAAATATCTTATGTTTTTCTAACTTTCTCGTAAAATCTCTCTTTATATCTTGGTCATGTATCTATTTTGACCTTATCTTGATAAATGGTGTACTACATTCATCTGTGCCCAGTTTCTGCCATACTGCTTTCCATTTTTCCCAACAATTCTTTTTTTTTTTAATAATGAATTCTTATCCCAAAATTGTAAGTCTTTGCACTTGTCAAGTACAAAGTTATTGTGTTTGTTTGCTGCTGTAAATTGTAGTTCTACATTGTAAATTGTAGATCTAACTTTCTGTTTCTTAGCCAGTACCAGATAGTTTTGATAATTACTGCCATATAATATAGTTTAAGATCTGGTATATATTTTCATTAGTTCCTTTGATATTCTTGAATTTTTGTTCTTCATCCTTAACTTAAAATTGTATGTGCACACATCCATACATTCTCACCCCCCACTAACATTTAAGCTTTTATTAATTGCCTGGGTACAAGGCACTATGCTAAGGGCTTGGGCTAAAGAGAAAATCAACAATAGTACCTGTTATTAAGAAACTCACAACATAATGGAGGAAACAACATGCAAACAAATTATGCACAAAAAACCTATATCTAAGATAAGAAATAGTCAAAAGATCATTGTATATTTGTAAGCCTGTATCTTTTGGCTTTTGGAATATTATATTACATTTGTTCTTTTTTATGGATAAGGAAGGTGAAGTCATTTTAAGTGACTACTCTGGCTAAGTGATTTACATATATAGCTCAGTTGACCATTATCTTATTAATCATTATTAGCTGTGAAATCTTGTGAAAACCTGACTGTGGTTCCTTTCTATGCTAAATTTGTATATTTTAACTTTAATCTGAGGATCTGGATTTTGGCTATGATGTTCTTTTGAACTTTAATCTGGGACTTCATTCAGGAGACAATCCAAGAACTTTGACTGTTTTTCTGCGCCTTCTGGTTTTAAGTGCCTCAGTCAGTTATTTTTCATTATTTCTTGAAATCCTGGTATATATACAGTATCTTTTTTGATCAGTACTTTGTGGTAGCCCAGATATTCTTAAATTATCTCTCCTTGTTCTATTTCCTAGGTCTAGTGTTTTTTGATATGTAATCTTAAATTTTCTTGTATTTTTTCAATTTTTAAATATTGCTTTAATATATCTTTTGGTTCATTCTAAACTGTAGGTAGTCTGATAATTTAGCTAAATCTTATGCTAAGCTTTTAATTTTTCTTCTAGGTCATTTATTCTTCCAAAACTCTTATTTATTTTCCTGTTCTTTTCTTAGAGCTCTCATTTACAATGTAATATAAATTCAACTTATTTTGAAAACTCGTGCTTCATTTCTTCTAGGAATTCTAACTGATCTTGTGTCCAAGGTGAGTTTTTTTTTTCCTTTGGGAACTGGTTTATATATGTTTTGGTTTATTGTCTTCTTCTACATTTGTGTCTTATTCTTTCCTGGAAGCATAAAACATCTTTATCATGGGAGTCTTTTTGTTGATTCATTAATTAAATCTCTTTTCCCAGAAGGTGATTTTACCTCAGGCTCAGAGTCTTTCTGGAATTAGTATTGTGACCTTATATGGTATTGGCCTGGGACTAGTCTAGGGTCATATTGCTATGTCCATTTGGTATTAAGTATTATGTCCTTCAAGATCACATGCAAGGCACTTGTCATGGAGCTATAAATTTCAGCAACTTTTAAGCAATTAGATATAGGTCATAGCCTAATCACTGTCTTGTTAGGTTGAACTTCCAAGTTTCCAGATCTTGGTTTGGGTCTGGGCAACACAACTGCTTGTTTGTACCTTGGTGGAACTCCAATAGAGAATTGCTAGCCCCACCTCCTTTCAAGGAGCTGGAAAATGTTGACTTTTCAGAGTGATAGAACTATAGGCCTAGCACAGGTCTGAGCCTTAGGGTTAAATGCCTCTGGGGTAGAGGAACAAAGCTACAGGTTCGCTTTTGTCCAATATAAACCATAGTCATTGCTTGTTTAAAGGTTGCATTAATGCACCATGTTTTCGCCTTCGATTTCTTGATGTTCCTCTTAGATTTTTATTGGAGTAGTTATCAGAAGAGTAGGACTGTGTTATTTTCTTCTACTCTGCCTTCTTTCTTGGTCCCCATCTAAATTTAATACTACTGTAGGCCATATTTTAAGTTTAATTTTAAACAGTTAGTCTTATTAGAAAAGCTATTAATGTTTCTTTTTTTCTTTATTTTTGGCTCTACATACTTAATTTTATTAAAGGTTATCCTATTGATATACTTTCATTGTTTTAATATAAATTTGTGCTGTATTTTACTGAAAGTTTTTCTATGCCCATTGATATAATAATGTGATTTAAAAATATTTTTGTGATCAATATGATTCATTAAGTTTACAGTTTTCTTAATTTTGAATCATGCTTGTGTTCCTAGAATAAATCCTGACCACAGAGAATTTTTCATATATTGATTTAAAACAAAAATTTTATTTAGCATTTTTATTCTAATTCTTAAATATATTTGTCCCTGATTTTTTATAATTTTGAAGATTATTGATTTTCTTTTCATTTCTTAATTTGCATATTCATTTCAACATTTTTTCACTTACTCTTTTATAGGAGGGAGCAGTTAGAGTTACATGTTTTCTTTTATGGACGTATTTAGTCATTTGGAACATTAGCAAATAGGGTTTTGATAGTGTGTATTATTCTTTTGAATATATGTTCATATTCTTTGACCATTATTAATTTAGTAGTGATTCTTGTAATATTTTATGATATATTTTTTTCAGTTTTCTACTTAACTTGGATACTAAACTTTGTTATAGATTTTTTTCTCTTTCAATTGGTTGCCTTTTAATTATAACAGTTATTTTTACTTATACAAATTCCTTAGAATTTTAATATTGGGAATTATCCATTTTATCTTTTGTGATTATCTTGAACATTTATTTATCCATGGAATATGCAGATTTTCATATGATTTAATTTATTTTTATTATGCTTTATATGTATTAATTTAGAGTTTATTATGGTATATAAAGTGAGATGGTTGTCAAAATTTAATCCAGAGGGCTTCCTAGTTGTCTCAGTAAGATTTTTTTTTTTGGGTCAAAAAATGAGTCCTTATCTTGGGAATTGGTGTCCTTGGATTTATTGAATTCTGATTATTATGATTGATTCTTTCTACTCTCATTTACTTAATAAATTCCAATGGTCAACTTTTCTATGTTTAACTAGTACAAAATACTTTTTAAATTAATTTTAATTCAATTACAATTTCTTTCCCTCCAGTCACTTTTCCCCAACCAAAAATACATATGAAATAATGAAAAAAGTTCTACATTAACCATGGTGTGAAAAATAAAGGAAGAAAAAGAAAGAAATATGCTTTATTCAACACTCAGAGTTCATCAGTTCTCTTTCTGAAGGTGGATAGCATTTTTCATCATGAGTCCTTCGAAACTGTTATAGATAATTGTATTGATAAGAGTAGCTAACTCTTTCATCATTAATTATAGTTATAGTTATAGTGTTGCCATTACTGCATACAACATTCTTCTCATTCTGCTAATTTTACTTTGCATCAGTTCATGTGAATCTTTCCAAGTTTTTTTCTGAGATCCTAATGCTTGTCATTTCTTAAAGAACCACAGTATTACATTACATTCACATACCACAACTTGTTATTCCCCAATTGATGGGCATCCCCTCGATTTCCAATTCCTTCACACCTTAAATGAGAGTTGCTATACATATTTTTTACATGTAGGTCTTTTTCTCTCTGTAAAATGATCTTTTTGGGGATACAGACCTAGTAGTAGTATTGTTAGTTGAAAGCTCCTACACTGCAAGATTGTCCTAAGTGTATAGTTTCAAATTGCTCTCCAGAATGGTTGCATCAGTTTAGAATTCAATCAATAGTTCATTAGTGTCCCAATTTAATAATATCCTTTCAAACATTTATCATTTTCCTTCTCTTTCATATTAGCCCATTGATAGGTGTGAGGTAATACCTCAGAGTTGTTTCAGTTTGTATTTCTCTAATCAATAGTGATTTAGAGCGTTTTATATAACTATAGATAGCTTTCTTTTCTTCATGTGAAAACTGCTTGTTCATATTGTTTGGTCATTTATCCATGAGGGAATGACTTGTATTCTTATAAATTTGACTCACTTCTCTATATATTTGAGAAAAGAAGCCTTTATCAGAGACTCTTGCTATTAAAAAAAAAATGTAGCTTTCTTCTTTCCTTCTAATCTTGGTTGCATTGTTATTTTTTGCGTAAAAATTTAAACTTAATATAATCAAAATTATACAGTTTGTATTTTGTAACATTCTATATCTCTTATTTAGTAATAAATTCTTCTCTTCTCTGTAGAACTGATAGGTAAATTATTCCTTACTCTCCTAGTTTGCTTATGGTATTGAAGAGGGAAGGGTGATAAGGAGGGGGGGGAGGGTAAGTGGTTCTGCCAGGGATGCCTGGCATCCAGTCTGGGAGGAATTCACCAGGCTCAAGCAAACTTTGAAGCCAAAATTGTGAAGTTTATTGTTATGCTGTAGAGACAGCAGGCTAGATTCTTATGGAACCTGCAAACTCGAAGGGGCAGCAGGCATAGTTTTAAGGTGTCAATTATGCTAATTAGGTGAGTAAGGGTGGGATCAGGGAGGAGTTAAGGAGTAGTCAGTGCTCAAAGGACCATACACTTTTAATATCAACTGCGCAGGTGTATTGCCCATGATTCACTGGGAAATAGCTCAAGGCGGGGCTAGCTGGGGGTGTGGTTTTAGGCCTGACACATCACTAAAGAGTGCCCAGTCTGTCACCCACCAAGGTCATCAGAGACAGTGTGGGTATATAATTGACTAAGGAGTTACCCTATAGATAAGGTATTGAAGAATTTATGGTGGGGCTGGCCACTCTAACTAAGGGAGATAACATTTACATAACTTATTGTTTCAAGCAGAGATAAACAGGTCATGAGTTGTTGCTGGGCAGAGTGCTGGAAGGGGGAAGGGGAAGAGTCAATGCTCTGAGGCTGGTGTGGGGGGGAAGTGTGATTTTACAGACTGCTTTTACAAATTGATTTTACAGACATAGATCCCAAAGCACCCCATTTACAAACTGATGTTACAGATTGATACTACAGACATATATACATCACAAGGACCCCATCAGTATCATCCTTTATATCTAAATCATGTACCTGTTTTGACATTATCTTTGTATAGGGTGTAGGATCGTGGTCTGTACCTACTTTCTATTCTATTGTTTTCTAGTTTCCCCAGTAAATTTTTTTTTGTCAAACAGTGAGTTCTTATCCCAGGAGCTGGAGCCTTTATGTTTACCAAACACTAGATAAGTATGACAATTTACTACTGTGTCTTATGTACCTGATGTGTTCCACTCACCCACTACTGGACTTCTTAGCCAGTACCAGAGTTTTGATGATTGCCATTTTATAATATAGTTTGAGATCTGGTATGAATAGGCCTCCTTCCTTAGATTTTTTTCATTAATTCCCTTGATATTCTTGACTTTTTATTTTTTCATTTGAATTTTGTCATTTTTTAGCTCTGTAAATATATATTTTTGGTAATATCATAGGTATGGCATTGAATAAGTCAATTAATTTAGGGAGAATTATTTTTTTTATTATATCAACTCACCATACTGTAGCAGCAAGCACCCCAACATCCCTAGGGTGGCTGCCAACACAGGTTCTTAGATATGCTTTTCTAAAGGAAAGTAACTTAAAATGGGTTAACAAGCTTACTTTAATCAATCAAACATATATAATTTTCCTAGTTTAGGGGAAAAAGTTCACCACCCCCAACTTCAAAGTATACAGACAATAGTTTCAACAAAGAGAAACAGATCAAGCAGACATGCTTCCAAACAGCCCAACCACAAATACCAAATCACAGTTACCAGAGAGGGAATCATCAACATCTGGGTTTTCAACCCCGGGGGCTCTCAACTGCTGCCTAGAGAAAGTCTCATCTGGTCAAATCACACAACACTTCTCAAAGTGAGCCCCAAAGCAAAGCCTCCCATCAGGGTTTATATAGCCTTCTCCTGGCTCAGAGAATGTAACAACCTTCTTGACCCATTGCCTTATCACAAAGTATCAAGGTGTAGGCATTCCTGAAAAAACAAGCTTCCTACCCACAGGCTCCAGGTGCACTTAACCTAGGGGCAGTGATCTTTAAATTTTACATTTGAATTAGCACTTAATATCTCTTAGGTCACATTTTCAAGGTACTTAACTATACTTACCAAAGTGACTACTGGGCCTTAAACACAAAATACATTGCATTATCACATCAATTCAAAACAAGAGTCCAAATAAAGTTCTCTTGGGAGGAGGGGGGTTTCCTTACCAAAACACTGCTCCAGCCCCTGCTTCTAAGTCCAGAAGAGGGGCTGGGCAACAAAACCATTGTGGGGTCCTTCGGGGTCCATAGCACTTCACCCCACCCACCATAGTCAAAAGTCCATCATCTCCCTGGGTCCCAAACTATGGGATTCAGCAAGGAAACACATTCAGTGCCCCTGCTTTGCCACACAGTCCTTATCTTGTCCTGTAGCTGAATTCCCAACTCCTGGGTTCCTTCTCCTCCAGCAGAAGGCAGGAGCTCCTGGCTTCTCCACAGGTAGCTCACCATTCCTGCTCTCAGCTCAGTGAAGTCAGCCTGCAGGCCATTCTTCTCTCTCCTGATCCTTGGCTCCACAGAATCACAGCTACCACAACTGGGAAACAATTATCCCAGCCCCCATACTTTCCTTTTATTCAGCAGTTCCCATACTCGTTGCTATTTTGTAGCAGCAAGCACCCCAACTTCCCCAGGGTGGCTGCCAACACAGGTTCTTAGATCTGCTCTTCTAAAGGAAAGCAACCCAAAATGGATTAACAAGCTTACTTTAATCAATCAAACATATATCATTTACCTAGTTCAGGGGAAAAAGGTCAGCATCCTGAACTTCAGAGTGTACAGACAGAAGTTTCAAAACAGAGAAACAGACAGGATTCCAAACTGTCCAACCAATACTTTGATACCAAAACACAGTTACCAGAGAGGGAAGCATCAGCATCTGGGTTTTCAAAGCCGGGGGCCACTCAACAGCTGCCCAGAGTCCCATCTGGTCAAATCACACAACACTTCTCAAAGTGAGCCCCAAAGCAAAGCTTCCCATGAGGGTTTATATAGCCTTCTCCTGGCTCAGAGAATGTAATTCTTGAGCCAATTCCAAATCACAAAGTATCAAAGTATGGGTGTTCCTGAAAAACAAGCTTCCCACCAGAGATTTCAGGTGCACTTAACCTAGGGGCAGGGAAGATCTTTAAATTTGCATTGCCATTACACATACCCATGAGCAAGTGATATTTTTCAAATTGTTTAGATCTGAATTTATTTGAATGTAAAGTGTTTTGCAACTGTGTTCCTATTATAGTTCCTGGGTTTGACTTACCAGGTAGATTCCCAAGTATTTTATATTGTTTATGGTCATTGTAAAGTGAATTTCTCTTTCTCTCTCTTGCTCCTGGGTGTTGTTGATGATATATAGAAATGCTGGTTGATTTTATATCCTGCAATTTTGCTAAAGTTTTATAAAACCTTTTCAAGTAGTTTCAGAAATTTGATTCTTGGGGTGGAGCCAAGATAGTGGAAAGGAAGCAATAACCTCTCTGAGCTCCTCCATGAATCCTGTCACTAAACCTTAAAAAGAGAAGCTGAATGGTTTCTGTAGTGAAAGAATTCACTGGGAGATGAGCATTGCAGAATCCAGCCCAGGAAAGTGCCCAAATGGGTCTGGAGTGGGGGACTTCGAAGCATGTGGGAGCTGTACAGCTTGGACTAGAGAACAGACTACACCAGAGAGAGAAGGAGACCAAGCCAGCAGACACATCCATCGCAACTGTCTCACCAGCATCTCACCACGGGATAGGAGCAATCACTGGAGCCAGGTAAGAGAGGGCTCGGGGACCCCAGCTGATACAGAAGCTTCTCCTTGGGCTATCAGCCCCCAGCCTGGAAGTTTAGAAATCGCCTGCCAGTTTTTCCAGGAGACTGAATGACAAAGTAAACTCTGGCTGCTATAATTCCCTCCCCATCACCTAGAAAACACAAAGATAAGTGTCTGTTTTGGGTAGATTTTTAAAGGTTCAGATTTGCACCCACAAATGACTTGCTGCACTCAGTTTTAATGCTAAAATGTTTTAATAATCAGAATAGGCAAGGAATAGGAGTAGTACAATAACCAAACCAACAGATCAAGAGAACTATAACACAGATTACGATAATAATGACAATAATGATGATAATAATAATAATAATAATAATAATAATAATAATAATAATAATAATAAGTACAGAAGGGAAAGTTAAAGAAAACATCACCGATCGGGGGGAGCACCAACTCATACTTGCAGTGGCTGGGGGACCCTGGGGGACAGCCTCAGAGTCCTGGCCGGGAAAGTCCTAGGCAGAGCGTTCTCTCCATGGGTGAGATCCCAATGAGAGGGAGAGATTTTGGAGTTTTTATGCAGGGAGAACAAAGAAGATAAAACTTTCATAAGTTGTTTCACACGGTTTGGCTTCCTTGAGTGAATTCCAGGTGAGGTTGAAAAAATAAAATTATCAATCAGTAATGCTGGGAGAATAGCCACTTCCCATCAGCATTGTTTATTGTTCCAGGAATGGCTAGTTCCAGGAACTGAAATGTAGCCATAACACACTTGGTTATGCAAGAGGGTCAATTCCGGGGTCAATATTCAGTTGTTTTAGTTCATGTACCTTAAGGGTAGAGTGAACTTACAAAAAAAGGAAAGAATATTCTTTCTTCAGTGTCCCACACAGAGTGAAATCCTAAGGTAGTGAAAATAGCCTCAGACTTGGGAGGCATTGAGAAGGGGTGTAACTGAGGCAACAAGGACTCTGAAAAGAAGAGGGGGGGATTCCAACAAGTCCTACCTCACCCGACCAGCAAAATCCTGCCTGAGTTGTAGCCCAGGGCTATAGAGGCAGAAATTTGAAGTGGCCAGACCATGCCTCCTCCACAGATTACTCTGTGCACCTCAGCATACCACACTGAGACTCCTATCTTGGCCTCAAACTAGACACCCAGAAGCTACAGCACTCAAAGTCAACTACCAGGCCCTTAGCTCAAAGCCTAAGAAATTAAAAAATAGGAAATTACAATGGAAAGGAAGGAAGCTGAGAAGGAGAAGAGGAATGTAAAAAAAATCGATCAGAGCTAATTATGTAGGTCAAGAACAACCAAATACAGAGGACAACATGGATTCTTTATTCACACTTGAGACTACAGAAGGAAATATTAACTGGTCTCAAGCACAAAAAGCATTCTTGGAGAAGCTTAAGAAAGATTTTAAAGACCAAATCGGGGAGGCAGTGACCAAATTAGAAAAAAGAAGTTTCACTGAAGACAGCAAATCCTAAAAAAGTAAAATGAGTGAAGTAACTGGAGAAAATACCTCCCTAAAAAGGACCTTCAAAAACTAACCAAAGAGTATAATTTGCTAAAAATTAGAATCTGTGAAATTGAAACTCAGAATTATATGATGCATCAAGAGTCAAACAAAACATGAAGACTGAAAAATTGGAAGAAAGGGGGCGGAGCCAAGATGGCGGAGTAGAAACAGCTCTTCCAAGCCTCTCTGCCCCCAGATTCCCCACAAACTATGTAGAAAAGGACTGTGAACAACTTCTGGAGCCCCAGCACCCACAGAACGACACAGAGAAGCTAACCTCCCACTGAGGACAGCCCAGCAGCCCTGCAGGAAGGACCAGTGCAGCAGTCTGGGAGCCGGCAGCACTCAGAGCGCAGAGTGCAGGAGCCGAGCCGAGCCGAGCCCAGGTCCGCGTGAGCCAAGATTTTAGCTCCAGGGCGGCAGGGCCAGCAGCCGGCTGGAGGAACCCCAGAACACCAGGAGCTGTGGCGATTCCAGAATTATCAACATAGACATGCCTAGGACAAAGTAAGAGGTTAGTGTCCTATGGACTTTGGGACCTGTATTTGGGGAATGCGTCAGCTCCCTCCCCTGGGGGCTAGAAGCCTCTGAGGAGACATGCCATTTTGTAGTTTTCAGAGGTAGCTCCAGCTACTGGCCTACAAACTGTAGAGAGATCCAGCGATCAGTCTTGGGGGTAATCGCTCTTGCTTTAACCTCCCTGGATCTGGATTGTGATCTAGGGTGGAAGTTGTGGGTGGGTTTACAGCTTGCCAGAAACGGAAGTTGCCCCCCACACGTTCGGGACGAAAATTCCTCTAGCTGGCCTTAAAGCCATAGTGTGGCAACAAGCCCAAAAGTCAAGCAATTAAGTGGCAACATGCCAAGGCAAAGGAAACAGAAAAATGCAACCCTAGACTCCTATTTTGGGGGCATAGAGCGGGAAAAGGACTGTGAGGTCAGAAGTCCTGCTCCAAAAGCCCCAGGGGAAAACATGAGAGGGTTGCAGGCCATAGAGGACCTTAAGAAGGACTTTAAAATCAAATAAGAGAAGTGGAGGAAAAATTGGGAAGAGAAATGAGAAGGATGCAGGAAAAGTATGAAATGAGGGTCAACAGCCTGACTGAGGAAAACAACACCTTAAAAAATAGACTAACTCAAATGGCAAAGGAGGCCCAAAAGGGCAATGAGGAGAAGAATGCCTTAAAAGTCGAATTTGCCAGATGGAAAAAGAATCTCAAAAGTTCACTGAGGAGATTCCTTCAGAGTTAGACTGGAGCAAATGGAAGCTAGTGACTTTATGAGAAATCAAGATGCTGTTAAGCAGATCCAAACAAATGAAAGATTAGAAGGCAATGTGAAATATCTCATGGAAAAACCACTGACCTGGAAAATGGATCCAGGAGAGACAATTTAAAAATTATTGGACTACCTGAAAGCCATGATCAAAGAAAGAACCTAGAAATCACCCTTCAAGAAATTCTCAAGGAAAATTGCCCCGATGTTTTAGATCCAGAGGGCAAAATAGAGGTTGAAAGAATCCACCAATCACCTCCTGAAAAAGATCCCCAAAAGAAAACTCCCAGGAATATTATAGCCAGGTTCCAGAATCCCCAGATCAAGGAGAAAATACTACAAGCAGCCAGGAAGAAAACAATTTCAATATTGTGGAAACACAATCAGAATAGCCCAGGACCTGGCAGCTTCTACACTGAGGGATCAGAGGGCATGGAATATGATATTCCAGAGGGCAAAAGAACTGGGAATGAACCTAAGGGTCACCTACCCAGCAAAACTGAGTATTTTGTTTCAGGGGAAAATATGGTCATTCAGTGGAATAGATGACTTTCAAGCATTCTTGAGGAAAAAACCAGAGTTGAATAGAAAATTTGACATCCAGACGCAAGAAGTAAGAGATGCCTGAGAAGGTAATCAGGGAAAAGAAATCAAAAGGAACTTATCAACGTTGAACTATTTACATTCCTATATGGAAAAGCAATAACTGTGACTGATGATATCTTTCTCACTATGAAAATAATGGAAGAAGGGGGTGTGGTCATATGAATACATATGTGAATGTGTGTATATGGTTACAGTTATATATGGATAGAGGGCATAGTTTGAATTTGTTGGGAAGGGAGATTACTCTAGGGATGAAATTATGAGGTGAGAGAGGAAAGTGGCAAGAGGAGATGGGGAGAGACAGGGTAGGGTAAACTATCCCATGTAGAAGAAGCAAGGGGAAGTGGTTGCAAAGGAGGGGGAGAATAAGGAAGGCTAAAAAGACAAAACCACATTCACATTGAATTTGGTTCAGGGAGAAAATGACATACATACTAAATGGGATATCTCAACCTGCAGCAGGATAGGGGAAAGGGGGATGAGAGGAGGGATGATGGATGGGAGGGCATCCTTGGGGTGAGGGGAGGTTGGAAGTACCCACTATAGAAGAGGGACAGGATCATGTAGGGAATGGACCAGGTGGGGGTGGGATGAGTGGGAGGGAATTATAAGCAGCCTTGTATAATATATCTACCATGATAATGTTTTGCATAGCTAGACATGTACAACATATACTGAATTACTTATCTCCCCAGAGGGAATGGGTGACAGGGGAGGAAGGAAATGGATCTGAAATTTGAGGTCATAGCATTAGATGTTTCAAATATATATAAATACTATTATTAATACTCTTTTGCCTATAATTGGGAGATAAGATGTGCAGGCATTGGGACACAAAGATTCATCTTCCTCTAATGGAAAAGTCGATGGGAGTATGGGAGAAGGTATGGGAGAGAGCAGATTGGAGGAAGCGATATCTTGTGGGACTGCTATTCTGGGACGTTGGGTAGGGGAATAATGGGGGGAAAACGATTGTAACTCAAAATCTGGCGGAAATGAAAGATGTAAAACAGAAGTTAATAAAACATTTGTTTAATAAAAAAAAAAGAAAAAAAGAAAAATTGGAAGAAAGCATAAAATATCTCAATGGAAAAACAAATGACCTAGAGAACAGATCCAGGAGAGATAACTTAAGAATTATTGGTCTAGGGCAGCTAGGTGGCCCAGTGAATAGAGTGTCGGCCCTGGAGTCAGAAGGACCTGAGTTCAGAGATGGCCTCTGACACTTAAATCCACACAAAAAACCTAGCTGTGTAACCTTGGGCAAGTTACTTAACCCCAATTCCCCTAAAGGGGCGGCTAGGTGCCTCAGTGAGTAAGAGCGCCAGCCTTGGAGTTGGGATGACCCGAGATCAGATATGGCCTCAGAAAATGAGCACCCACTCATAAATAATGACTAGCCGTGTAACCTTGAGCAAGTTACTTAACCCCAATTGCTTTAAAAAAAAAAAGAATTATTGGTCTAGTGGAAAGCCATGATGAAAAAAGCAGCCTGGACAACATCCTCCAAGAGACTGTCAAAGAAAACTGTCCTGAAGTCCTGCATTCAGAAGATAAAATAGTTACTGAAAGAATTCACCAGACTCCTCCTGAAAGAGATCCCAAATTGAAAACTCCAAGAAATATAATAGCCAAATTCCAGAATTACAAGATTAAGAAAAAAATACTGGGGCGGAGCCAAGATGGCGGAGTAGAAACAGCTCGTCCAAGCCTCTCTGCCCCCAGATTCTCCACAAACTATGTAAAAAAGGACTGTGAACAACTTCTGGAGCCCCAGCACCCACAGAACGACACAGAGAAGCTAACCTCCCGCTGAGGACAGCCCAGCACCCTGCAGGAAGGACCAGCACAGTGGTCTGGGAGCCGGCAGCGTGCAGAGCGCAGGAGCCGAGCCGAGCCCAGGTCCACGTGAGCCGAGGTTTTAGCCCCAGGGCGGCAGGGCCAGCAGCCGGCTGGAGGAACCCCAGAACACCAGGAACTGTGGAGACTCCAGAATTATCAACATAGACTTGCCTAGGACAAAGTAAGAGGTTAGTGTCCTATGGACTTTGGGACCTGTATTTGGGGAATGCGTCAGCTCCCTCCCCTGGGGGCTAGAAGCTGCTGAGGAGACACGCCACTGTGTAGTTTTCAGAGGCATTTCCGGCTCCCAGCCTACAAATCGTGGGGAGATCCAGCGATCAGTCTTGGGGGGTAATCGCTCTTGCTTTAACCTCCCTGGATCTGGATTGTGATCTAGGGTGGAAGTTGTGGGTGGGTTTACAGCTTGCCAGAAACGGAAGTTGCCCCCCACACGTTCGGGACGAAAATTCCTCTATCTGGCCTTAAAGCCATAGTGTGGCAACAAGCCCAAAAGTCAAGTAATTAAGTGGCAACATGCCAAGGCAAAGGAAACAGAAAAATGTAACCCTAGACTCCTATTTTGGGGGCATAGAGTGGGAAAAGGACTGTGAGGTCAGAAGTCCTGCTCCAAAAGCCCCAGGGGAAAACATGAGTGGGTTGCAGGCCATAGAGGACCTTAAGAAGGACTTTAAAAATCAAATAAGAGAAGTGGAGGAAAAATTGGAAAGAGAAATGAGAAGGATGCAGGAAAAGTATGAAATGAGGGTCAACAGCCTGACTGAGGAAAACAACACCTTAAAAAATAGACTAGCTCAAATGGCAAAGGAGGCCCAAAAGGGCATTGAGGAGAAGAATGCCTTAAAAAGTCGAATTTGCCAGATGGAAAAAGAATCTCAAAAGTTCACTGAGGAGATTCATTCCTTCAGAGTTAGACTGGAGCAAATGGAAGCTAGTGACTTTATGAGAAATCAAGATGCTGTTAAGCAGATCCAAACAAATGAAAGATTAGAAGGCAATGTGAAATATCTCATGGGAAAAACCACTGACCTGGAAAATAGATCCAGGAGAGACAATTTAAAAATTATTGGACTACCTGAAAGCCATGATCAAGGAAAGAACCTAGAAATCACCCTTCAAGAAATTCTCAAGGAAAACTGCCCTGATGTTTTAGATCCAGAGGGCAAAATAGAGGTTGAAAGAATCCACCGATCACCTCCTGAAAAAGATCCCAAAAAGAAAACTCCCAGAAATATTATAGCCAGGTTCCAGAATCCCCAGATCAAGGAGAAAATACTACAAGCAGCCAGGAAGAAACAATTTCAATATTGTGGAAACACAATCAGAATAGCCCAGGACCTGGCAGCTTCTACACTGAGGGATCGAAGGGCATGGAATATGATATTCCAGAGGGCAAAAGAACTGGGAATGAACCCAAGGGTCACCTACCCAGCAAAACTGAGTATTTTGTTTCAGGGGAAAATATGGTCATTCAGTGGAATAGAGGACTTTCAAGCATTCTTGAGGAAAAAACCAGAGTTGAATAGAAAATTTGACATCCAGACGCAAGAAGTAAGAGATGCCTGAGAAGGTAATCAGGGAAAAGAAATCAAAAGGAACTTATCAAAGTTGAACTATTTACATTCCTATATGGAAAAGCAATATCTGTGACTGATGATATCTTTCTCACTATGAAAATAATGGAAGAAGGGGGTGTGGTCATACGAATACATATGTGAATGTGTGTGTATATGGTTACAGTTATATATGGATAGAGGGCATAGGTTGATTTTGTTGGGAAGGGAGAGTACTCAAGGGATGAAATTATGAGGTGAGAGAGGAAAGTGGCAAGAGGAGATGGGGAGAGACATGGTAGGGTAAACTATCTCATGTAGGGGAAGTGGGTGCAAAGGAGGGGGAGAATAAGGAAGGCTAAAAAGGAAAAACCACATTCACATTGAATTTGGTTCAGGGAGAAAATGACATACATACTAAATGGGATATCTCAACCTGCAGCAGGATAGAGGGAAGGGGGATGAGAGGAGAGATGATGGATGGGAGGGCATCCTTGGGGTGAGGGGAGGTTGGAAGTACCCACTATAGAAGAGGGACAGGATCATGTAGGGAATGGACCAGTTGGGGGGTGGGATGAGTGGGAGGGAATTATAAGCAGCCTTGCACAATATATCTACTATGATAATGTTTTGCATCGCTAGACATGTACAACATATACTGAATTACTTCTATCCCAAGAAGGAATGGGTGACAAGGGAGGAAGGAAATGGATCTGAAATTCAAGGTCGTAACATTAAATGCTTCAAATATATATATAAATACTATTATTAATACTCTTTTGCCTATAATTGGGAGATAAGATGTGCAGGCATTGGGACACAAAGATTCATCTTCCTCTAATGGAAAAGTCAATGGGGGTATGGGAGAAGGTCTGGGAGAGAGCAGATTGGAGGAAGCGATATCTTGTGAGACTGCTATTCTGGGAGGTTGGGTAGGGGAATAATGGGGGGAAAATGATTGTAACTCAAAATCTGGCGGAAATGAATGATGTAAAACAGAAGTTAATAAAGTATTTGTTTAAAAAAAAAAAAAAAGAAAAAAATACTGCAGGCAGCCAAAAAGAAACAATTCAAATATCGTGGAACTACAGTCAGGATCACACAGGACATAGCAGCTTTTTACCTTAAAAGATCAGAAGAATTGGAGTTTGATATCTTGTAGGGCAAAAGAGCTAGGACTGCAACCAAGGATTAACTAACCAGCAAAACTGAGTATACATCTTTCTGGCAAGGAGATGGTCCTTGCATAAAATAAGGGACATCCAAATTTTCCTGATGAAAAAGCCAGGGATCAATGGAAAATTTGATCTACAACTACAAGCCCCAAGAAAGTCATAAAAAGGTAAAAAATGAAAACTCACACTGAGACATACACACATGCACACATGCACACTCATGCACACATGTACATACCTTTGGATGCAACAAGAGCAAAATGTTCACATCCCTATATGAGAAACTGATAACTGTTAGTACTGAAATTCATATGATTAGCAAGACATTTAAAAGTGTTATACATAGACAGAGGGTGTAGGTTTGAATGAAATAAACTGAAGATTAAAAAAAAAACTTATTAAGGGGATCAAAGGGATTGTAATGGGATAAAAGGAAAACATGAGACAGGAAAAAGTAAAATATGTCATTTGAAGAGGCATAAAATCACACTATAGTAGAGGGGAAGAAAAGAGGGAGAGGAACATCATTTGAACATTATTCTCACTGCTTTTGGTTCAAAGAAGGATAAACAAAATCTGTTAAGTTTGAGATTCTAATGTGAATAGACATGAAAATTCATTAAATAGAGGAAAAGGAGAGAGAGAGAGAGGAGCACTGGATGAAATTTATTCTCATTGGTTTGGGGTCAAAGGGGGAATAATATACTCCCATATTTATAAAATTTATTGTGTCCTATAGGCAGTAGGATGGTAAGGGGGGATAAAAAGGGGCAGATTAAATTGGGGAGGTAAATAGTAGAAAGGGGAGAGGGTAGGTAAAGAAGGAGGGTCACTGGGTGGAAACATGGAGGGAGGTGGTGGTCAAAAGGGAAACCTTTAAGGAGGGGAAGGGAGAAGGAAGAAACAAAAACATAAGAAGGGGAGGGAATAGGATGGAGGGGAAGAGACAGATGGTCATCATTACTGTGAATATGAATGGTCTGAACTCTCCCAAAAAAACAGAGATGGATAGCAGAATGGATTAAAAACCATAATCCTCCAATATGCTGTGTACAAGAAAAACATTTGAAACAGGGATACCCACAGGTTAAATGTAAAGGCTGGAGTAGAATTTATTATACCTAAGCTAAAGAAAAAAAAAAGCAGTGGTAGCAATCCATATCTCAGATAAAGCAAAATCAGAAATAGATCTAATTAAAAGAGATAAGGAAGGACACTATATCATGCTAAAAGACACCATTGAGAATGAAGCAATATCATTACTTAACATATATGCACCAAGTGGTATTGTGTCCAAATTCCCAGAGGAGAAGTTAAAGGAATTAGAGGAAGAAATAGATAGCAAAACTATACTAGTGGGGGACCTTAATCTCCCCTCTCTGTACTTGATAAATCTAACCTCAAAATAAACAAGAAAGAAGTTAAGGAGGAAAATAGAATTTTAGAGAGGCTAGGTATGATAGATCTCTGGAGAAAATTGAATGGGGATAAAGAAGAATATACTTTCTTCTCAGCCGTGAGTGGTACATACTTAAAAATAGACCATGTACTAGCATAAGAACACACTATTTGACAAAACCTGCCAGGACAACTAGAATATAGTGTGGCAGAAACTGGGCATAGACCATTATCTAACACTACATACAAAAATCAAATGGGTGCACGATCTAGGTATATAGTATGATACTTTAAGGAATCTGAGAGAACAAGGAATAGTGTACCTGTCAGATTTGTGGAGAGGGAAAGACTTTATTCCCAAACAAGAATTAGAGAACATTATAAAATGCAAAATGGATAATTTTGATTGCATTAAATTGAAAACCTTCAGTACAGACAAAGCCAATGTAACGAAGATCAAGAGGGAGGTGGGAAATTAGGAAAGAATTTTTACAATCTATGTCTCTGATAAAGGACTCATTTCTAAAATATACAGAGAATTGAGTCAAATCTATAAGAATACAAGTCATTTCCCAATTAATAAATGGTCAAAGGATATGAACAGGCAGTTTTCAGAGAAAGAAATTAAAGATATCTAAAATCACATGAAGAAATGCTCAAAATCACTATTGATTAGAGAAATGCAAATCAAAACAACTCTGAGGTACCACATCTCACCTGTCAGATTGGGTAAGATGACAAAACAGGAAAATGACAAATGCTGGATAGGATGTGGGCAAATTGGAACACTAATGCATTGCTGGTGGAGTTGTGAACTGATCCAACCATTCTGGAGAGCAATCTGGAATTATGCCCAAAGGTCTATAAATAATTTCATACCCTTTGACCCAGCAATACCACTTCTAGGGTTATATCCCAAAGAGATCATAAAAGTGGGAGGAAGACCCCTATGTAAAAGAATATTTATAGCAGCCCTTTTTGTGGTGGCAAAGAATTGAAATTAAGGGGGTGCCCATCAATTGGAGAATGGCTGAACAAGTGGTATATACATGTAATGGAATACTATTGTGCTATAAGAAACGAGGGGCATATAGACTTAATATTTACCTTGAGAGGCTTATATGAACTGATGCTGAGTGAGAAGAGTAGAACCAGGAGAAATTTGTATACAATCACAGACATCTTGTGTATGATGACCAAACTATGACAGACTGGATTCTTCTCAGCAATGCAGTGATATAAGTCAATCCCCAAAGACTCATATTGAAGAGAGATGTCTACATCCAGAGAAAGAACTAGAAAGAACTGAGTTTGAATCCTGATTGAACAAACTACTTGATCTTTTTCCTTTTATTCTTTTGTTTTATCTCCTCTTTACCACTTTTCATTCCATCTAGTACAATCTGTCTTTGTAAACTGACTAAAGTCTAATGTGAAAGCATTTGCAGATCCTATACTGGAATGTATGCGGTTGTGGGGTGGGGAGAAGGCAGGGGAAGAAAATTTGAAACTCAAGGAATTATGGAATTGAATCTTGTAAACTAAAAGTGAACAAACAAATAAATAAAGTCCAAAAAAGATAGTTGATTCTCTAGCATTCTCTATGTATACCATCATATAATCTAAAAGGAAAGATACTTTTAATTTCCTCATTACCTATTCTATTTCCATTTCTTCCATTGCAAAATTTAATGCTTCTAGTACAATATTGAATAATAGAGATGTGAATGGGCATCATTACTTTACCCCTCATCTTACTGGGAAGACATCTAGCTTATTCCCACTATAGATACTGTTTATTGATAGTGTTTGATAGATTCTACATTTCATTTCAAATAAAACTCCACTTTTTCCTGTGCTTTCAGGTGTTTTTTAATAGGAATGGGTGATGTATTTCATCAGAAGCTTTTTATGTATCTGTTAAGATAATCATATGATTTCTCTTGGTTTTGTTATTCATTTGGTCAATTATGCTCGTAGTTTTCCTAATATTGAATCCGAATTTCCTAGTATTGAATCTTAATAGCATTCCTGGTATAAATCTGACCTGGTCATAATGTATAATCCTTATGATGAATTATCACAATCTCTTTGCTAATACGTTATTTGAAATTTTTGATCAATATTTATCTGAGAAATTAGGCTGTAGTTTTCTTTTTTATAAAGTTTATTTACTTTTAGTTTACAACATACAATTCTACCATCCCCTGAGTTCCAAATTTTCTCCTCGTCCCTCTCCTCCCCCCACCACCCATGGCAACATGCAATCCAATATCGGTTTTACAACTACCTTCACATTAAACATTAGTCAAGTTATGAAGAAGAATTATAACCAGTGGACTGAACAATGAGAAAGAAGGAAAGAAACAAAATAAAACAAAAACAGAGAAAAGTAGCTCACTTCAATCTGCATTCAGACTCTATAGTTCTTTTTCTGGATTTTCATGCATCATGAGCCTTTTGGAGTTGTCTTCTAACCTTGCATTGCTGAGAGGAGCCCAGCCTACCAAGGTTAGTCATCATAGACATGATGTGTCTGTAATTATGCACGGAGTTCTCCTGGTTCTTCTCTTCTTACTCAGCATGATTTGATATAAGTCTCTCCAGGTTATTATGAAGTTCATCTGTTCCTCATTTTTATAGCACGATATATTCTACTGCATTCATATATCACAATTTCTTTATCCATTCCCCAATTGATAGGCATTCCCTTGATTTCCAATTCTTTACTACCACAAAAAGAGCTGTTATAAATATTTTTGTACATAGCAGTCATTTCCCACTTGTAGATTCTCTTTGGGATACAGCGCTAGAAGTGATATTTCTGGGTCAAAGGGTATGCACTTTTTTTTTTTTTTTTTGCTTTTTGGAGGGCAATTGGGGTAAAGTAACTTGCCCAAGGTCACATGGCTAGGTTTTTGTTTGTGTGGGTTAAGTCGCTGAGGCCAGATCCAAACTCAGGTCCTTCTGACTCCAGGGCCAGTGCTCTACTCACTGCACCACCTAGCCACCTTGGTATGCACTTTTTAATAGTCTTTTCGGCATAGTTTCAAATTGCTCTCCAGATTGGTTGGATCAGTTCACAACTCCATAAACAATGCATTAGTGTTCCAATTTTTCCACATCCTCTCCAGCATTTATAATTTTCCTGCTTTGTCATCTTAGCCAACCTGACCAGTGAGATGTGATACCTCAGAGTTGCTTCCATTTGTGATTTAGAGCACTTTTTCATATGCTTATAGGTATCTTTAATTTCTTCCTCTCAAAACTTCCTGTTCATATCATTTAACCATTTATCAATTGGGGAATGACTTGCATTCTTATAAATTTCCCTCAGTTCTCTGTATATTTTAGAAATGAGGCCTTTATTAGAGACAATGTTTGTGAAAATTATTTCCCAGTTTTCCACTTCCCTCCTAATCTTGGTTACATTGGCTTTATTTGTACAAAATCTTTTCAGTTTAATGTAACTAATGTTATCCACTTTGCATTTAACAATGCTCTATATCTCTTGTTTTGTCATATAATCTTACCTACTCCATAAATCTGACAGGTTAAATATTCCTTGCTCTTCCAGATTGCTTACAGAATCAGCCTTTATATCTAGATTGTGTACCAATTTTGATTTTATTTTAGGTATACAGTGTAAGATATTGGTCTATGCCCAGTTTCTGTCATAGTTTTCCAGTTTTCCCAGCAGTTTTTGTCAAAGAGTGAGTTGGATTCTTTGGTTTTCTCAAACATTGATTACTACAGTCATTGACGACTGTGTCTTGTGTAAGCAATCTATTCCACTGATCCATTACTCTCTTCCTTAGCCAGTACCAAGTAGTTTTGATGACTGCTGATATATAACGCAGATTAAAATCTGGTATGACTAGGCAACCTTCCCCAGCATTTTTTTTTCATTAATTCCCTTGATATTCTGGACCTTTTGTTCTTCCAGATGAATTTTATTAGTATTTTCGACTAACTGTATGAAATCATTTTTCAGTAGATTGATTGGTATGGCAATAAATCAGTAAATTAATTTAGGTAAAAGAGTCGTTTTTATTATATTAGCTTGACCTAGTCATGAGTAACTGATGTTTTTCCAGTTAGTTAGATCTGACTTTATTTGTGTGAAAAGTGTTCTGTAATTGTGTTCATATAGTTCCAGAATTTGTTTTGGCAAGTAGTTTACCAAATATTTTATAATGTCTATAATAACTTTAAATGGAATTTCTCTTTCTATTTCTTGTTGCTGGATTTTCTTTGAAATGTATAGGAATGCTGAGTATTTATGTGGGTTTATTTTATATCCTGCAACTTTGTTAACTTTATTTATTATCTCAAGTAGTTTTTTTTTTTTACTTCATTCTCTAGGTTTCTCTAAGTATATCATCTTATCATCTGCAAAGAGTGATAGTTTAGTCTCTTTTTTGCCTATACTAATTCCTTTTATTTCTTCTTCTCTTATTGTTATAGTTAACATTTCCAGCATCAAATCAGATAAGAGGAGTGGTAGTATACATGTTTCTTTTACCATTGATCATATTGGAAATGCTTCTAGCTTATCCTGATTAAATATAATACTTGCCAATGCTTTTGAATAGCCACTATTTATTATTTTAAGGAAGACTCAATTTATTTATTTATTTTTATTTAAAGAAATGCTTTATTAACTCCTGTTTTACATCATTCATTTCCTCCAGATTTTGAGTTACAATTTTTCCCCCATTTTCCCCCTACCCACACTCCCAGAATAGCAGTCCCACAAGATATCACTTCCTCCAATCTGATCTCTCCCATACCTTCTCCCATACCCACTTCGAATTTTCCATTAGAGGAAGGTGAATCTTTGTGTCCCAATGCCTGCACATCTTATCTCCCAATTACATGCAAAAGAGTATTAATAATAGTATTTATATAAATTTGAAACATTTAATTTTAAGACCTCAATTTTCAGATCCATTCCCTTCCTCCCTTGTCACCCATTCCCTCTGGGAAGATAAGTAATTCGGTACATGTCTAGCTATGCAAAACATTGCCATAGTAGATATATTGTATAAGGCTGATTATAATTCTCTCCCACCCCTCCCGCCCCCCACCTGGCTCATTCCCTACTGGATCCTGTCCCTCTTCTATAGTGTGTACTTCCAACTTCCCCTCCCCCCAAGAATGCCCTCCCATCCATCATCCCTCCTCTCATCCCCCTTCCCCCTATTCTGCTGCAGGTTGAGATATCCCATTTAGAATGCATGTCATTCTCTCCTGGAAACAAATTCAATGACAATATGGTTTTTTCTTTTTGCCTTACTATTCTTCCCCTCCTCTGCAGCCACTTCCCCTTGCCTCTTCTAGATGAGATAGTTTACCCTACCCTGTCTCTCCCCATCTCCTCTTGCCACTTTTCTCTCTCACCTCATAATTTCACCCCTTAGGTATCATCCCTTCCCAACAAATTCAACCTATGCCCTCTATCCATGTATAACTGTAAACATATATACACACATTCACATATGTATTCATGTGACCATATACCCTTCTTCCATTGTTTTCATACTGAGAAAAATTTCATCAGTCACAGTTATTGTTTTTCCATGTAGGAATGTAAATAGGTTAACTTTGATAACTTCCTTTTGATTTCTTTTCCCTGATTACCTTCTCAGGTATCTCTTGCTTCTTGTGTCTGGATGTCAAATTGTCTATTCAACTCTGGTTTTTTCCTCAAGAATGCTTGAAAGTCCTCTATTCCACTGAATGACCATATTTTCCTCTGAAACAAAATACTCAGTTTTGCTGGGTAGGTGGCCCTTGGGTTGAGTCCCAGCTCTTTTGGCCTCTGGAATATCATATTCCATGCCCTTCAATCCCTCAGTGTAGAAGCTGCCAGGTCCTGGGCTATTCTGATTGTGTTTCCACAATATTGAAATTGTTTATTCCTGGCTGCTTGTAGTATTTTCTCCTTGATCTGGGGATTCTGGAACCTGGCTATAATATTCCTGGGAGTTTTCTTTTTGGGATCTTTTTCAGGAGGTGATTGGTGGATTCCTTCAACCTCTATTTTGCCCTCTGGATCTAAAACATCAGGACAATTTTCCTTGAGAATTTCTTGAAGGGTGATTTCTAGGTTCTTTCTTTGATCATGGCTTTCGGGTAGTCCAATAATTTTTAAATTGTCTCTCCTGGATCTATTTTCCAAGTTAGTGGTTTTTCCCATGAGATATTTCACATTGCCTTCTATTCTTTCATTTGTTTGGGTCTGCTTAATAGCATCTTGATTTCTCATAAAGTCACTAGCTTCAATTTGCTCCAGTCTAACTCTGAAGGAATGAATCTCCTCAGTGAGCTTTGGAGATTCTTTTTCCATCTGGCAAATTCGACTTTTTAAGGCAGTCTTCTCCTCATTGCCCTTTTGGGCTTCCTTTGCCATTTGAGTTAGTCTATTTTTTAAGGTGTTGTTTTCCTCAGTCAGGCTGTTTACACTCATTTCATACTTTTCCTGCATCCTTCTCATTTCTCTTCCCAATTTTTCCTCTACTTCTCTCATTTGATTTTTAAAGTCCTTCTTAAGGTCCTCTATGGCCTGTAACCCACTCATATTTTCCTTTGGGGCTTTTGGAGCTGGATTTCAGACCTTACAGTCCCATGACTGTTCCATGCTTTGATCCTCTTTGCCCCCAAAATAGGAGTCTAATGTTTCATTTTTCTGTTTATTTTGTTTCCTTTGCCTTGGCATGTTGTTACTTAATTACTTGACTTTTGGGCTTGTTGTCATAGTAGAACTCTGCCACCAGACTGGGGAGCTTCATCCCGAACATGTGGGGGGACAACTTCCGTTTCTGGCAAGCTGGAAACCCGCCCTAAGACCTCCTCCCCAGACCACAATCCAGATCCAGGGAGGTTAAAGCAGGAGCGATTACCCTCCCCCCCCCTGCCCTCGCCCAGACTGATCGCTGGATCTCCCTACAGTTTGCAGGCCAGGAGCTGGAGCCACCGCTGAAAACTGCAAAATGCCGTGTCTCCTCAGCAGCTTGTAGCCCCCAGGGGAGGAAGCCAACACGTTCCCCAAATACTAGTCCCAAAGTCCATAGGGCACTAACCTCTCACTTTGTCCTAGGGATGTCTGTGTTGACTATTCTGGAATCGCCACAGCTGCTGGTGTTCTGGTGTCCCTCCAGCCAGCTGCTGGCCCGGCTGCCCTGGGGCTAAAACCATGGCTTACGGGGACCTAGGCTCAGGTCTCCAGGCACTGCGCTGTCAGCTCCCAGACCGCTGTGCTGTTCCTTCCTGCAGGGCTGCTGGGCTGTCCTCAGTGGGAGGTTAGCTTCTCTGTGTCATTCTTTGGGTGCTGGGGCTCCAGAAGTTGTTCAGCATCCCCTTTTACATAGTTTGGAGGTAATCTGGGGGGAGAGAGCCTTGGACGTGCTGTTTCTACTCCGCCATCTTGGCTCCACCAACTCCATTTATTTCTATACTTTCGAGTGTTTTTTAATAGGAATGGGTATTGTGTTTTGTCAGACCTTTTTTCTGCATCTGTTGAGGTAATCAAATGGTTTCCAGTAGTTTTATTACTGATATGATCAATTATACTGAAATTTTTTCTAATATTGAACCAGCCTTGCATTCCTGGAATAAATCCTATCAGATCAAAGTGTATTATTCCCCTTATAAATTGCTATAGTCTTTTGCTAACATTTTATTTAACAATTTTTGCATCTATATTCATCAGGGAAATTGGTCCCTAATTTTTTTTACTGTTTTTTCCTTTCCCAGTTTAGTATCAGTACCATATTTGTGGCATAAATAGGTTTTGAAAACAAAAAAACAAACAAACAAAAACTCCTTCTCCAATTTTCCCAAATGGTTTATAAAGTGTTGGAATCAATTGTTCTTTAAATATTTGATAGAATTTGCTTGTAAATCCATCTGGTCCTGGAGATTTTTTCCTAGGGAATTCATTGATGGCTTCCTCAATTTATTTTTCTGAGATAGTGTTATTTAAGTATTTTACTTCTTCTTCATGTAATTTTCTTTATGTATTTTAGCTATTTCTTGTTTAGCTATCAGGACCATATTTGCATCATAAAAGGAATTTGATAAAAGTCTTTCTTCACCTATAGTTATATTCTTTCACAGCATAACTGTTATGGAAGGGTTTTGAATAACATCATACGTATAACCAATATTGGTTATATTGAATATTGAATATATTTCAAGAATAACTATATTCCCTCAATTCTATCATCCCCCCCACTTATTCTATTTTCTCCTTTGACCCTGTCTCTTTTCAAAAGTGTTTGCTTCTGATTACCCACTCCACCAATTTGCACTCTCTTCTATTATTCCTTGCCCTTTACCTTCTTCTTCTCTTAATTTCCTGTAAAGTAAGATACCCAATTGAGTGTGTATCTTATTCCCTCCTCAAATCTTGTGAGAGTAAAGCTCACTCATTCTCTTTCACCTGCCCCTTCTTCCCCTCCATTGTGAAGCCTTTTTCTTGCCTCTTTTATGTGAGATGATTTGCCCCTTCCTTTCTTTCCATTTCTCCTCCCAATATATTTGATGTCATCCCTTTATATTCAGTTCACTTTGTGCTATCTCTCTATTTCCTCCAACTACCCTAATACTGAGAAAGGTCTCATGAATTGCAAATATCATGTTTTATGTAGGAATGTAAACAGTTCAACTTTAACAAGTCATTTATGATTTCTCTTTCCTGTTTACCTTTTCATGCTTCTCTTAATTGTTGTGTTTGAAAGACACATTTCCTATTCAGGTCTAGTCTTTTCATCAAGAAAGCTTGAAAGTACTTTATTTCATTAAATATCCAATTTTCCACTGAAGTATTGTACTCAGTTTCCCTGGGCAGGTGATTCTTCCTTTTTATACAGCTCCTTTGACCTCTGGAATATGATATTCCAAACCCTTCAATCCCTTAATGTAGAAGTGGATAGGTTTTGTGTTATCCTCACTGTATTTCCACAATCCTTGAATTATTTCTTTCTGGCTGCTTGCATTATTTTCTCCTTGACCTGGGAACTCTGGAATTTGGTTACAGTATTCCTAGGAGTTTTCTTTTTGAGCTCTTTTTCAAGAGGAGATAGGTGGATTCTTATGATTTCTATTTTATACTCTGGTTCTAGAATATCAGAAAAGTTTTCCTTGATAATTTCTTGAAAGATAATGTCTAAGCTCTCTTTTTTATCATGACTTTCAGGCAGGCCAATAATTTTCAAGTTATCCCTCCTGAATCTAATTTCCAGGTCAGTGGTTTTTCGAGTGATATATTTCACATTGTCTTCTTTTTTCTCATTCTTTTGGTTCTGTTTTATAATTTCTTGATTGATCCTAAATTCTGTAGATTTCATTTGCTACATTCTAATTTTTAAGGAATTATTTAATTCTGTGTGCTTCTGGACCTTCTACTCTATCTGTCTTGTTCTACTTTTTAAAGCATTTTTCTCCTCACTAGCTTTTTGTAGCTTTTTTGGCAGATAGGTGAGTTTATTCATTCATTCATTCACTTACATACTTATTCATTCAATCATTCATTCATTTTTGCCTTTTTTTTGGGGGGGGGGCAATTGGGATTAATGTCTTGCCCAAGCTTACATGGCTAGTTTTTGTGTTAAGAGTCTGAGGCTGTATTTGAACTCAGGTCCTCCTGACTCCAGGGCCAGTGCTCCATTCACTGTGCCACCTAGCTGCCCCAGTCAGATTATTTTTTAGGGTGTTGCTTTCTTCAGTATTTTTTGCATCTCCTTTGGCAAGCTGTTGACTTTTTTCATGATTTTATTGTATCAATCTTATTCCTTTGGGGATTTTTTCTTAGGGAGTTCATTGATGACTTGTTCAATTACTTTTTCTAAAATGCCATCATATTAGTATTCTATTTTCTCCTCTATTACCTGGGCAATTTATGTTTTTGTAAATGTTCATTTCACTTAGAGTATTTGATTTATTGGCATATAATTGGGCAAAGTGACTCCTAATTATTGTTTTATCTTCATCTTTTTTAAAATTAAACAAATGCTTTATTAACTTCTGGTTTACATCATTCATTAATGCCAGATTTTGAGTTACAATTTTTTCCCCATTTTCCCCCTACTCATCACCCCAGAATAGCAGTCCCATATGATATGCCCTTATCCAATCTGCTCTCTCCCATATCTTCTCCCCTACCCCCTTCGACTTTAGCATTAGGGCAAGGTGAATCTCTGTGCCCAAATGCCTGCACATATTATCTCCCAATTACATGCAAAATAGTATTAATAATAGTATTTATATATATTTGAAACATTTAATTTTAAAACTTCAAATTTCAAATCCATTCCCTTCCTCCCTTGTCACCCACTCTCTCTGGGAAGATAAGCAATTTAGTATATGTTGTACATGTATAGCTATGCAAAACATTACCATAGTAGGTATATTGTAAAAGACTGCTTATATTTCCCTCCCACCCATCTCACCCCCCCACCTGGTCCAAACCCTACTTTGATCCTATCCCTCTTCAAAAGTGGGTACTTCAAACCTCCCCTCTCCCCAGAATGCCCTCCCCTCAATCATCCCCCTTGCCCCTATTCTCCTGCATGGAGAGATATCCCATTTATTATGTATGTCATTCTCTCCCTGAACCAAATTCAATGACAATATGGTTTTGCCTTTTTGCCTTCCTGTTCTTCCCCTCACCTGCAACCACTTCCCCTTGCCTCTTCTAGATGAGATAGTTTATCCTTCCCGGTCTCTCCACATCTCCTCTTGCCACTTTCCTCTCTCACCTCTTTACTTCACCCCTTAAGTATCTTCCCTTCCCACCAAATTCAACCTGTGCCCTCTATCCATGTATACCTGTAAACATATATACACACATTCACATATGTATTCATATGTGCATAAACCCTTCTTCAATTATTTTTCATAATGAGAAAGGTTTCATCAGTCACTGTTACTGTTTTTCCATCAAAGAATGTAAATAGTTCAGCTTTGATAAGTTCCTTTTCGTTTCTTTTCCCTGATTACCTTCTCAAGGAACTCTTACTTCTTTTGTCTGAATGTCAAATTTTCTATTCAACTCTGGTTTTTTCCTCAAGAATGCTTGAAAGTCCTCTATACCACTGAATAACCATATTTTCCCCTGCAAGAAGATACATTTGGCAGGCCAGGAGCTGAAGCTGCAACTGAAGCTACAAAATGGCCTCTGTGCAGCATCTCTTCAGCTGCTTTTTGCCCCCAGGGGAAGAAGCCTGACGGGTTCCCCAAATACTGGTCCCAAATTCCTTAGGACACTAACCTCTCACCTTGTCCTAGGCATATGTGTGTTGATAATTCTGGAATAACCCCAACTGCTGGTTTTCTGGCATTCCTCCAGCTGGCTGCTGGCCTGTCCACCCTGGAGCTAAAACCACAGCTCAAGTGGGCCTGGGCTGGGATCCCAGAGTGCTGTGCTGGCCACTCCCTGCAGGGGAGCTTCTCTGTGTCATTCTGTGGGCAATGGAGCTCCAGAAGTTGTTCAGAGTCCACCTTTTACATTGTTTGGAAATGGTGTGGGGGAGAGTGCCTTGGAAGTGCTGTTTCTACTCTGCCATCTTGGCTCTGATCCTAACTTCATCTTTATTGGTAATTAATTCACGCTCTTCATTTTTAATACTTTTTCTTTTTTTAAATGAAATTATGTAATGGTTTATCTATTTTATTATTATTTTTTAAAACCAGCTTTTGGTTTTGTTCATTAGTTTTCTGATTTTCTTACTTCAGTTTTACTGGTCTCTTCTTTGAGTTTCAGGTTTTCCGATATGTGTTTAATTGGGTTTTTAAAATTTGTTTTCTCTGGTAGCTCACTTATTTCCACAGGAACTCCAGGGCTGACTGCTCACCTGCTGCTCTGGAGCTTGAGGCCTCACAGCTAGTCTACTGTGATACTGGCCTGCTGAGCCAGGATCATGGGGCTTATGTTGCTAATCTGTACTTGTTCTAATGGCCTCCCACTGGCTTGCCCAGACACCATCTGCGATAGGGTGTACTTCCCTTTTACCCAAGATAGACGGACCTTTCCTCAAGTCCTTATGAATTATTTTGACCTGGGTAATTTGTACTTTTGTGAGTTCTGTTGTTCCAAAATTCATTTTGAGGCTTGATTTAAAGTTATTTCAAGAGAAACTTGAGAGACAGGAAAATTTCTGTCTTTTCTCTCCCAATTTTTTCTCTGCCCCTCATGTTACCTATTTTTTCAGAATCCTTTCAGCATTTTCGTTTTTTTTTTTCTAGTCACATTGGCCAGTCTGAAGGATGTGAGGTGGTTTCTTTATTTCTCTCTCTCTTTTTTTTTTTGGAGTAGGGAAGGCTGGGAAATTGGGGTTAAGTGACTTGACCAAGGTCACAGAGCTATTGACTGTGTCAAGAGCCTCAGGCTGAATTTAAAATCAGGTCTTCCTGACTCCATGGCCAGTGTTCTATTCACTGTACCACCAAGCTGCCCTGAGATGGTTTCTTACACCTGTTTTAATATATATATATATATATATTTAATTAATACTGATTTAGAAAAATGTTACCATGCATCTATTGATAGCTTTGATTTTTTTCTTCTGAAAACTTCTTTCTCATATTGTTAGACCAATTATCACTTGTAAATTATTTCATTTTTTATAAATTTGACCAGTTCCCTTTATATTTAAGAGGACTGTTATCAGAAAAACTTGCTAAAATATTCCCCACTTAGTTTCCTTCTTTCCTATCTAATTCTACTTATCCTGGTTTTGCTTAAGTGAAAACATTTTTAATTTTATGTAATTATAATTGTTCATTTTTTCTCCCTTGATTCCATTTTATACTTGATCATCAATTCTTCCCTTAACATAGATATCATAAGTATTTTTTTTTTATCTTCCCCAATTTTTTTAATGATATCTGTCCTTTTTTGTAAATCATGTACTCATTTTGAACTTACCTTGGTATACAATGCAAGATGTTGCTCTATGTCTTTTCTGCCAGACTGATTTCCAGTTTTCTCAGCATTTTTCTCAAATAGTGGTTCCACACCCATACCGAACATTTAGGATCTTTGTTTTATCAAAGATTAACTTACTGTACTCGTTTACTTCTGTATGCTGTGTACTTAATCTACTATATTAATTGACCACTCTATTTCTTAGCCAGTATTAAATTGTTTTGACAATTTCCACTTTGTAGTATAGTTGATGATCTGGCACTGTTAGACTATCTTCCATTGAATTTCCCACACTGATTTGCTTAATATTCTTGATCTTTTCATCCTTGCTCCAGATGAGTTTTATTAATATTTTTCTGGCTCTATAAAATAATTATTTGGCTATTTGATTGATAAGGAACTGTATAAGTAACTTGACCAAGGTGATACAACTAGTAACTGTGTCAAGTGTCTCAGGCTGAATTTGAATTCGAATCCTTCTGACTCCAGGCCAGTGCTCTATTCACTGCACCACCAAGGTGCCCTGAGGTTGTTTCTTAGAACTGTTTTAATATACATCTCTAATTAATACTGATTTAGAAAAATTTTCACATTACTTTTTTTTTTCAATTTCCTCATACTGATTCCCTTAATATTCATGAACTTTTTATTTCTGCTCCAGATGAGTTATATTTTTCTGACTCTATAAAATATTTATTTGGCTATTTGATTGAAATGAAACTGTATTAGTAAACTAATGTATATGATATTGTAATTTTATTATATTGCCTCAGTTTACCTATGTACAATGAATATTTCTCCATTTGTTTAAATTTATCTTTATTTTTAAAATGTTTTGTAATTGTGTTCATATAGTTCCTACATATATCTTGGCAATAAACTAACAATTTTTTTTACTGTCTGTCATTATTTTGTTTTTTATTATTTTTACTTTCTTTCTTTAATTCTTCTTCTTGTACAAAGTTATTAATATGGAAATGTTTTACATCAATGCATGTGCATACCCTATATCATATTTCTTACCATCTCAGGGAAGAAGGGAGGGAGAAATAGAATTTAGAACGCAAAAATTTTTAAAGAGTTTTACAATTATTTTAATATGTAATTGGGGAAAAATAAAATATATTAAAATGAAAAAAAAAAACCAACATTACCATAGACATGATAATTGAATCCATGGGAACTGATTAGATCAACCAAGTGAAATATTACAGAGATAGAAGAAAAGAGGACCGAGGACAGAACTCTGTGGAATATCCACAGGTATCAACCTAATTAGTGGGTATGACTTAGATAAATAGTAAGCAAAAGAGACTGAAGAGTGGTAAGATAGGTAGAGGGAGAATTAGGAGAGAGGGGTATCATGAAAAACTGAGAAGAATATCAAGAAAAGGGTGATTGATAGTGTCAAAAACTGCTCAGAGGTTAAGAAGGAAGGAGAAAAGGTCATTAGATTTAGAAATTAGGAGATTATTAGTAACTTTGGAAATAATAATTTTGATTGAAGTTAGACTCTAGAGAGTCTAGAAGAGATTGAGATGAAAGGAGGTAGAGCCACAAATTATAAATACCCTTCCCAAACAGTTTAGATACAGAAGGAAGGAGAGATACGACATAATATCTATGAGGGCTGGATAGATCAATTGAAGGTTTTTTTTTGAGCAATAGGGAGGGGAGAGTTACACAGGCATGTTCATAGGCAGTAGATAAGCATGATAGAAAGGGTGGCAATCTGCTGAAAAAGAGAGTAGAATGAAATCTATTACATTAAAATTCTATAGAGGTATGTTCTATATACTCAAGAATGAAATCCTCAGACACAAAGAGAAACAATTTGAATGAGGTGAAGAAACGAGTTATACATAAAAGATGAGATGAATGTATAGTCAACCCACTAACCCATTTACGTTTTTAAAAATGTGTGTGCAGAAGATAGAAGTACAGATCAGATAACAGGATTAATAGAAAAAGTATGCCATAGACCTATTCATTTTGGTAGACAATCAGGTTAAGTGATTTACCTAGGATCACGCTATTAGTAAGTGTCTGAGGCTGGCTTTGCATTTAGGTATTCCTGACTCCAATGTTGGGTGCTCTATCTACTTCACTCCCTAGCTGCTCCCTATACCTCTATAATAATAGTGTCAGGAGTGCTGAATGAGCTAAAGTTTGGTGAGGAAAGTAAGGAGAAAAAGATATTCTTTTAATATATTTTCTCTGCTATACTGGGAAAAATGATTAAACAGGACTGCTAATAAAAATAGGTGAAAATGCAACAATTGAAAAGAAGGAAAAACTATTTAACTTTTTTCTGTTTTCTGTTTTCTTTTTCTTTATCAAGGAGAATTGTCTTTGGAACTTTTCATGCTTCTCTTATTTTTTGTGTCTGAATGTCAAATTTTCTATTCAACTCTGTTTTTTTTTTCAAGAATACTTGAACGTCCTCTATTCCACTGAATGACCATATTTTCCCCTGAAACATCATACTCAGTTTTGTTGGGTATATGATTCTTGGTTTTAATCCCAGCTCCTTTGACCTCCAGAATATCATATTCCAGGAACTTTGATCCCTCAGTGTAGAAGCTTCCAAATGCTGTGTTCTCCTGATTGTGTTTCCACAATATTCAAATTCTTCCTGGTTCTTGTATTAATCTCGCCTTGATCTGGGAATTCTGGGACCTAGCTATTAGATTCCTAGGAGTTTTCTTTTTTGGATCTTTTTCAGGAGGTGATCAGTGGACTCTTTCAACCTCTATTTTGCCTTCTGGTTCTAAAACATCAGAGAAGTTTTCTTTGAGAATTTCTTGAAGGATGATTTGTAGGTTCTTTCTTTGATCATGGCTTTCAGGTAGTCCAATAATTTTTAAATTATCTCTCCTGGATCTATTTTCCAGGTCAGTGGTTTTTCCCATGAGATATTTCACATTGCCTTCTATTCTTTCATTTGTTTGGAACTGTTTAACAGCATCTTGATTTCTCATAAAATCATTAGCTTCTCTTAGCTCCATTCCAAATCTGAAGGAAAGATTCACCTCAGTGAGCTTTTGTGATTCTTTTTACATCTGGGAAAATTCAGCTTATTTAAGCCATTCCTCTCCTCATTGCCTTTTTTACTTCTTTTGCCATCTGAGTTAGGCTATTTTTTAAGGCATTATTTTCTTCAGTCAGACTGTTGACACTCATTTCATAATTTTCTTTTATTATTTTCATTTCTCTTCCCAGTTTTTCCTCCACTTATCTGCTTCTTAAGGTCCTCTATGGCCTGTGACCAGCTCGTATTTTCCTTTGAAGCTTTTAGTGCAGGAGTTGTGACTTCACTGTCTTCCTCCTGTTCCATGCTTTGATCCTTTTTGTCCCTAAAATAGGAGTCTAATGTTGGATTGTTCTGTTTGTTTTGCTTCCTTTGCCTCGTCATGTTGCCACTCAATTACTTGACTTTTGAGCTTTTTGCCACAGTAAGTCTCTGCCACCAGACAGGGGAGATTCCATCCCAAACACTGGGGTTTTCTCAGCTGCCAGAGGTATTAGTTGGGTGCCCTCTCTGAAGCTTATACACTCTCTGTCAAGCTGATCACACACCCCAGGATGTCTACCCTAGACTGCAACCCAGATCCAAGAAGGTTAAAGCAAGAGAACTTATCCCTCAGACCGATCACTTTGTCCCCCTACAGTCTGCAGGCCAGGAGCTGAGGATTCAATGTGGTGCTGGCTGAGCCCAGGCATCTCAGTGATTTCTTAACCTGGGCAAAAGCCAATTCTCTCCCAACAACTGGTCCCAAAATACACAGTGCACTGACCTCTCACTTTGTCCTTGCAATCTATGTGTTGATAATTCTGGAAATTGCCACACCTGCTGTTGTTCTGGAGTCCCTAGATTTGGTGCTGGTCAGGCCCACTCTGGGGCTAAAACCTTCAGCTCAAGAGGGACTGGGCTTGGCTCCCAGAGTGTTGTGCTGGCCATTCCCTCCCAGGCTGTTGGGCTGTCCTCAGAGGGAGGTTAGCTTCTCTGTCTCATTTTGTGGGTTCTGTAGCTCCAAAGTTTTTTCAGAGTCCTCTTTACATGAATTGGGGAAGGTGGAAGCCAGAACTGCATGGATGTTCTATTTCTATTCCAGCATCTTGAGTCCACCTCCTTCTTTGCCGTTATTTTCCATGGAATTTATTTTTCTATTTCCATTGGGTTTTGTTGGAATTATATAGAGTAGTTGATTATTCATGTCATTTTATTTCATAGCCTGCACATTTTATAAAGTTATTAATTATTTCAAATATTTTAATTGATTTCTAAGTATATCATATATTTTCAGAGTGATAATTTTTTCCCTCTTTGACTATTCTTATTCTTTCTATCTAATTTTCATCTTATTACTATAGCTAGCATTTCTAGATGTTAATGAATAAAAATGGTGATAATGTGCATTCTTTCTTCACCCTTGATCTAACTGGAAAAGTTCTGAGTTTATTCTCATTAAACATAATGTTTCCTCTTGTTTTTTTTTTTTAATTTTTTGAAAGCCATTAGGGTTAAGTAACTTGCTAAAGTTTATATGGCTAGTTATTTATGTGTGGGTGCTAAGTACTGAGGCTGGAACTGATCCTGGGTCATCCCAAATCCTGTGCCAGTGCTCTTACTCACTGTGCCACCTAGCTGCACTTTGCTCTTGGTTTTAGATAGATAATACTTATCAATTATTGTCGTTTTTCATTTATTAATAACATTTTACATTTTTGTAATACTTTTTTTGTTTAATTTATTTTTAGTTTTCAACATTCATTTCCATAAGATATTGAATTGCGTGTTTTCTCCCCATATTTTTCCCCATCTATAGATTACTTTATTCATCAACTGCTGGGTCTTCTGCACCCAATCTATTCCATTTATTTTGGTAGACTCTATTCCTCTGCCAGTACCAAGTAGTTTCGATGACTACTGCTGTATAACACAGATTAAGATCTGGCATAGCTAGTCCACCTTCCCTAGCATTTCTTTTCATAAATTCCCTTGATATTCTAGAGGTTTTGTTTTTCCAAATAAATTTTGTTATTATTTTGTCTAACTCTAAAATGTAGTTTTTTCATAAATTAATTGGTATGGAACTAGATATAGAGTTTAGTTTGGGTAAAAATTGTCAATTTTATTATATTAGCTCGACCCAGCCATGAGCAATTGATATTTTTCCAATTAGTTAGATCTGACTTTATTTGTGTGAGAAGGGTTTTGTAGTTGTGATCATATAGTTCCTGGGTTTGTTTTTGCAGGTAGATTCCAAAATATTTTATAATGTCTACAGTGACTTTAAACGGTATTTCTCTTTCTATCTTTTGATGTTGAATTTCATTAGAGATATATAGCAATGCCAAGGATTTATGTGGGTTTATTTTATATCCTGCAACTTTGCCAAATTTATTTATCGTCTCAAGTAGTTTTTTACTTGATTCTCTAGGATTCTCTAAATATGTCATCATATCATCTGCAAAGAGTGATAGCTTGGTCTCTTCTTTGCCTTATTTGATTCCTTTGATTTCTTTTTCTTCTCTAATTGCTACTGCTAACATTTTTAGTACCAGGTTGAATAAGAGGGGTGATAGTAGACATCCTTGTTTCACCCCTGATCTTATTGGAAATGCTTCTAGTTTAATCTCATTGCATATAATACTTGCTGATGGTTTAAAATAGATGCTATCTACTATTTTAAGTAAGGCTCCATTTATTCCCATACTTTCTAGTGTTTTTAATAGGAATGTATATTTTACTTTGTCAGAAGCCTTTTCTGCATCTATTGAGATAATAATGTGTTTTCTGCTAATTTTATTGTTGATATGATCAATTATACTGATGGTTTTCCTAATATTAAACCATCCTTGCATTCCTGGAATAAATCCTACCTGATCAAAGTGTATTCTTTTTGTGACAAGTTGTTACAGTCTTTTGGCTAATATTTTATTTAAAATTTTTGCATCTAAATTCATGAGGGAAATTGGTCAATAATTTTCTTTCTCTGTTTTATCTCTTCCTGATTTAGGGATCAGTACCATATTTGTGTCATATAATGAATTTGGTGGGACTCCTTCACTAATTTTCCCAAATACTTTGTAGAGTATTGGAATCAATTGTTCTTTAAATGTTTGATAGAATTCACTAGTAAACATATCTGGCCCTGTGGATTTTTTCCAAGGGATTTCATTGATGGCTTGTTTGATTTCTTTTTATGAGATGGGGTTATTTAGGTAATTCACTTCCACTTCAGTTAATCTGGGCAACATGTAATTTTGTAAACATTCATCCATTTCACTAAGATTCTCATATTTATGTGCATAAAATTGGGAAAAATAATTCCTCATTATTTTTTTGATTTCCTCTTCATTGGAGGTAGATTCGTCCTTTTAATTTTTGATACTCATAATTTAGTTTTCTTCTTTCTTTTTGTTATCATATTGACTAAGGTTCTATCAATTTTATTGTTTTTTTTTTCATAAAACCAGCTCTTAGTTTTATTTATTAATTCAATAGGTTTCTTAATTTCAATTTTATTAATCTCTCCTTTGGTTTTCAATATTTCTAATTTAGTACTAAATTGGGGATTTTCAATTTGTTCTTTTTCTAACTTTTTCAATTCCATGTCCAATTCATTGACCTTCCTTCTCTCTGCTTTAATAAAGTATAACTCAGGGATATAAAACTTCCCCTAAGAACTCCCTTTAATGCATCCCACAAATTTTGGTATGTTTTCTCATTATTATCATTCTCTTGAATGGAATTATTGATTGTTTCCATAATTTCTTGTTTGACCCACCTGTTCTTTAGGATTAAATTGTTTAATTTCCAATGAGTTTTTAGTCTATTTTCCATGGCCCTTTATTGCATATAATTTTTATTGCATCATGATCTGAGAATGGATGCATTTGATATTTCTGCTTTTCTGCACTGAATTGTGAGGTTTTTATGCCCTAGTACATGGTCTATTTTTGAGCATGTACCATGCACTGCTGAAAAGAAAGTAAATTCCTGTTTATCCCCATTAAGTTTTCTCCAGAGATCCATCATATCTAGTCTCTCTAAAATTCTATTCACCTCCATAACTTCTTTCTTGTTTATTTTGAGTTTAGATTTATCAAGTTCAGGAAGGGGGAGATTAAGATACCCCACTAGTATAGTTTTGCTATCTGTTTCTTCCTCTAATGCCTTTAACTTCTCCTCTAGGATTTTGGATGCTATACCACTTGGTGCATATATATTAAGTAATCATATTACTTCATTTTTAATGGTGCCTTTTAGCAGGATATAGATTCCTTCCTTATGTCTTTTAATTAGATCTATTTTTGCTTTTGCTTTCTCTGAGATAAGTATCGATACCCTTGCTTTTTTTACTTTAGCTGAGGCATAATCAATTGTACTCCAACCTTTTACCTTTACCCTGGGGATATCCCTTTGTTTCAAATGTGTTTCTTGTAGACAGCATATTGTAGGATTATGGTTTTTAATCCATTCTGCTATCCACCTCTGTTTTATGGGAGAGTTTATCCCATTCACATTCACATTCCTTTCTAATACCAGATTGAATGAAATGAATGACAGTGGTGTAGCGGCAAGCACCCCAATATCCCCAGGTATTAGAAAGGAAGGGGGCAATCAAAAGGGAAAATTTCAAGGAGGGGAAGGGAGAAGGAAGAAACAAAAACATAAACAGAGGAGGGAATAGGATGGATGGGAGGAGACAGTCATCATTACTGTATACAAGATAACAGGGCATTTCCCTTTGATTGTTTCTTAAACTATGATATCTAGCCTCATTTTTTGTGTCTTTCAGGTAGTTGAGTAATTCTTAAATTAGCTTTCCTATATCTATTTTTCAGATCAGATACTTTTCTGAAGAGATATTTCACCTTTTTCTTCTATATTTTTATTGTTTTTACTTTGTTGTATTGCTTATTGATGTCTTATGGAGTCATTAGCTTTACTTGCCCAATTCTAATTTTTAAGAAATTATTTTTTTCCGTTTTCTTAAATACCTCTTTTCCATTTGTTCTGCTCTGCTTTTTAAGGAGTTCTTCAGTGAATCCTTCTGCCTTTTTAAATCATGAAACCAATTTTGTTTATTAAGGTGCTTAATTTCACTGATTTTTTTTGCCTTTTTTACCAATATCTTCTTTTCAATTTTTTTTTTGCATCACAGTCCCTCCCCTCTAATTTTTCCTCTGTAATCTTATCTATTTTTTTAGATTTCCAGTAATTCTTGTTCGGCTTAGGTACAGCTAGAATTTTTCTTTGAGACTTTTTTTTGAGTAGCTATTTTCACATTGTTAAATTCCTCTGAGTTTATATCTTGAACTTCTCTGTCACCATGATATCTTTTTATGGTCAGAGTATATATATATATATATATATATATATATATATATATATACATTTTCTAATCTATTTTTTTTTATTTTGAACTTTATGTTATAATTGGTCTTTTTTAACCTGGGGTTGGGGAAGCAGTGTCCTGACCTTCAGTATTTTTCATGCTGCTGTTTTTAGAAGTATTTCTATAGGTCAGCAAGTTTTTGATATTTCCAAATTGCTGTCATCCTGGGGCAGGCATAGTCCTTGCTCTCTTGGTTTATACTGTGGTCTTTAGCCATAAAAGGCCCCTTCTCCTATGCAGCTGCAAGTACTAGTGCTCCTCTTGACCCTGCAACTTCACCCAGAGTCCCTTCTACCTTGTGAGTAACCACCAGTTCTCCTTTCCAACTGGAACTGTAACCCAAAAATGTATGTGGGCATAGAGTTGCCAATCAGTGCCAAATATCCCCAGTCCTAGTGAAGGCTCCTCTGTAATATCTGTCTGACCAGTTGTCTGACTTCTTTAACACATCAGGGCCAAGTGTTCTTGCAGTTGTTGTTGCTGCCCCCATGAGTGAGCACACCAGACATACCTTTTCCCCTGTGTCACAGATTTCTTCTGCAGACCTCCTATATTTTGCTGGGTTGGGAAAACAATCTTGTCTTGAACTTTTGTTGGCTCTACCACTCCAAAATTTGATTTAAGGCATTATTTTAAAAGTTGTTTGGAGGGGAATGTTAGAAAATTCAGTTGGGTTACTGCCCCTAATCCTTGGCTCTACACAAAAGGTGAGGTATTAGTTAAAATAAAAATGCTAAATGGCATAGATGGTAAGGAAAAGACTTCTATCTATATCTATTAGGAAATAGAGTGTCATGTGGGAGAAACAGCAATAAGACCAGTATCTCTGAATTTTTGAGTATGTTTAGGCATAATGTGTAAGAAGACTAGGAAGGTAGCAAGGAACCAGATTATGAAGGGCTTAACAAAGCTAACAGAGGATTACATATTTGATCCCAAAGGTAAAAAGAACAAGGATAAAGAAAATCCAAGAAAATAAACTATAAACTCCTGGCTTAGTATAGAACAAAACTATAGCCAGAATACTAAGAGACTACTGAGAGAAGACACGCCATGGTAGGTGGAAGGTAAATGTGGGAAAAGTCCCATATGACAGCAGAGACAGAGCCAGAGAAACACTCATTTTAGTACAACTCAGTAGGTAAAGCTCTAACAAGAAATCATTTCACAAAAGTGTCCAGCCCGCACTGGAAATTCACTCACCATAGTATGCAGGCCCATAGCAGGGTCCAGAGGCCTCAGCTGCAGCAGAAGATGCCAGACTAGCATCCAAGTAATCTATGTCCTATCCAGAATCTAGACTGTTGAGTCTTGACAAAATATGGACAAATGTAAGGACAATTGCTGGAGAAGACAAATTGTTGTCTCAGTCATTGAACTCAGGGTTTAACAGAGCCTATCTTTCCCATCCAAGAGTATAGGAGCAGGTTTTGTCCCAAATGTAAAGACTTTGATTTAGAAATTGAAGATGAAGAATGACTAAATGAAAGGAAAACACAAACAACAAAGAAATACCTTGGGTGGAGAGAAATAAAATCAGAAGGATATGGCCACAACAAATCAAAATAAAGCCTGAGAGTAAAGACTGTCCTGATCAAAAGGGTAAAGAGTGCCTAGAAGAAATTACAATTAAATTAAATTAAAATTACCTTAGAAGAGGTATTTGTGGGGCGGCTAGGTGGCACAGTAAGAGCGCTGGCCAGGAGTTGGGATGACCCAGGATCGATTCCAGCCTCAGTATTTAGCACCTACACATAAATAAATAGCTGTGTAACCTTGAGCAAGTTACTTAACCCCAAATGCTTTAAAAAAAGAAGAAGAAATACTTGTAAAATTTACATCCAAACAGAAATATCTGAAAATGCAACCAACTGAACACAATAAATCCGTGAGACACAGGAAATATTAATATATAATGAAATGTTGGAAGAAAGAATATAATGTATTTAACAAAATATAAAACCTTGACTTGGAAAACAAGTCTAGAAGAAATCATTTAATAATAACTAGATTATCTGAAAATCATGACCAAAAATATTTGGATACTATGTATTTCATGAAAACATAAATAAAAATTTCCCAAATACAAAGAGCAAAATGAAAATAGAAAGAATTCACCAGTCAGATCTTGAAAGAAACTTTAAACGACAAACTACCAGGAATTGTACAGATTTAAGACTGATGAAGTAAATTTTAATGATACAGATTAATTTTAATTATGTGTCCTGCATACATTTTGGGGTGATTGGTAAAAGGTTATGAGGATAACCTCAATCCCACTAAAATATCCCCATTTTATATCTCATAGAAAAAAAGACAAAAGACCAGACACTACAAACTTTCAATAAAAATACACAATTTTTAAAAACAATTTAACAAAAATAAGCCAAAATGCCAACTGAGCAGTGGTACATGTAAAGTACTTGCAAGGAGAGAGTGGAATCTAATTCACATCTCCAGGGGATCATAGACTTATAGAGGCAGATGTGTAATAAATTTTGGAGACCATCTAATTCAACTCCTGCATTTTGTAGAAGATAAAATTAAATCTCAGAGAAGTTATTTGCTCCAGTCACATAGTCATAAGTAGCATATGTATGATTTGAAGCTATGATCTCTTATGTCATTGTACTTTCCATTTCACTACACTTACTTTTCCCAAGGTGTTTTGGCCTATCTGCAAAAACAGGGACCTTTCAGCATGTTACCATATATTTTAAGAATCTGATATGAACATGTAAAGGATTAATGTTACACAATGAAACACACTCTGTCCTTAAAAAAAAGGCTTGTGTGCTAATAATAATGAGAATCATCAATCTATAGCTTACAGGCATGAGTAAAATGGGATTACCTAAGAAATACATTTACCTTAATTACAACTTTCAAAACCGTGATGTCTCTTCTTAATGAAATGTTATACACTTTTTGTCAAAAATAAGGTTAGCATATTCATGAGGTTTATTAAAATTTGTATTTCTTTCAATATGCTTAGAATTCTCTCTCCCATTTAAATGTCAGAAATGTTGGTCAAGGAGATGTGATGGGATGCAATTGTGACCAAACTGAGGAGGAAATTTCAAAGATAAATCCTTGCTTATTTTTAATAAACCTCTTCTGACCTTGCTTAGAGTTACCCAGGATCAAAAGATCAGTAGAGAAAATTTATTGACAAAATAATAACCGTTTAAGTGTGAGGGATCATGGATTTAGAGCTTAGAAGGACTTTGCACTCAATAAACTTCAACGTCTTTTTTCAACTCTAAATCTTTGATCCACTGTTCCCAATGATCTTCATTTTATAGCTGAGAAAACTGAGGTCCAGAGATACTAAGTGACTTGCTCAAAAAAGTAACTATTGGGATGGGGTTGAGGTTCAGGCCTTCTTGACTGTGTGGCTCACTTCTTATGTCATGCCATACTTCTTGGTTTTATTGTTAGGGAACAAGTCCCTTTGTCTCCATGTTAAGTCAGTTTCTTATGATCAATTGTTGTCCTGGTTCTGAATACTTAATTTTTTGTCAATTCATATAATTCTTCCCCTTATATTTGTTGATAATATTTGTTATTTTTAATAACACAGATTCTACTATATTCATGTACAACAAATCATTTAGAAATTTCCTAGTTCATGGGTATTTACTTATTTTCATATTTTAATACTACAAAATGATACTACAAATATTTTGGTATATATATAGGTTTTTTATCATTATATCACTCTGGAGTATTCTTAACCTCTACATCAAAATATCTGGGGGTTTTGGTAATTTTCTTAGCATAATTCCAGACACTTTTCAGGTTTATTGGAGTAATCCAAGGCTTCACCAACAATTCAAGCATACCTATCTTTCTATAACCCTCCAATATTGATTATTCCATCCTTTTTCATCTTTTCCAGTTTGCTAATATGAGGTGAAACTTCAGGTATTTTATTTATATTTCTCTTATTCTTAGGGATCTGGAACACTTTAAGGTAGTTTTCAAAATGTTCAGTTCTTCTATTGGGAAATACTTTTTTATATCCTTTGACCACTTATCTGCTGGAGAATGATTTTTAGTATTTTATAATTCAATTCATTATCAAACCATGTCTTAATTATATAACTTTTTATCAGACATTCAGTTTAGATTTTTTTTCTAGTGAACAACTTCTCTTCTTACTCTAGTGGCATGTAATTTGTTCAAGCATGTAATCAAGATTATTTCCTTTACCTTTTGTAATGATCTTTATGCCTTGTTTAAGAATCCATCCCATAGCTATAGCTTGAAAAGTAGTTGATTTTTTAATATGTTTGGCACAATATTTACATCACATATTTATATTGTATATTGTCATATATCCTGCATGGTGTTGTTTTAAACCTACTTTCCTCTATACTGTTTTCCAGTTTTCCCAGTAATTCATGACAAGTAAAGAGATTTTTATTCCCCTGGATAATGTATGCTTCTAGTTTTTTTGGGCTCTGAGCATTGGGGAACTCACACAAGATAGGTGCTCACATGGTAATCAGAAGAAGCAATACAAGGGTACTCTCAAGATCTCTCCAAAGAATTCTGGAATTGATTGCATAAAGTGGGAGATGCTGACAAATGACTGCCCAGCATGGTCTATTGACATCAAAGAAGGTGTTGTGATCTATGAGCAGAGTAGAATTGTAGTAGCTCAAAAGAAATGTGGAGATGTGCAAATTTAGAGAATCTGCCCCAAATGTTCAAATTGACTATTTGTGCTTGACCTGTAGTAGAGCATTCCAAGCTTGTATTGTTCTGATCAACCATAGTCAGACACAATGGCTTGACTCTAACAGAACAATGTCATTTTGGTCCTCTTTGATAATGAAGGACCATTATTAGATAACCATTATTAGAAAATCCTATAATTTTCTATCATTTTATTTCATGGTCTCTGTCAATGATAAATATTATCACTAAGCTATTTAGATTTACAACATCAGTGAAATGTCTGATATTTCCCTATCTTATCTCCTATGATCAGTCAATCAAGTACTGTAGGTTCTGTATTCATTTGACTCTTGTATTCATCCCTTCCTCTCCTTTTCAACTGATGCCATGTAAATCTAGGTCCTATTGCCTTAAGGCTAATGCCTATAATATACTCTTAACTGGTACCACCACACCAAAATCCCAACTGTCTCAATCCAGTCTATATCTTATTTGAGGATTAATAATCTTATAGCCAGTTTCTGGTTAGAGATTCTTATGTTCAGGTATTTTAAATTATTGTGATTTCATTGATTTAACTTATTTGTTTCTATCCAGCCCCCATCTAGACAACTTCTAAAATCACTCATATATAAATATTCATTTTTTGAAGACATTAAGAGTTAGGAAAAGGACAGCATTGATTTGTAAAATAATTTATCAGTATTGAGACTGACACAAATAGTAAATTAATAGGAAGTTATAAATATCTATTCTAGGCCAGTCCAATTTCATCCTCTTTAACCATTGTAGTGGGGGGTGGGGATTCATTCAAGATTCATAGTATAAGGAGGTTTTTGAGTTTTCAAGGCATACATCTTTGCTATTATTTCTTGAAAAGTACAATTATTTGCAACATATTCTCAGGTCCGTATCTCCAGAAATGTATTGCCTTGCCTTTATACAGAGCTACATGGGACTCTGGTTTTAGGCTTCCCAGTGCTACTTGGCTTGTCTCTTTATTTCCTTCACACAGACCCTAGCAGGGATCACCCTCTCTCTCTTTTTGTGCTGTAATATAATATGTGTACCCTTTGGTCCTCAGTTTCAGAGGAATTGAAATTCTGAGAGCTTCAAATCGTCCTGTTTTTAAGGAATATCTTTTCATTCAACATACTTCTGTTACATTTGTAGAATATTACTTTCATCATTCTAGATCATAATTGAAGGAAGTAAGGACACCTTACTGGTATTCCAATCCATCATATATTTTACACCTAGAAGTCCTTCTGGGCTTGCCACTCACAAGTTTATGGATTGGATCTTTACAGAGATAACTATTCCCACATGTTCTAGGTCTAACCTCTTGGTTAAAACTACTAAAACTTTAGGTCATAAGCCTTCACTAGTTTGTTCACCTTTACTACTTACCCAATAGATATAACTAGTCCATAAATGCTTTTTACCAAGATGGAATAGTAAGGATAACAGCTATAAACCATTACTTATAAACCAGAGGCACATTTTCCCCTCAGATACACAAAATGCTTTTGGAAACACTGGAGAAAAACTGAGAGTACAATCCCAGCATAAGGAACACATATGGCCAAAACAACTTATGCCTCTAGAGCAGTAAGGCCTCAATGAATGTTATTCAACATCCTCCCTCCCCAAACTCAGAGTCTCTTCTCAGTGACTTCCTTAGATTGATTTTTTGGATCTTCAGTTTGACTCTCAACTGCCAAATCTAGCTCTCTACAATCTATAGTGAACTTTCTTTTCTTCTTCTGAGGTTTCACTCTTTGAAGCTATTTCCTGCTTTAAATGTTATCTCTCTGTAACAGTGCCTTTCTAGAGAATATGTGTCTCCCTGATCTCCTCCTCAAATCTCTTATCTCTCCTAAGTACTCACTGATGGATTTGGCATCTTCTACTGCTTCAAGTGCTCTTTTTTAAAATAATGGGGTAGGAATTGGGGTGGGAGGATAGAGCATTTCTTCCCTGTTGTTGCTGTCCGGTAGAATATCAGGGAAACCATTCTAAAATGCTGTTTCTTTGTTCAAAATTATCAGGTTTTTGAACTGTATTTAAGGTTTGAAAGACTTGGCTTTTTAATGGCTTCCAAGGGGAACGACCAGTCTTTGTCCAATTGTGAGCTCCTCTTCCAATTCAATAAGGTAACTTTTCCATACAATGTAAAGGGACAACTAGACATAGACATGGTGTTGTATTTTGTTAGCATATTGATGAGTGAAACTTTGGATTTTACTCCAAACATAGCTGGCAGTAGGGTAGGGGCAAATTCTCCATATACCTCCTAGAACAAGTACTTTTTCCACTGTAACTCTTTGCCTCCAGATCTCCAAATATTCCTATATTTTACTCCTCACCCAGGAATATTATTGATTCTTAGAGCTTTGGTCCCAACTTACCTTTCAAATATTTCTCCTATTTTATATATATATATATATATATATATATATATATATATATATATATATATATATATATATACTCTTCATTCTGTCCAAACTAGTTTACCATCTATCACTTACACATAAGGTACAAATTCCTAGCTCTGTGATTCCGATTTGCCATTCTCCTATCTTGGATGCTTCCTTTCTGTTTACGTTATTCCTAGTCACCCTTTAAGGTGAAACTTTCATGGAGAATGTCAGTTGTCAATGATCTCTTCAACTACAATTCTAAATCACATATTGCCTATGCTATTCATTAGACATTTTGTGTAAACTGTCTTTAAGTTCTTAGATACATTGGGGATGTAATATGTCTCCCCTACTATAGTAGTTTGTAACCCATTAGAGGGCAGAGACTGCCTTCAGTGTCTCATATGCCTTCCTATGCCTATTATAGTACCATTCAATGTGTGTATGTGAGGAAAAGCCCATACATTCTGCCTCATGACAGAATGTATTTCTGGAATATTTGTTGAAGAAATAAAGTAAGCTAATTAATTAATTAAAGATGAAAGAATAAGACATAAATTTTAAAGAGTATAAGTATAAAGAATTATAATGGATGAAGATAGTCATGATCTAGTTCTATATTTTTTATTCCTTTTATTTCTAACATAAGGTAGTAACCTCTGTTTAGAGGTTAACAAGCTCTTTAGAGGTGAAATTTTCAGCCACTACATGTTATTTGAACTGAACATTACATTTTTGCTTCTGTGTCTTTGTGCATGTTTTTCTTGTGCTTAGAAAGAACTATCTTTCTTCAACTTTGCTTCTGAGAATTCTGAGTTTTTTTTAAGAATCAACAACAGGAAATCTATCCTAATTCCTCAGTTTTTAGTGTTATCTCCTTCACTCAAACAATTTTCCACCTATCATTGTGATTCGTGAAGTCATGAAGACTCATATTGCTGACTTCAAATTTGACCTGAGACACTAACTAGGTGTGACCCTAGGCAAGTCATTTAACCCTTTTTGCCTCAGTTCCATCATCTGAAAATGAGCTGGAGAAGGAAATGGCAAACCACTCCAGTATCTTTACCAAGAAAACCCCAAGTAGGGTCACAAAGAGTCAGACACAGCTGAATTGACTGAAAAACAACAACAACAACAACAACAACAACAACACCACAACAACAACCACAATAACAACAACAAAGAATCAAAACAACAAAAACATCAGTTTAGTATCTTGCATATGGTAGGTGCAAAATTATTTTTTGTTGAATGAATGAAGAATGTGATCTGCATTGCAATATATCAGAGGCTCACAAATATAATCCTTTGATCATTAATCAGAGAATTATAAAATGTTTTTGTAAGAATGGCTCTTAAAAAGCACCTTGTTTAATTTTTTCTTTTACTTATGAAGAGACTGAGATGAACTGAGGATTTTCTAAGGGTTTTACAGCTGGATTATTTGAGAGACCAAAAAAAGAGAGACCAAATCAGGTTCATCTAATTCAAGCCCTTCATTTATAAATGAATACAATGACCAACCCAGACTCTTGAAACTTTTCAAATGCTACCTGTTATGTATTCCTCAGACTTTCAACTTGTCTTTGATGCATACAGATTACTTGCATATATCAAATCTCAGTTCTATAAATATTCATAGCAGGAGAGGAAGTGCTTTTTCTTGTAGATAAGAAAGTGTTTTTGGCCCAATACAATTTTAAGATTTCAGATAAATTCTATTTTTTAACAAGTACACCAATTATAACTGTGACTTTTCTCCTTCCTGGTACTTCATAAGAAGCTATACATTTCTAAGCACCAGAGCAGGTCTTTTGAGTTGATGCATATGTTAGGAATGAGACTGTTTCAAACTCCACTGCCCACATTGGATGAAAGCAATTTAGAAGAGATATATTTTATTTAAATCAAGAATAACTGGAATACAAGAGTGAGAATTCACAGATAGTCCCCAGCTTCTAGGGTCATTTCATTGTTATCCATTTTCTTTGCTCTTTAATATAGAGTCCTTTCCTCCTATTATTACAACCTCTATGCACTTCAGCAAAACCAGGTGAATGGGAACATGAGTTCTGAGAACTGCAATGTGCTTCAGCATAGCCCTGGACAAAGAGGCAACCTCCAGTGTTCAGACATCCTTCTTTTCAGCATAGCCCTGGGCAAACAAGTAGGCAATAACATTATGCTTACTTAAGCAAACAGTCAGCTACCAGCTCTGAGACCTGCCATGTGCTTCAATGTATCCCAGGGAAATGCAGAAACACCTCACTAGTCTTAGTACATATTAGACACCACCACTAGGACATTGCTCAGCAAGAAGTAAGCTGCCAGATAACTACAGCCTCCAGTAGCATAATCCATGCCCCTCCATGCTACCCTCATAGCAACAGACATGATGGTCCCCTGTGGGCCTCAAGGTAACATCAGCACAGCATCAGCTAAATAGTCAGAACTTGTAGTCACTAGCACAAGAAGCATGAGTCAGTGCCTCTTCCACCCCGGGAGCAGAGCTCAAATTAAAAAAAAAAGGAAAACAATTAAAAAAGGATGAGCAGAAAACAACAATAAAGAAAAATATGATCATATAAAATTGTCATGTTGACAGGGAAGATGAAAACACAAACTCAGAAGACAATAACAATGTCAAAAAATCTATATAAACCTCAAAGAAAAATGGGAAGTAGTCTCAAGCCTAGAAAGAACTCATGGAAGAGCTCAAAAAGGAGCTTAAATAATGTAGGAGATATAGAAGAAAAAACGGAAAATAAATATGAATGATTTAAGAGAATTAAAAGAAAAAGTCAACAGCAGAACTGGCCAAATGGAAAAGGAGATAAAAAGCACAATGAAGAAAACAACTTCTTTGAAGTAAAGTTGGCCAAATGGAAAAGGAAGTCCAAAAGTTACCTGAGGAAAACAACTTGTTAAAAGTTAGAATTGGAGAAGTTGAAGCTAAGGACTCTATGAGACACCAAGAATCAGTGAAATAAATCCAAAATAATGGAAAAAATAGAAGGAAATGTAAAGTACCTCATTAGAAAAACAACTGACTTAGAACATTGATTCAGGAGAGATGTTAGAGTCATTGGACTGCCTGAAAACCATAATCAAATGGATAGCATCTTTCAAGAAATTATCAAAGAAAACTGCCCTGATATCCTGGAACCAAAGGGAAAAATAGGCATTGAAAGAATCCACTCATCACCTCAGGAAATAGATCACAAAATATAAACTTCAAGGAATATTATAGCCAAATTCAGAACTATCAGGTCAAGTTAAAAATGCTGCAAGTGGCCGGGAAGAAACTATCTAAATATTGTGGAGCCACAATCAGAATTACACATGATTTAACAGCTGCAAAATTAAAAGATATGAGTTCACAGAACATGATATTCCAGAAGGCAAAGGAGCTAGGAACAAGAATCACTCACCCAGAGAAATTAAGCATAATACATTATAGTAATACATAATACATTAAGGGGGGAGGGTACTCATTCAATGGAACAGAAAGATTTCAAATTTTCATAAGGAGAAGACCAGAACTAAACCAAAAATTTGACCTCTGTTATCAAGACCCATGAGAAGTGTGAACAGGTAAAGAGGGAAAAGAAAACATAGGGATTCAATAGAGCTAAACTATTTACATCTATACATGTGAAGATGATACTTTTATCATTGACAAGACAGATAGAAGGAATATACCTAGACAGAAGGTGAGGATGTAAGATGAATTTGAGGAAATTACATGAAAAATAATTAAGGGATTAGAAGGAGGTGCACACTGGGTGCAGACAGAAGGGAAAGTTAGAATGGGGTAAAGTATCTCACAAGAAGAGGCATGAAAAAACCTAACACAGTGGAAGAAAAAAATGGAAGGCTAGGCAATAGGTATAGCTTGAACTTTTCTCTGATCCATATTGGCTCAAAGAGAGAATAATATATGCAATCAGTTAAATATAGAAATCAATCTTACCCAACAAAAAAGTAGGAAAGGAGGAGATTAAGTGAAGGTATGTGCTTGGGGGGTACTGTCAAAAGGAAGGACATATCTATAGAGGTGGTAAAAAGAGCAAAACACTGGTGAGGAGGAAAGAGTGAAAGGAGAGAGAGGGCAGAGAGGAGGAAAAATAGGATGGAGGGGAATACACTGGTAGTAATCATAACTGTGAATGTGAATGGGAAGAGCTCTCTCGTAAAACAGAAATAGAGAGCAGAGAAATACTCTTGAAGCATAAAGAGTAAAGGCAGGAAAAGAATTTATTATGGTCCAGCTGGAATAAAAAAAAAAGTAGGGTTAGCAATGCCAATCTCAGACAACGTAAAAGGAAAAATAGATTAGTTAAAAGAAAGCAAGAGATAGAGAACATTGTGACATGTAAAATAGGTAATTTATATTATATTAAAATAAAATGCTTTTGTACCAACAAAACCAATGCAACCAGGATTAGAAGGAAAAGAGAAAGCCAGGAAACAAACTTTATAGCAAGTTTCTCTGAAAAAAGTTCTTGTTTCTCGAACACATAGAGAACCTAGTCAAATTTATAAGACTAAAAATCATTACCCAATTGATAAATGGCCAAAGTATATGAATGGGCAAATTTGAAGAAATTGAAGCTATCTATAGGCATATAAAAGAGTGCTCTAAATTACCTTTGACTAGAGAAATGTAAGTTAAAACAATTCTGAGGGACCACCTCATACCTATCATACTGGCTAATAAGACAAAAAAAAAAAAAGGCCAATAAAAACACATTAGAGAGTATGTGGGAAAATTGGGACTATAATGCACTGCTGTTGGAGTTGTGAGCTAATCAAACCATTCTGGAGAACAATTTTGAACTATGTCCAAAGGCAACCAATCTATGCATACCCTTTGATCCATCAGTACCACCATTTGATTCATATCCCAAAAATATCATAAAAAGGGCAAAATAACATAAATGTCCAAAAACATTTATGGAAGCTCTTTTTTGGTGGTAAAACCCTGGAAATTGAGGTGATTACCATCATTTGGTGAATGGTTGAACATGCCATATTAAATGAATGTAATAGAATACCATTGTGCAAAAAATATGATGAAGAGGCAGATTTCAGAAAAAAAAAAAAACATGTATAGTCATGTACATACTGATGCAAAGTGAAATGAGCAGAACCAGAAAACCACTGAACATGAGGTCAGCAACACTGTGTCATCTTAAATTATGAATGACTCACCTCTTGTCAGCAACACAATGATCCAAGACAAATACAAAGGACTCACGAAGAAAAACAGTATCCACATGCATATCAAGAAGTGATGGTCTCTAGGGGCGGCTAGGTGGTGCAGTGAATAGAGCGCCAGCCCTGGAATCAGAAGGACCTAAGTTCGGAGCTGGCCTCCGACACTTAATCCATACAAACAAAAACCTAGCCGTGTAACCTTGGGCAAGTTACTTAACCCCAATTGCCCTAAAGGGGCGGCTAGGTGGCACAGTGAGTAAGAGCGCCAGCCTCGGAGTTTGGATGACCCGAGATCAGATCCGGCCTCAGAAAATGAGCACCCACACATAAATAATAATGACTAGCCGTGTAACCTTGAGCAAGTTACTTAACCCCAATTGCTTTAAAAAAAAAAAAAAGAAGTGATGGTCTCTGAATGCAGATCAAGACATATTTGAAACATTTAATGTTAAGACCTGGAATTTCAGATCCATTTCCTTCCTCCCTTGTCACCCATTCCCTCTGGGGAGATAAGTAATTCAGTATAAGTTGTACATGTCTAGCTATGCAAACCATTATCATAGTAGATATATTGTACAAGGCTGCTTATAATTCCCTCCCACTCATCCCACCCCCCACCTGGTCCATTCCCTACATGATCCTGTCCCTCTTCTATAGTGGGTACTTCCAACCTCCCCTCCCCCCAAGGATGCCCTCCCATCCATCACCCCTCCTCTCAACCCCCTTCCCACTATCCTGCTGCAGTTTGAGATATCCCATTTAGTATGTATGTCATTCTCTCCCTGAACCAAATTCAATGTGAATGTGGTTTTGCCTTTTTAGCCTTCCTATTCTCCCCCTTCCTTGCAACCACTTCCCCTTGCTTCTTCTACATGGGATAGTTTACCCTGTCTCTCCCCATCTCCTCTTGCCACTTTCCTCTCTCACCTCATAATTTCATCCCTTGAGTATTCTCCCTTCCCAACAAATTCAACCTATGCCCTCTATCCATATATAACTGTAACCATATACACACACATTCACATATGTATTCATATGACCACACCCCCTTCTTCCATTATTTTCATAGTGAGAAAGATATCATCAGTCACAGTTATTGCTTTTCCATATAGGAATGTAAATAGTTCAACTTTGATAAGTTCCTTTTGATTTCTTTTCCCTGATTACCTTCTCAGGTATCTCTTGCTTCTTGTGTCTGGATGTCAAATTTTCTATTCAATTCTGGTTTTTTCCTCAAGAATGCTTGAAAGTCCTCTATTCCACTGAATGACCATATTTTCTCCTGAAACAAAATACTCAGTTTTGCTGGGTAGGTGACCCTTGGGTTCATTCCCAGTTCTTTTGCCCTCTGGAATATCATATTCCATGCCCCCCCAAGACTGATTGCTGGATCTCCCTGCAATTCGCAGGCCAGGAGCTGGAGCTGCCTCTGAAAACTACAAAATGGTGTGTCTCCTCAGTGGCTTCTAGCCCCCAGGGGAGGGAGCCTACGCATTCCCCAAATACAGGTCCCAAAGTCCATAGGACACTAACCTCTCACTTTGTCCTAGGCATGTCTATGTTGATAATTCTGGAATCTCCACAGCTGCTGGTGTTCTGGGGTCCCTCCAGCCAGCTGCTGGCCCTGCCACCCTGGGGCTAAAACCTCGGCTCACGCAGACCTGGGCTTGGCTCGGCTCCCCGTGCTCTGCGCTCCATGCTGCCAGCTCCCAGACTGCTGCGCTGGTCCTTCCTGCAGGGCTGCTGGGCTGTCTTCAGCGGGATGTTAGCTTCTCTCTGTCGTTCTGTGGGTGCTGGGGCTCCAGAAGTTGTTCAGAGCCCCCTTTTACATAGTTTGGGGGGAATCTGGCGTCAGAGTGGCTTCGACGAGCTGTTTCTACTCTGCCATCTTGGCTCTGCCTCTCAAAACATATTTTTTCACTTACTTTATTCTTTTTCATGTTTTTTCCCTTTTAATCTGTTTTTCTGTTTACAACTGTGAGTAATTTGGAAATGTTTTACCTGAGAGAGCACATGTATAACCTAGGTTACGTTGCCTACATTTTTTTTTTTTGCTTTTTTGGAGGGCAATTGGGGTTAAGTAACTTGCCCAAGGCCACACGGCTAGATTTTTGTTTGTGTGGGTTAAGTGTCTGAGGCTGGATCCGAACTCAGGTCCTTCTGACTCCAGGGCTGGCGCTCTACTCACTGCGCCACCTAGCTGCCCCACATTGCCTACATTTTTGGAAGAGGGAAGGGAATTTAGGAAGGGAGAAAAATTTGGACCTCAAAAATCTTATAAAATGCATGCTAAAATTTGTCTTTATATGTAATTGGATGAAAAATCAAATACTTAAAAAGATAGATAGATAGATAGATAGATAGATAGATAGATAGATATGTTCCTTCAAATTGTCTCCCAGTCCATATAAGATATTAGTAACAGGTTTAAATCTTGTGATAAAGGGGAAGGCACCTAATTATCTGCATTGAGCAGAGGGGATGCTTGTTGAGATAACATATTCAGAATGAAAATGAACAGGTTGTACACAACACTGGAACAAATTAGCATGCAGCTCAGGGCAGTCTATTTCTCCAAGTCTCAGGAAAAAGGAATTACTTCAGGATGTAAGAGAACTACTTGATTAAATAGGGTCTCTTCTGTCACTCAACAACATCAATGGAGCTAAACTGTGTTCCAGGTGCTATGGTGGGCAGAAGGAAGAAATAAATTCAAAAGATTAAAAGAAACATTTTCTTCCATCAGTTAATTTGCATATTATATATATTTACATATTATAGCTACATGGGAGTGGGGTCAGAGATGAAAAGAAAAAGAATAGGATTGAAACTATTACTATTCTTGTATCTTTTAGATTCTATTCTGTCTATTCCTATCCTCTACTCAGCTATCAAAATAATCTTCCTAATTGTACAGCTCTGACCATGTCACTCTTCTAATCAAGAAAGTAAAGTGGTTCTGATTCCTTTTGCGATGAAATACAAAATCTTTTATATTCTAGCCTTTTCCAACCTTTAGAGCCTTCTGCTTTACTCTTCTCCATGTGGTCTTTGATCTAGCTATACTGTCTTTCTTATAGTGTCCACACTGGGACTTCACATAGGGAAAATCTGATTTTCACAAATAAAGGAGGCCAGGGATGTGGGAAATCTCACTCCCACTATAGATTTGCACTTTTTCCATAAATTTTCTTGACAGAGAATTGCCCTGATCATTGACAATTGAAATGATTGGTCACAGTCTATAATGTGTCAGATGAAGAATATGAACCCAAGTCTTCCTGATTCTTGGGTCAGCTTTTGGTTCACTACAATACTCATTGGAGTTCCTATATACTGATCAAAACTCAGGACTGGACCAAAAGTACATTAGATCAAGAATTAGAGAATCTGGTTTCTTAGGCACATTACTTAAACTTTTGGGTAGTTCAGGGGGTTGAACTGCAGATCATTAAGGCTACTTCCAGCTCTAGGAACTATGGTTAAGGTGGCATAGCACAAAAGAATGGGTGCTGTTTATAGCATAAAATGGCTTTGGGTTTCATTCCCTTTGTCTTGTTGTTTACTGTTTCTTTTACTTTGGGCAAGTCACTTAAGCTCCCTGGGCTTCAGTTTCCTCACTTGGCATTTAAAGGTGGAGTTTGCACTAGATGACTTAAGGTCCCTTTTAGCTCTATCCCTATGACTAAAAGTAGATGAATCAATGATCTCACTGCTGTAAATATTATCATCATAATTAAATATCTAATGTTTTTATATTACTAGTTTTCTTGTCAGGCACTGTTCTAAGCACTTTACAATTTTTATCTTATTTGATCCTCACAAAACCCCTACAATGTAGGTGCTATTATTATTCACATTTTATATTAGAAAAAAAAATAAGCTGAGACAGTAGTGGTTAAATGACTTTCCCAGAGTCACAGATGTCTTAGGATAGATTTGAACTTATGTATTCTTGACTGTGGGCCAAGTGTTTTATCCACTTGGGCATCTGCCTCCAAATACATAGATTTCAATTATTGAGGTGCTTATCTATTATGTCTCATTTTTGTTACATGGTCATCCCATTTCCTTTTTTCCCGAGACATGGGCAAATGATGAAGTCTTTCATGCTACTCCTCATGGAAAATATTGTTGGCATTAAAACATCCAAATTACAATAGGAGCTTACAACTCTAAAAATGGTAGCAGTAGAATCTCGTCCTAAAACTTTATTTTACAAATAAAGATTCTGAACCATAGTCTACTGACAATGAGTGTACATATTTTTTTTGCCCCTTATGTTATCTGTGATTATTTTTCTGAGATAATAAATGTTACTTTAGAATAATTTCTCAATTTGTTGTTTTGGAGATATAACTTTACTTGGAGATTGTTGATGTTAAAGTGTTGTGCTTTTATGTTAATGAAGAGCTAGGTATCATTAAAAGTACAGCAGCTCCTTAATGTGACCCAGCGTAGTCTCTACCTCTTTCTCAAAGGGCTATTATTTCTTTTTTTTTCTTTATTAGTTTGTGTACTTTTGTTTACAAGATTCAATTTCACAATTCCTTGAGTTTCAAATTTTCTTTCCCTTCCTCCCCTACACCTCACTCTCCATGACAGCATACAATCAAATATAGGATCTACAAATACTATTATTAGACATTATTAGACATTATAAACATATAAACATATTAGACATTAGTTAGGTTACAAAGGCAGATTGTACCAGAAGGAATGAAAAATGGTAAAGAGGAAATAAAACCAAATAAAAAAAAGTAAAAGATCAAGCAGTTTGCTTCAATCAAGATACAAACTCAGTTTTTTCTACTTCTTTCTCTGGATGTAGACATCTCTTTCCATCATGAGTCTTTTGGGATTAATTTATATCACTGCATTGCTGAGAAGAGTCCAGTCTATCATAGTTGGTCATCACACGTATGTTGCATTTGTGATTGTGTACAAATATCTCCCGGTTCTACTCTTCTCAACCAGCATAAGTTCATATAAGCCTCTCAAGGTAAATATGAAGTCCATCTGCTGCTCGTTTCTTATAGCATAATAGTATTCCATTACATGCATATAGCATAACTTGTTCAGCCATTCCCTAATTGATGGGCACCCCCTTAATTTCCAATTCTTTGACAAGAGAAAAGGAGCTGCTATAAATATTTTTGTACATATGGGTCTTCCTCCAACTTCTACTATCTCTTTGGGATATAACACTAGAAGTGGTATTGCTGGGTCAAAGGGTATGAAATTATTTATAGACCTTTGGGCATAATTCCAGATTGCTCACCAGAAAGGTTGGATCAGTTCACAAATCCACCAGCAATGCAGTAGTGTTTCAGTTTGCCCACATCCTCTCCAGCATTTGTCATTTATCTATTTTGTTTCTTAACCAATCTGACTGGTGAGATGTGGTACCTCAGAGTTATTTTGATTTGCATTTCTCTAATCAGTAATGATTTAGAGCATTTCTTCATATGCTTATATATCTATATCTATATTTTTAATTTATTTCTCTGACAACTGCCTGTTCATATCCTTTGACCATTTATTAATTTCGGAATGACTTGTATTCATATAGATGTGATTCAATTCACTGTATATTTTAGAAATGAGTCGTTTATCAGAGAAATGGGTTGTAAAAATTATTTCCCGATTTCCCACCTCCCTCTTGTTCTTGGCTTTGTTTGTACAGAAGTTTTCAATTTAATGTAATAAAAATTATCCATTTTCCATTTTATAGTGCTCTCTAATTCTTCTTTGGTCATAAAGCCTTTCCCTCTCCACAAATATGACAGGTAAACTATTCCTTGCTTTCCCAGACTGCTTACAGTATCATCCTTTACACCTAGATCATGCACCCATTTAGACTTGATTTTGGCATATGATGTTAGATAATGGTCTATGCTGAGTTTCTGCCAAACTATGTTCCAGTTTTCCCAGCAGTTTTTGTCAAATCGTGTGTTCTTATCCCCCAAACTGGGGTCTTTGGGTTTATCAAACAATAAATTACTATAGTCATTGACTGCTGAGTCTTGTGTGCCCAATCTATTCCATTGATCCACTACTCTATACCTTAGCCAGTACCAAGCAGTTTTGATGACTGCTGCTTTATAATACAGATTCAAATATGGTATAGTTAGTCCACCTTCCCTAGCATTTCTTTTCATTAATTCCCTTTATTTTCTGGACCATTTGTTCTTCCAACTAAATTCTGTTATAATTTTGTTTCTAGCTCTATAAAGGAGGTTTTTTTTTTTGGCAAATTGATTGGTATGGCACTAAATATACAATTAAATTTGGGTAAAATTGTCATTTTTATTATATTAGCTCGACCCAGCAACATGCAATGGATATTTTTCCAATTAGTTAGATCTGACTTTGTGTGAGAAGTGTTTTGTAGTTGTCATCATATAGGTCCTGGGTTTGTTTTGGCAGGTAGATTCCCAAATATTTCATAATGTCTACAGTGACTTTAAATGGGGTTTATCTTTCTATCTCTTGCTGTTGAATATCAATAGAGACATACAGGAATGATGAGCATTTATGTGATTTATTTTATATCCTGCAACTTTGCCAAATTTATTTATTGTCTCAAGTAGTTTTTTACTTGATTCTCTAGGATTCTTTAAGTATATCATTATATCATCTTCAAAGAGTGATAGCTTAGTCTCTTTTTTTGCCTAATTTGATTCTTTGATATCTATTTCTAGTACCAGGTTGAATAAGAGTGGTGATAGTGGACACCCTTGTTTCACTCCGGATCTTATTGGAAATGCTTCTAGTTTATCCCCATTGCACATAATACTTGCAGATGGTTTTAAATAGATGCTACCTATTATTTTAAGGAAGACTCCATTTATTCTTATACTTTCTACTGTTTTTAATAGGAATGAATGTTGTATTTTGTCAAAAGCTTTTTCTGCATTTATTGAGATAATCATGTGGTTTCTGCTAGTTTTATTGTTGATATGATCAATTATGCTGATGGTTTTCCTAATATTAAATGATCCTTGCATTCCTGGAATAAATCCTACCTGATTAAAGTGTATTATTCTTTTTAATTTTTAAAATTTACTTGTTTATTTTTAGTTAACAAGATTCAATCCCATAGTTCCTTGATTTTCAAATTTCCTTTCCCTCCCTCCCCCCACATCCCACAACAACATATAGTCTGTATAGGATCTGCAAATACTTTCATATTAGACATTAGTCAAGTTACAAAGGCATATTGTACTAGGTGGGATGAAAAATGGTAAAGAAGAAATAAAACCAAACAATGAAAAGAAAAAGATCTTCCATCAGGATTCAAGCACAGTTCTTTCTAGTTATTTCTCTGGATGTCGCATCTCTTTCCTTCATGAGTCTTTCGAGATTGGCTTATATCCTTGCATTCCTGAAAAGAGTCCAGTCTGTCATAGTCGGTCATCACACATATGTTGTGTCTGTGACTGTATACAAATTTCTCCTGGTTCTACTCTTCTCACTCAGCATCAGTTTGTATAAGCCTCTCCAGGTAAATATGAAAACCATCTCCTCCTCATTTCTTATAGCACAATAATATCCTATTACATGCATATACCACAACTTTTTTAGCCGATCCCCAATTGATGGGTACCCCTTGAATTTCCAATACTTTGCAACCACGAAAAGATCTGCTATAAATATTTTTGTACATATGGGTCTTCCTCCCCCTTCTATGATCTCTTTGGGATATAACCCTAGAAGTGGTATTGCTGGGTCAAAGAGTATGAAATTATTTATAGCCCTTTGGGCATAATTCCAGTTTGCTTTCCAGAATGGTTGGATAAGTTCACAACTGCACCAGCAATGCATTAATGTTCCAATTTGCCCACATCCTATCCAGCCTTTTTCATTTTCCTGTTTTGTCATCTTAGCCAATCTGACTGGAGAGTTGTGGTACCACAGAGTTGTTTTGATTTGCATTTCTCTAACCAATAGTGATTTAGACCATTTCTTCATAAGCTTATAGATATCTTTAATTTCTTTCTCTGTAAACTGCCTATTCATATCATTTGACCATTTATCAATTGGGGAATGATTTGTACTCTCATACATTTGACTCAGTTGTCTGTATATTTTAGAAATGAGTCCTTTATAAGAGACATAGTTTGTAAAAAATCTTTCCTGATTTCCCATCTCCCTCTTGATCTTGGTTTCATTGGCTTTGTTTGTAAAGAAGCTTTTCAATTTAATGTAATCACAATTATCCATTTTCCATTTTATAATGCTTTCTAATTGTTGTTTGGTCCTAAAGTCTTTCTGTCTCCACAAATCTGACAGGTAAACTATTCCTTGCTTTCCCAGACTGCTTACAGTTTCATTCTTTATACCTACATCATGCACCCACTTAGACTTGATTTTGGTATATGGTATTAGATAAGGGTCTATGCCCAGTTTCTGCCATACAATATTCCAGTTTTCCCAGCAGTTTTTGTCAAATAGTGCATTCTTATCCCAAAAATGGGGTCTTTGGGTTTATCAAAAAATATATTACTATATTCATTAACTGGTGGGTCTCGTGCACCCAAACTATTCCTTTGATCCACTACTCTACTCCTCTGCTAGTACCAAGCAGTTTTGATTACTGCTTCTGTTTAATACAGATTAAAATCTGGTATAGCTAGTCCACCTCCCCTAATATTTCTTCTCATTAATTACCTTGATATGTTTTTTTTTCCTTTCTTTCTTTTTTTTTTTTTCTTTTTGGAGGGCAATTGTGGTTAAGCAACTTGCCCAAGGTTACATGGCTAGGTTTATTTGTTTGTTTGTTTGTGTGTGTGTGTGTGTGTGTGTGTGTGTGTGTGTGTGTGTGTGTGTGTTAAGTGTCTGAGGCCGGATACAAAATCAGGTCCTTCTGACTCCAGGGCCAGCACTCTACTCACTATACCACCTAGCCGCCCCTACCTTGATATGTTTTTCCAAATAAATCTTGTTAGTATTTTGTCTAACTCTAAAAAGTAGTGTTTTGGTAAATTGATTGGTATGGCACTAATATATATAATTTAGTTTGGGTAAAATTGTCATTTTCATTATATTAGCTCGACCCAGCCATGAGCAATTGATATTTTTCCAGTTAGTTAGATCTGATTTTATTTTTGTGAGAAATGTTTTGTAGTTGTGATCATATAGGTCCTGGGTTTCTTTTGCCAGGTAAATTCCCAAATATTTTATAATGTCTACATCAATTTTAAATGGGATTTCTCTTTCTATCTCTTGCTGTTGAATTTAATTAGAGATATACAGGAATGGGGAGAATTTATGTGGGTTTATTTTATATCCTGTAACTTTGTCAAAATTTATTTATTGTCTCAAGTAGTTTGTTACTTGATTCTCTAGGATTCTCTAAATATGTCATTATATCATCTGCAAAGAGTCTGTTCTTTGCATAATTTGATTCCTTTAATTACTTGTTCTTCTGTAATTGCTACTGCTATTGTGTCTAGTACCAGATTGAATAATAAGGGTGATAGTTGACACCCTTGTTCCACTCCCGATCTTATTGGAAATGCTTCTAGTATATCCCCATTGCATATAATACTTGATGATGGTTTTGAATACATGCTATCAACTATTTTAAAGAGGGCTCCATTTGTTCCTATATTTTCTAGTGTTTTTAATAAGAATGGATTTTGTACTTTGTCAAAAGCCTTTTCTGCATTAATTGAGATAATCCTGTGGTTTCTCCAAGTTTTATTGTTGATATGATCAATTATGCTGATGGTTTTCCTATTATCAAACCATCCTTGCATTCCTGGAATAAATCCTACCTGATCAAAGTGTATTATTTTTGTGATAAGTTGTTGCAGTCTTTTGGCTAATATTTTATTTTAAATTTTTGCTTCTAGGTTCATGAGCTAAATTGGTCTATAATTTTCTTTCTCTGTTTTATCTCTTCCTGATTTAGCAATCAGTACCATATTTGTGTCATAGAAAGAATTTGTTAGGACTCCTTTTTCACTAATTTTCCCAAATAGTTTGTAGAGTATTTGAATAAATTGTTCTTTAAATGTTTGGTAGAATTCACTGGTAAACCCATCTGACCCTGGAGATTTTTTCCTAGGGGGTTCATTGATGGCTTGTTTGATTTCTTTTCCTGAGACAGGGTTATTTAGGTAATTCACTTCCTCTTCAGTTAATCTGGGGAACTTGTATTCTCGTAAATTTTCATCCATTTCACTAAGATTGTCATATTTTTGTGCATACAATTGGGAAAATTATTCCTACTTATAATTTTGATTTCTTCTTCATTGGAGGTAGATTTCCCCTTTTCATTTTTGATACTCATAATTTGTTTTTTTCTCTCTCTTTTTTTTATCATATTGACTAAGGGTCTATCAATTATATATATATATATATATATATATATATATATATTTTTTTTTTTGTAAAACCAGTTCTCAGTTTTATTTGTTAATTTAATAGTTATCTAAATTTCAATTTTACTAATCTCTCCTTTGGTTTTCAATATTTCTAATTTAGTGCTAAATTGGGGGTTTTCAATTTGTTCTTTTTCTAGAATGTTCAATTGCATGTCCAATTCATTGACCTCACTTCTCTCTGCTTTAATTATGTGTACACTCAGGGATATAAAACTTCCCCTAAGAACTGCCTTTAATGCATCCCACAAATTTTGGTATGTTGTCTCATTATTATCATTCTCTTGAATGAAATTCTTGATTGTTTCTATAATTTCTTGTTTGACCCACCCATTCTTTTGGATTAAATTGTTTAATTTACAATGAGTTTTTAGTTTATCTTTCCATGGCCCTTTATTGCATATAATTTTTATTGCATCATAATCTGACAATGATGCATTTAATATTTCTGCCTTTCTGCACTGGATTGTGAGGTTTTTATGCCCTAGTACATGGTCTATTTTTGAGTATGTACCATGCACTGCTGAGAAGAAAGTAAATTCCTTTTTTATCCCCATTAAGTTTTCTCCAGAGATCCATCATATCTAGTCTCTCTAAAATTCTATTCACCTCCTTAACTTCTTACTTGTTTATTTTGAGTTTAGATTTATCAAGTTCAGAAAGGGGGAGATTAAGGTCCCCCACTAGTGTAGTTTTGCTATCTATTTCTTCCTCTAATGCCTTTAACTTCTCCTCTAGGATTTTGGATGCTATACCACTTGATGCATATATATTAAATAATGATATTTCTTCATTTTCAATGGTGCCTTTTAGCAGGATATAGTTTCCTTCCTTATCTCTTTTAATTAGATCTATTTTTGCTTTTGCCTTCTCTGAGATAAGTATTGTCACCCTTGCTTTTTTTTTTTTTTTACTTTAGCTGAGGCATAATCAATTGTACTCCAACCTTTTACCTTTACCCTGTGGATATCCCTTTGTTTCAAAAGTGTTTCTTTTAGACAGCATATTGCAGGATTATGGTTTTCAATCGATTCTGCTATCCACCTCTGTTTTATCTGAGTATTCATCCCATTCACATTCACAGTAATGATGACTATCTGTCTCTTATCCTCCATCTTGTTCCCTCCCCTGTTTATATTTTTGTTTCTTCCTTCTCCCTTCCCCTCCTTGAAGTTTTCCCTTTTGACTGCCCCCTCCCTCAGTGTTCCCACCTGATGAAGCCCCTTCTTAACCTACCCTCTCCCCTCACTATTATTTCCCTCCCCTCTAATTCCCCCCTTTAGACTCTTCCTTTTTAACCCCCCCTCACCCTCCCACTGCCTATAGGAATCCCTAACTTTTTATACTTATCAGAGTAACTCCCCATTTGACCCCAAAACAATGAGAGTATATTTCAAACAGTGTTTCTCTCCCTCCCTCCTTTTACTCTATTTAATGAATTTATGTGTCTATTCACATTAGAACCTTAAACTTTACTGATTAAATTGATCCGTCTTTGAGCCAGAACCAGTGAGAATAGTGTTCAGATGATGTTCCTGCCCCTCTTTCTTTCCCTTCTACTATAGTGTGTTTTTATGTCTCTTTGAATGGCATATTCTACCTTTTCCTATCTCATCTTTTCCTTTTATCCCATTACATTCCCTTTGATCACCTTAGTAATATATATATATATATATATATATATATATATATATATTTTTTTTTTTTTTTCTTTTTGGAGGGCAATTGGGGTTAAGTAACTTGCCCAAGGTCACACGGCTAGGTTTTTATTTGTGTGTGCATTAAGTGTCTGAGGCCGGATCCGAACTCAGGTCCTTCTGACTCCAGGGCCGATGCTCTACTCACTGCGCCACCTAGCCGCCCCAGTAATATTTTTTTAAGTCTTCAGTTTAGTGCATTCATACCCACACCCTCTATCTAAGTATAACCCTTTTAAAGGTCATGATAATCATAAAGATTTCAAATATTGACAGTTATCAGCTCCACATATAGGGATGTGAACTTTTTGGTCTTGCTGCATCCTAAGTAATGAGCATGTGTGTATGGGTGTGGGTGTGTACACTTATGCATGTGTGAGTCTGTGTTTCCCTTGTTTACCTTTTTATGTCTTTCTTGAGTCTTGTAATTGGAAATCAAACTTTCCATTGAGCTCTGGCTTTTTCATCAGGAAAGTCTGGAAGTCCTTTATTTCATTAAACGACCATATCCTTGCCTGAAAGATTATGCTCAGTTTTTCTGGGTGGTTAATCCTTGGTTGTAGTCCTAGCTCTCTTGCCCTATGAAATATCACATTCCAGTCCCTCTGATCTTTTAATGTAGAAGCTCCTAGGTCCTGTGTGATCCTAACTGTCGTTCTTCAATATTTGAATTGTTTCTTTTTGGCTGCTTGCAGAATTTTTTCTTTAATCTTGTAATTCTGGAATTTGGCTACTATATTTCTTAGAGTTTTCAATTTGGGATCTCTTTCAGGAGGAGTCTGGTGAATTCTTTAGATAACTATTTTATCTTCTGATTCCAGGACTTCAGGACAGTTTTCTTTGACAATCTTTTGGAGGATTTTGTCTAGGCTGCTTTTTTCATCTTGGTTTTCTGGTAGACCAATAATTCTTAAGTAATCTCTCCTGCATCTTTTCTCTAGGTCAGTTGTTTTTCCAGTGAGATGTTTTGCAATTTCTTCCAATTTGTCAATCTTCATGATTTGTTTGATTGACTCTTGGTGCATCATAGAGTTCTGAGTTTCAATTTGATTGATTTTAATTTTTTGCAAATTATATTCTTCAGTTACTTTTTGAAGGTCCTTTTTTAGGGAGTTATTTTCTTCAATTACTTCATTAATTTTACTTTTTTTTAAACAAATACTTTATTAACTTCTGTTTTACGTCATTCATTTCTGCCAGATTTTGAGTTACAATCATTTTCCCCCTGTTATTCCCCTACCCAACTTCCCTGAATAGCAGTCCCACAAGATATCGCTTCCTCTAATCTGCTCTCTCCCATACCTTCTCCCATACCCCCTTCGACTTTTCCATTAGAGGAAGGTGAATCTTTGTGTCCCAATGCCTGCACATCTTATCTCCCAATTATAAGCAAAAGAGTATTAATAATAGTATTTATATATATTTGAAACATTTAATGTTAAGACCTCGAATTTCAGATCCATTTCCTTCCTCCCTTGTCACCCATACCCTCTGGGGAGATAAGTAATTCAGTATATGTTGTACATGTCTAGCTATGCAAAACATTATCATAGTAGATATATTGTACCAGGCTGCTTATAATTCCCTCCCACTCATCCCACCCCCCACCTGGTCCATTCCCTACATGATCCTGTCCCTCTTCTATAGTGCGTACTTCCAACCTCCCCTCCCCCCAAGGATGCCCTCCCATCCATCATCCCTCCTGTCTAGTTTGTGGCTAAGGCAGAGTCTCAGAGAGTTATGCAGATGGGCACCAGGTACTCTGTGGGGGTGGGGTGATCTGGGCACTTCAGATTTCTGCCTCTATACCCCTGGGCTATAGCTCAGGCAGGCTTTTGTTTGTCAGGTGAGGTGGGGCTTGTTGTGACCACTGCCTGTCTTCTCTTCAGACTCCTGGCTGTGTCAGTTACACCCCTTCTGGGATACTCCCAAACCTGAGGCTATTTCTAATAATTTAGGATTTCAATCTGTGTGGGAGACTTATCTTCTGGTTTTCTACTTCATGAAGGAGGGATTGGAGCAACTAGAATTTACTTTGCCATTCTAGCCCCTGCATATACAGGTAGGCAATTTCTAAACTTCCAGGCTGGAGGCTGATAGTCCCAGGAGAAGATGCTGTCTCTGCTGGGGTTCCCAAGCCCTCTCTTACCTGGCCCCAATGATTCCTCCTTTCCTCTAGTGAGATGTCTGTGAGATGACTGGGATTTGTGCTTGGTAAGTCAGCTGGCTGGGGCTTCTTCTCTCTCTGGTGGAGTCTGCTTGTCTGCTCTTGAGTCTGAGCTGTACAGACCCCACATGCTCTGCGCTTCCCCTGTCTGGACCCACTTGGCACTTTCTTGGGCTGCATTCTGCCACGCTCCATCTCCAAGTGAATTTTGTCACTCCAGAATCTGTTCAGATTTGCTTTTTAAGGTTTAGTGATGTGATTCATGGAGGAGCTAAGAGAAGTTACTGCTTCCTTTCTGCCCTCTTGGCTCCAGCCCTTCAAAGTGTATTATTCTTGTGATAAGTTGCTGTAGTTTTTTAGCTATATTTTATTTAAAATTTTTTCATCTGTATTCATGAGGGAAAATGGTCTATAATTTTCTTTCTCTGTTTCATCTCTTCCTGCTTTAGGTATCAGTACCATATTTGTGTCGTAAAAATAATTTGGTAGGTCTCCTTCTTCACTAATTTTCTCAAATACTCTAGAGTATTGGAATCAATTGTTCTTTAAATGTTTGATAGAATTCATTACTAAATCCATCTGGCCCTGGAGATTTTTGTCTAGGAATTTCACTCATAGCTTGTTTGATTTCTTTTCCTGAGATGGGGTTATTTAAGTAATTTACTTCCTCTTCAGTTAATCTGTGCAACTTGTATTTTTTGTAAATATTCATCCATTTCACTAAGATTGTCAAATGTATGTGCATACAATTAGGGAAAATAATTTCTAAATATTGTTTTGATCTTATCTTTGCTGGAGCTAGATTCAACCTTATCATTTTTGATACTCATAATTTGGTTTTCTTCTTTCTTTTTTTATCATATTGTCTAAGAGTCTATCAATTTTACTGTTTTTTTCATAAAAACAGCTCTTAATTTTATTTATTAATTAGTTTTCTTAATTTTCAATTTTATTAATAACTCCTTTGGTTTTCAATATTTCTAATTTTGTATTTTATTGGAGATTTTCAATTTGTTCTGTTTTGAGGTTTTTCAGTTGCATTCCCAATTCATTGACCTCCTTTTTCTCTAATTTATTCATGTATGCACTAAGGTATATAAAACTTCCCCTAAGAATTGCCTTTAATGCATCCCCCAAATTTTGGTATGTTGTCTCATTATTATCATTCTCTTGGATGAAATTACTGATGGTTTCTATAATTTCTTGTTTGACCCACTCATTCTTTATGATTAAATTGTTTAATTTCCAATTAGTTTATAGTCTATCTTTCTGTGGTCCTTTATTGCATATAATTTTTATTGAATCATGATCTGAGAATGATGCATTTAATACTTCTGCCTTCCTGCACTGAATTGTTTTATGCCCTAGTACATGGTTGATTTTTGAGTATGTATCATAAACTGCTGAGAAAAAGTAAAATCCTTTTTATACCCATTCAGTTTTCTCCAGAGATTTATCATATCTAGCCTCTCTAAAATTCTATTTGCCTCCTTAACTCCTTTCTTGTTTATTTTGAGTTTAGATTTATCAAGTTCAGAGAGGGGGAGATTACGATCCCCCTCTAGTATAGTTTTACTATCTATTTGTTCCTCTAATTCCTTTAACTTCTCCTCTAGGAATTTGGATGCTATACCACTTGGTGCATATATGTTAAGTAATGGTATTGCTTCGTTCTAGATGATGCCTTTTAGCAGATATAGTTCCTTCCTTATGTCTTTTAATTAGATCTATTTTTGCTTTTGCTTTATCTGAGATAAGGATTGCTACCCCTGCTTTTTTTACTTTAGCTGAGGCATAATAAATTCTACTCCAGACTTTTACCTTTATCCTGTGGGTATCCCTTTGTTTCAAATGTGTTTCTTGTAGACATTATATTGTAGGATTATAGCTTTTAATCTATTCTGCTTTCTGCCTCTTTTTTATGGTAGAGTTCATCCCATTCACATTCATAGTAATGATGCCTGCCTCTTCCCCTCCATCCAGTTCCCTCCCCTGCTTATGTTTTTGTTTCTTCCTTCTCCCTTACTCTCCTTAAGTGTTTCCATTTTGACCACCACCTCCCTTAATTTTCCCACCTGTGACCCCCTTCTTCACCTACCCTCTCCCCTTACTACTATTTCCCTCCCTTCTAATCCCCACCTTCTTATCCCCCCGCCCCCGTACCCTCCTACTGTCTATAGGACACAATAGATTTTTGTACTTAGAGTATTTTCCCATTTGACATCAAACCAATGAGAGTAAATTTCAAACATTGCTCCTCTCTCTCCCTCCTTTCACTCCATTTAATGAATTTTTGTGTCTTTTCACATTAGAATCTCAAACTTAACTGATTATGTTGATCCCTCTTTGAACTACAACCAGTGAGAATAATGTTCAAATGATATTCCTCTCCCTCTTTCCCTCCCCTCTACTATAGTTTGTTTTTATGCCTCTTCGAATGGCATAATTTGCCTTTTTCTGTCTCATCCTTTCCTTTTATCCCATTACAGTCCCTTTGATCCTCTTAATAAGGTTATTTTTTAATCTTCAGATTAGTTCATTTATACCCACACCCTCTATGCATAACCCTTTTAAAGGTCATGATAATCTTATAAATTTTGATATTGACAGTTATTAGCTTCTCATATAAGGATGTGAACATTTTGCTGTTATTGTATCCCAAGTTATGTGCATGTGTGTATGAGTGTATGTGTGAGCATGTATGTTTGTGTCAGTGTGTGTTTTCCTTATTTACCTTTTTATGTCTTTCTTAAATCTTGTGACTGGAGATCAAATTTTCCACTGAGCTCTGGCTTTTTCATCATCAGTGCATTGAAGCAGAACAGCAAAAGACTAGAAAAGAATTTTAGCAAACACATTTTTTTAAAAAGTGTTGATGACTTTTGCCAGAGATATTTAGGTTCGCAATAAGCTGGAATTTGTTCATTTATCAGTGAGATTTTCCTTCTCTTTATGAGATAATTCTCTTAGGCTTTCAGCATTCATCATTCTATTAATTCAAAACATTCACACCGATTATAACAATTTCATGGAGAATTGTATATGTAAATCAATTGCTATAACAAGGAGAGCAAAATTGTTCTCCTTGTTACCTTTGTCACAAACACTTGCCTTACTTGCCAAGTGGAAAAAATAAGACAGCCATGGGCAACAATGGTTCATTTGTAAAGTTATGCAAGGAAAGATAGTGGAAGGTTACAATCAGAATTCCTTAGTAAAGCCACAAAAAGAAGTGGGAAAAAATAAACAGTATAAAGAAAGTATGCAGAGAGACCCAACTATGTGAATTCATCCCAGTGACATTTAAGGATGAAATTGTAATAAGGACAAACATATGAAACGTGGAAAAGATATGCAGGAAATTCTTTAAAGAATAGTAGACCATCAAAGGCACACACACACACACGTATGCATATACACACACTCGCATGCATGTACATATATATGTATATATTTCTAGCTACTTGCAGTATTTTCTCATTGATCTGATAATTCTAGTAATTGGTTACAATATTCCTTGGAGTTTCATTTGGTAATCGCTTTCAGGAAGTTATTGATGGATTCTTTCAATGACATTTTACTCTCTGGTTCTAAGATATCAGGGCATGTTTACTTGACAGTTTCTTGAAAGGTGATGTACAGGTTATTTTTTTAATCATGACTTTCAGCTAGACCAATTCTTTTAAAATGGTCTCTCCTCGACATATTTTCCACTTCATTTTATTTTCCATAGAGATATTTCTTTTAAAAATTTTTTTTCATTCTTTTAATTTTGTTTGACTGATTCTTGGTGTCTTATAAAGTCAGTAGCTTCCTCTTGACCAACTCTAACTTTTTAAGGGAAAAAAATTGACCTAGCAAACAGACCCAGAAAAGAGAATTTGACAGTCATTTAACTACCTGGAAACCATGATCAAATTTAATTAATTAATTAATTAATAACTATTTTATTTTCAATACCAAACTTTAATTAGTGTCACTAAAAATGACATAAAATGGTCTTAGATCATTTAGTTTCTTTGTAGTTCACTGTGCATTTATTTTTACATATTTATCTATATATTGGTTTTCTCCTTTAGAAGTTTCTCCTTGTGATTGATTCTAAACTATTTCATTCCTTGTAGTTGTAGCCTTAGTTTTGAGACAATTAATGTTTATTAATTTTTGAATTATATGCCTGTATATATTCTATTTTATTGAAGCACAACAGCTGTATACTAGGAAAGAATTTCATATACATACACACACACTCTCTCTCTGTCACACACACACACACACACACACACACACATACACACACACAGAAGGGAGGGCAGATTCAAGGGGGTGGTGGTCAAAAGAAAAACTATGGTGAGGAGGGAAAGATTGAAAGGAAAGAGAAAAGTATAAACATAATGGGAAATAGGATGGAGAGAAATACAAAGTTAGTAATCATAACCGGGAATGTGAATGGGATGAACTCTTTAATAAAATGAAAGCAGAGGGCAAAGTGGATTAAAAACCATAGTCCTACAATATGTTGTTTACAAGAAACACATTCAAAGCAGACAGATGCACACAGAGTAAAGTTAAAAGACTGAAGTAGAATATATTATGTTTCAGTTGAAATGAAAAAGCAGGAGTAGTGATCCTGATCCTAGGCAAAGCAAAAGCAAAATTCATCTAATTAAAAGAAATAAGGAAAGAAACATCTTGCTAAAAAGTGTCATAGGCAATGAAGTAATATTAATAGTAAGCATGTGTACACAAAGTGGTGTTGCATACAAATACTTAGAAAGGTAGTTAATTGAATTGCAGGAAGAAATAGAAAGCAAAACTATACTAGTGGGGAAACTCAACTTCCCCCTCTCAGGACTAGATAAATCTAACCACAAATGAAGTTAAAGAGGTGAATAGAATTTTAGCAAAGTGATATATAATAGAAATCTGGGAGGAAAAATTGAATGGGATAGAAAGGAATATACCTTTTTCTCAGTAAAAGATGACACATACACAAAAATTGACCATGCATTAGGGCATAAGAACCTTTCAGTCAAATGTGGAAAAAAGATGTATATTGGGAGGAATGTGATATAAGGCCTCCTCTAGCAGGTAGAATTTGAGCTGAATTTTTCAGGAAGTCAGGGAAATAGAGATGAGGAGGAAGAACATTTTGGGTATGGGGCAGCAAGTACAAAGACATAGAGTTGGGAGATGGTGTGTCCTATGAAAGGCATGGTAAATAGGCCATTGTGGATTCAGAGCCACAATCAGCATTAGGCCAAATGTTGCATTGAGCACTCTTTTTATTCAATTCCTTCCTTTCATTATCTCATCTAGAGAGTGCACTCACCAGTCATGTCTAGTAAGGCTTCCTCCAAGTTGTGGTCACACATTTTAGATATTTCCCTACTTTCTTTGAACTGTTCTCTTCAGGTCATAGTCTCTGCTATATAACAGTGGGTCAGATTGTTAATACAATCAATTAGTCATCAAACTGAAACACTTGCCAGAATCTCTGTGGATATGCTATTTATGTATACTGAAAGGAATAAAATGAGCTGCATTAAAAAAAAAACAGTTTTTTATATCATAACATAGAGTGTACGGAGTATAGGGAAGGGTAAGAAAACTGGAATATATAGGAAATGTTTTGAATGCCAAAAGAAAAGTTCATGTTTGTTTCTTTAGATAATGGGAAATCATTGATAATAATTGATAATTATATATAATTGACAATTATATATGTATATAATTGATAATAATATTATTGATAAATTATAATCATTGAAAATAATTGATAAAAATTGAAAAATTGATAATAGGAGTTCATTGCGTAGGGAGTAATATGGTTTTTATGAATATGTTTTTTAAAACAGAGTGGAAGATGAATTGGACTGGAGAAAGATATGAGGCAGGAAGAGCAACAAAAGATCTATCTCAGTATTCTGAGTGAGGGGTAGCTAGGTGGCACAGTAAATTGAGTACTGGGCCTGGAGCCAGTGAGACTCATCTTTTTGAGCTCAAATCTGGCCTGTGACTTAATTGCTTGATTGCTCTGTAACATTCGTCAAGTTATTATTTTATATATTTTATTTTCTTCTATTTCTGAGTCTTTTGACTTCATTTTTTTTGCCCTTTGGAGGACAGTTGGGGGTTAAGTAACTTGCCCAAGGTCACATGGCTAGGTTTTTGTTTGTGTGTGCATTAAGTGTCTGAGGCCGGATCAGAACTCAGGTCCTTCTGACTCCAGAGCCAACGCTCTACTCACTGTGCCACCTAGCCACCCCCCAACATCATTTCTAATATTTCTTGTTGCATCATGGAGTTATTAACTTCTAATCTATTTTAAATTTGAGTCATTTTGTGGATTAGCTAAAGTTTTATGCCTCATGTCAAGTTGTTAATTTTCTTTTCAATATTTATTCCATAACCCTCCTTTCTTAATTTTTTTTAATATTCTCTTTTCATTTGTGAAAACAATTTTTGAAAGCTCTTGTTTGATTTCTTCCAGGAATTCTAGCTGAACTGGTACGCAAGTAGATTTTTCCTTTGAGGTTTGCTTGTAGATATTTTGGGGTCATTCTTTTCTTTGGGGTTTGTGTCTTCATATCCCTGTAATCAAATTCAGAATGAAGGAAAGAAATGAGCAGTTGTTGAACACCTATTAAGCATTTGTTGAACACCTCATGTTATCTAGGAACTAGTACTTTATAATCATTATCTAATTATTATTATAATTTTTATCTAAGTGCATTATAATCATCTAATTTGACCCTCACAATAACCCTGGGATTTAGGTACTATTATTATCTTCATTTTATAGTTCAGAAAACTTAGGCATATAGAGGTTAAATGACTTTCAGAGGCTAACACAGCTACTAAGTGTCTGAGGTCAGATATGACCTCAGGTTTTCTAGGTTTTAAGCCCAACACTTTATCCACTGCACATACAACTTTTTTATGGTAGGATTAAAAAAATGCTCATTCTTTTAACCTACTTCCTGACTTCAACCTTTATTTTAGGGCCAGGCTCTGTGTTTTACTAGTCAGAATGTCTGGGCTAGTCGTATTGCTGCTATCTCGAGCCATTTAGTTTTGTATTATTTTACTTTCTCAGGGACAGATCAGGCTGGGGACCTGCAAGATTTCAGAGTTCCCAAAGTGGTATGATCTGAGGGAAAGTCTAGTTTCTAGACTCTTAGTCTGAGCTCTGTGAATTCCTGACCTAGGTTTGAGTCTGTATAGCAGACTTAAACCCATTTCAATGGACTGCTGCTGGATTCAGTCACTATAAGCCAACTGTTAGTTGGTACATTTTTTTGAACCCTATCCAAATTAAAATCATCATATACTAGATTTGGGACCTTGTCTTGCCATAGTGCTTAGCTTCTTTTCAAAAAGTGCTCCGGTCCAATCCTCTTTTTAGTGTTTCCAGATGTTGGTCTCTGTCTTTCTATGCTAATTTAAACTGTGAGAATGACTTGCTGTGATGTTTTTTTTTTCTTGGATTTCTTAAGATTCAGTCTCATACATTTTCTAGATCTCTCTCTCTCTCTCTCTCTCTCTCTCTCTCTCTCTCTCTCTCTCTCTCTATTCCTCTCTCTCTCATCTCATCTCTCTGTGTCTCTGTCTCTCTCTTTCAGTCTCTGTCTCTCCCTGCCTCCTTTTTTTCTGACTCTGTCTCTCTGTTTCTCTGTATGTGAAGGGACTAGAATAGGGAGGTAAGCTCATTAATCTTCCAAATCTACTATCTTGGCTTCTCCCATTCAGTTTAGCTTCTAAAGCCTTTAATAACTTAACCCCTTCCTATATGCCCAGCATTTTTACACATCATTCCCCTCCCCACCCCCCATCACTGAAATTCTGCTTCTCATTACCATTCCTGGCACAAGATATTAGATTTCCTAACTCCAGACATTTTCACTGGATATACTCTGGCCTACACTGTTCTCCCTTCCCATCTTTTAAAAAAAATTAACTGTTTTATTTATGTGAATTTTAAATGCTAAAAATTAGACTTGGACAGTGTCAAATTTAAAGTGGTTTATAAAGTCTGTGTTATACTCTAACACCCAAATGAATTTCTGAATTCCTTGATGTAGGCACACCCTCCAAAGATGCAGAATAAAATCCATTCTGGGCATCCATATCTTCCCATACATTTACCAAATGTATCCACCCAATATGGTGGTGACTCTTCCTTCCTTGGTACATATGGTCTGCTCACTTGGCCATCTTTTCTTTATGCTCATTCATTTTATTTAGGTATTTAGGATGTCACTTGACTTCTTCCAGTTCAGTGATGTGACTTAAAAGTTCATCAACAACCATCTGTTTGTTAAATGCCTCAATATTAGCTGCAAAAGCTATTATAGTATTTATTCCAGAAAGACAAAGGCTAGATTGTTATTATTAATTGCCATGTCTGATGACCTTCTCTCTCTTTATCCCTCTTTACTTATCTGCTCTATTTAACAATATTGATCACCTTTTCATCCTGAATACTCTCTTCTCTCTGGGTTTTTGTGACATCACTCTCCTACCGGTCTGACCATACCTAAATCACATCCCTTTAGTTATGGGTATTCTCCAAGGCTGTGAATGGGTGCCTTTTCTATATTCATTCTCCTTCCTCTTCCATCCCCTCCCCTTTTTCCTCTATCTCTCCCTTACCATCCAGTTGATACTTTTTAGTTCATAATTTAAAAAGTAATTATTTTTAATTTTCAAAATTCATTTCCACGAGATTTTGAGTTATAATATTTTTCTCCCATCTTTCCCCTATCCCCCACCTGAAAATATCAAGCCTACTGAATAACCCTTTCCCCAATCTATACTCTTTTATATCCTCCCCAATGAAACCCCTTACTTTCTAGTAGGACAAGATGGGTTTCTATACTCCAGTACCTGAATATCTTATTTCCTAGTTGCTTGTATAAAACAAATTTTAAACATTTGTTTTTAAAACTTTGAGTTCCAGATTTTTTCACTTCTTCCCTCCTCACCCACAACTACACCCACTGGGAAGATAAGCAATTCAATATAGGCTGTACATGTGTAGTTACAAAATCATTTCCATAGTAGTTGTATTGTGAAAGACTAACAATATTTCCCTCCATCTTATCCCACACTGCCACTTATTCTATTTTCTCTTTGACCCTATATATTTTCAAAAAGGTTTCCTTCTAACTACCCTATCCCACAATCTGCCCTCCCTTTTATTATCCCCACTCTTATCCCCACCCCCCTATTTTCCTGTAGGGTAAGATAAAAAACTTAGTTCATATGTTATTCCCCCCTTAAGCCAAATTGAATGAGACTCAGGTTTTCCCATTCCCTTTCACATTCCTGCTCTTCCCCTCCATTGTAATAGTTTTCTCTTGCCTCTTTTATAAGATAATTTACCGTAATCTATCTCTTCCTTTCTCCTTCTCCCAATAAATTCCTCTCTCACCTCTTAATTTTATTTTTTAGGTATCATCCCTTCATATTAAACTCATCTTGTGCCCTCTATGTATACATAAACATACATATGCCTGCACTCACATATATATTTATATACCCATATACCCTCCTATAAATACATATATATGTATGCATACATATATGTATACACACTCACACACAAACACAAACACACATACATATATGTGTGTATATATATACATATATATGTGTATATATATACATATATATGTGTATATATATACATATATATGTGTATATATATACATATATATGTGTGTGTGTGTATATATATATATATTCCCTTTAACTGTCTTCATACTGAGAAAAGGCTTATGAGTTACAATTATAATTTTTCCATGTAGGAATGGATATAGTTCAACTTTAATAAGTTCCTTATGATTCATTTTTTCCTGTTTGCCTTCTCATGCTTCTCTTGCTTCTTTTATTTGAAAGTCACCTTTTCTGTTCAGCTCTGGTTTTTTCATTAGGAATGCTTGAAAATCCTCTGTTTCACTGAATGACCATATTTTTTCCCCTGTAGCATTATACTCCGTTTTGCTGGGTAGGTGATTCTTGGTTTTAGTCCTAGCTCGTTTGACCTCCAGAATATAATATTCCAAGTCCTTCAATCCCTTTATGTAGGAGCTGCTAGGTCTTGTGTTACCCTGATTGTGTTTCCGCAATACTCAAATTGTTTCTTTTTGACTGCTTGCAGTGTTTTCTCCTTGACCTGGGAACTCTGCAATCTGGGTATAATATTCCTAAGAGGTTTCTTTTTGAGATATTTTTCAAGAGGTGATTGTTAAATTCTTTCCATTTCCATTTTGCCCTCTGGTTCTAGAATATCAGGGCAATTTTGCTTGATAATTCTTGAGAAATAGTGTCTAGCCTCTTTTTTGGAACATGGATTTCAGGTAGTCCAATAATTTTGAAATTATATCCCCTGCATCTATTTCCTAGGTCAGTGGTTTTTCCAATGAGATATTTAATATTCCTTTCTATTTTTTCATTTGTTTGGATATGTTTTTATAGTATCTTGATTTCTCATAATGTCATTAGCTTCCAATTGCTCCATTCTGATTTTGAAGGAGTTATTATCTTCAGTGAGTGTTTGAAATACCTTTTCTCTCTGGCAGATTTGGCTTTTAAGGCATTCTTCTCTTCACTGGCTCTTTGGGCCTCTTTTGCCATTTGAGTTAGTCTGTTTTTAAGGTGTTATTTTCTTCAATATATTTTTGGCTCTCCTTTATCAGGCTGTTGACTCTCTTTTCATGACTTCCTTGCATCATTCCCATTTCTCTTCCCAATTTTTCCTCCACTTCTCTTACTTGATTTTCAAAATCCTTCTTGAGCTCCTCCATGGCCTGTAAACAATTCATATTTTTCTTGGAAGCTTTTGATGCAGGAGTTCTGAATCTGCTGTCTTCCTCCCACTCCATGCCTTAATCCTTTTTGTCCCCAAATAAGGATTCTATAGTCTGTGCTTCCATTGCTTGCTCATCTTGACAGCCAATTACCTGACTTTTGATCTCTTTGCCACAGTAGAACTCTGCTTCCAGAATGGAGAGAAGTATGTCCCAAATTGCTATGGTTCTTGCAGCTTCCAGACCTATTAGGCACCCTCCCTACAGCCACCACAAGGTCTGGCTCATTAGCCACACACCCCAGGACCACCACCCAAGACCATGATCCAGATATAAGGAGGTTAAAACAAGAGCTATTACCCTCTGAATGGCCTTTTGGTTCCCCTACAATCTGTAGGACAGGAGCTCTGGAAGCAGCCACATGGCATGGGATGCACAGCCACCCTGCTTCTGCTGCTTCTAGCCCAGGGGCAGGGGAAGGACCATGCTCTTCATTCCTCCACCCCTGTACCAACAGAGTTCCACACTGACCTTTTACTTTGTCTTTGGTGTTTATGGGTTGAGAAGTCTGGAAACCACCACAGCTACTGATGATTCACTCTCCTGAAGGCTGCTCCAGTGGCCGTGCTTGGCTCCCAGCATGCTATGTAACATCCTTCCTTTTCACCTGCAAGGCTTCTTTCAGCAGGAGATTTGCTTCTCTCTGTCACTTTGTGGGGTTCTGTAGCTCTAAAGTTTGTTTAGAGTAATTTTTATATGTATTGGAAGTGATTGGAGGGGGAGCCCATGCCATGTTTGTGCTTCTACTCCACCAACTTGGCTACCCCCCTCTATCTTTATCTTTATTTTTGTCTCTAACTGTAGCTCTGTCTTTATCTCTATCTCTGACTTCCTTCAGCTCTTTGCTGAAATTCATCTTCTGCAAGAAAGCTTTTCTGATTCCATTTAAGACTAGAGCTTTCTCTCTAAGATGTTCTCTAATTAATCTTATCTGTATCTTTCTTGTACAGAATTGTTTACATGATGTTTTCTCCATTATCCCCATTAGAATGAATTACAGAAAAAGGGTGTTTTTTTCCTTTGTATCACTAGTGTTTAGAATATATCCTGACACATATTAGGTACTTAATAAATGCTTGTTGATTTGACATATAACATAAAAATAAATATTTTAAATATAACTTTAAATATTTGTAATTGTGCTATGTGAATTCCCATAAGACCTAGCTCAGAGGCACCCATATGGGCCAGTCAAGGGACCATCTTTTGTCAAAAGATATTCTATATCTCCCTACTACGTGGGTAGGAACAATTTCTTTTGATTGGCAACATAGCCAGAACAGGCTGCATCTTTTAAATGAACAGACTGGAACATTCTGTCTTTCTAACTGTATCTAGAGGGCCTGAAGGTCCTGTTTACCCCACATGGAAAAGATCAACTGAACCACATGAAGGAAATATCTTCCCATTCTTCCCCTTTTAGGTTCATAACCCCAAGAATAGGGCTTGAGCTTTTGTTCTGGTATGTTTTTTGTCCTTTACACCGCTAGTCACACATGGCGGAATCCTCACTAGACCTAGAAAAAAAAAAAACATGGTGATCTTGAAGGCAGGATTCCAGGCTGGATGTTACTGCCAGTACATCAAGAAAACCCTGAGAAGTCAGAGTATCTGGGACTTGAACCCAAAGGGATTTTTGGACTTAGAGCTTGGTGAGATTGTGCACTATAGGAACTCATGTAAATGAAGCCTAATCTATTTCCCCTCCTCAGACACTAAGGTGGTGCAGTAGGTGATTTTGCCTCTGGATTTTTTTTTGGGGGGGAGCCATGTTTGTGTATTTGTTCTTGATATGTTTTTGAGGAAACTATTTCTGTGTAAAAGCTAATTTGATTGTTGAGTTGTTAAATGGAAATGAGGCTCACTGAATCTCACAAAATGGAGGGAACCCTATTCATAGGGGTTAGAGTCAATGACAGATGAGGTGCTCCTGCCTTTTAAGGGTAGTAAACAACCTAAGGGGAGAGGTGGAATATAACATATCTGATGCTCAGGCAGTAGGAACAGGATAATCACTGTTAAATATTGTAAATTCCTAGTGGCCTTTGGAATTGTTTGAGCAGAGTTTTGAAGGAAATAACCATTCTAAACATTAGAGGTAGGAAGATAGAACAGTCTAGGGATATGTTCAGCTAATGCAAATGAATGGAGGAGGAAAGTAGTGAGGAATAGCACAAGGGCCAGTTTGTCTGGACTCTATAGTGCTAGAAAGGGATTAATATATAATAAATTCATAAATATGAGTTGGTTGGAAATATCTTTAAAAAACAAACAGTGGTGCCTACTTTTTTTTTTTTTTTTGCTTTTTGGAGGGCAACTGGGGTTAAGTAACTTGCCCAAGGTCACACGGCTAGGTTTTTGTTTGTGTGTGTTAAGTGTCTGAGGCCAGATCAGAACTCAGGTCCTTCTGACTCCAGGGCCGACACTCTACATACTGCGCCACCTAGCTGACCCAAAGACTATCATTCCTTTTTTTTGGTGCCTACTTTTGATCCTAGAAATGATGGTGAGCCATTGGGAGTTAACTGAGTGACAACTACAAAATTAAATCTGTATTTTAGGAGACACATTTTTATACTTGCCTTAGAAGAAAGAGTTTCCTTGGGGAGTGTAAAGCAATGCATGAGCCACTTTCTGGAGGACTGCTGCTCTGAACAGCTTTCAAGGTTCTGATACACAGGATAGCAAACACTCTATGTATTCAATAACATATCAGAACAAAACATTCACAGAAAATCACCATGTTACTGCATATCACAGAAAATTAAAATACAGCATTCACAATGACATAATAACTCAACAACTTATCACTAAAATGGCCACATAGTTTTCGCCAAAGTGGTCACATAGTTTTGAATAAAGTACAATCATTTAGTCAATCACTTAGTAAATCATAAAGTACAAAAGGTAAAAGTCCACACATGTGGCACACTAAGTTACAAATCAGTCACTGCGCAATAATTAGTCGCTACTCAGTCATCAGTCACTACTCAGTGCCCTCTTAAGGGGTAGTGGGAAATACACAAGCCATCCACACCTAGGTCACAAGTAAATCACAATTTCATCACTATTCAATACCCACAGAGAGGTCTTTTCATCTTGACTTGGGGCAGGCTCTCAGCTTCCATGGCTCCTCTTCCATGGTTCCAGTTCCTACCTGAATCTAACAAACTACTACCTGAGTTCAAAGGCAGACAGCTCCCAGATCCTTTTCCAGCTCTCTGTGCAGTTCCTGCTCCACATTGGAGCTCACAGTGTCCAGTCCATCTAAAATCCTTCACAGTCTGTTCCTGGGAAGACAAGGCTTAAAAAAGCCACAAGAACATTCATACACATTAACAAAGCCACAACAGCATTTGTACAGAATACCAACACCACAATCATGCTTCCTCAGTCTTAGGCAGCTCCAGCTGGCCCTTGGAAATCCTCAGCAGAGTCAGCAGCTATGGCTGGCCCTTGGAAATCCTCATCAGCCTCAGGAGCTATAGCTGGCCCTCAGAAGTTTTCAGTAGCTTCATTCTCAAAATCAAAATCACTTTCTCCACGGAACTTCAAGTCCAGCTGCAGCAGCCCAGCTTTCAGGTGTTCATCCCAAGAAGTTCTGACTTTCTCAGCTGTGGTTTTCCCTTATATACAGTATTGCTCCTCCCTGTCCAGCTCCTTCCTGTTACATCAGCAACAGGGGTTCATACCTTCTGTTTCTTTAACGTAGGCATAATTTGAAAGTACATGCTAAATACCTGTCAGCTTAGCAATATTAAAAGATGTTCAAATTTCATTACTATTACAAGGAGTTCTTTAATCCAGAAGTTCACAATAAAAATGAAATCATAAATTTGGACTTAAAGTTAAATACTGTGCAATCCATTTAATGTTATAACATGGAAATGCAATCTATATGTAGATAAAGATATCTCTAATCAATATAAACATTTTGTGCTATGAGTTTGTATACTTTTTAATCTCTAGGAAATTTCAAGCTCACCTTGTTTTAGGACTGTAGATTGTAATGCCAATTATGGCAGCACAACTGAAGACTGTTGCTATGAATAATTTTAAGGGGCTAATCACATCATATAATGAACCCTCTATTGTTTTCAGCAATAAACTAAACATTGTTCATTAAAGTATAACATTCTTAGCAACATCCGTAAGCAAAACATATCATCTTATACATATATCTATATCTATATATCATAACACTACATATGTCACATGGAACATAGCATATATCATTGTATTCAGTAGCCTTCCCCAAAATATTTGTTTGCACAATCAGGTTTTTCCAGGCTAGGATTTTCCATAAAACAATATATCTTTAAGGGGTAGGAGAAAACACCACGCCGTGCACCCCCACGTCACAGTAAGGACATCATTCTACACAGCATATATTATTGTATCCCCCAAATCAGCGGGTTCTAGGCTATATGTTTCCCTAGCACAACTCATCCTTGAGGGGTAGCAGAAAATACCATGCCATTCTCCCTTAGATTACAGTAAGACCAATTTCCTTAATACCGAGTGTCTAAGTCCTTTTCCATCTTGACTTGAAGTTGACTTCTGAGTCCCATGACTTCCTCTCTGGGTTGATTACTCCCAACTCTCACCTGGATTCACATGTAGGCACTTCTCTACTCCTGCTCCAGGTCTCATATCATGGGGGATTGCTCCATTCCAAGCTCTTCCTGCTCCTGCCCAACAACAGGCTCCAGGGGTTCCTGCCCACAGCTTCTCCCTCTAGGAAAGCAAAGCTTAACAAGTCAACAACACACACTATCAATACCAGCATATCAGTTCACCTCCAAAGTCCAGAGGCTTTGTATTAACAACTCAATTCACTTCAACAGCTCTTAAAAGGGGCTTAAGCCATGCCTCCTTCCCATTGGTAGTTTTCTGCCCTAGAGCTCTATTTGCTTTTGCAGTTCAGAAACTCATTTAGCAAGTCTCGGTCATCAAAGATTTTCTCTTTGCTCTTAGGTTTCTCCTCTTCACTCTCAGAAGTCTCCTCTTTGCTCTGAGAGATCACTCATTCACTCTTAGAGGTCGTCCTTTTACTCTCAGATGTCTCCTCCCAGCTCTCAGAGATTTTCTCTCCCCTTCTCAATACTTGCAGCTCTCTAGACACTGGCTCTCTCAATGTCTGCTCTCTCACACTACCGGTTCTCTTTATATACAATTCTAGTCAGCATCTAATTGGCTAAAATTCACTACCCATATCTGATAGGCTAAAACTCAATACCCATGTCTGGCTTCAACTCACAGGCAAGTCTCTGATTGGCTAGAATTCAATCCAGCAAAAATTCCCACTTTGCTTGCTGTTACATAAATTTCAGAGATCTCATTTAAGTATTTAAAAATATGTAATATTTTCATTACTCTCCATAGGGTGATATGTCAATTTCTAGAGCTGAAAGTGACTCTATGCATAATCTAGTTCCCACATGTCATATAAATTCCTTCTGCAGAATTTTGGAGAATTGAGCTGTGTTGGAACTTCTGCATGGAGTGACCTTCAGTCATGTGGGGTCTCCTTACTTCTCTTACTACTGAAGAATTTTTGTGGAAGAAAAAAGTTTATACTAGCTGGATTTTGTTGCATCTCCAAGCTCCTTTGCAAGGTTTCTCAACATAGAATATGGGAGAATTTTTTATGTGAATTGTTCTGATTCTTCTGGGACCCAGAAGAAGAAAATAAATTCTGATTTCATCTGAAAATGAAAATTTATTTTTCTGCTAATTCCAAAAATGAAGCAAATGGATTTCCTGTTATATTATATAATCCCAGAGAGAAGAGTCCATCAACAAAATTCTTCCTGCAGGGGCTAGGATTGAGACATCCTGAGGCCATCTTTAAATACTGAAAATCATTTTAACTTCCCTTACTTTTCCTGAGCATTAGTCATAAGCAACATAAATGAACCCTGCAGGCTCTCTTTCATTCCTTCCCACGTCAAAAAATGCACTTTCAACTAAATGGAATGCAGTCTGCTCAGACTGCATTTGTTATTCTTTAAATACCTAACCCACATATGTAATATAAACATTACATGCATACAAATATACATGCACATATGTATATATGTGTGTTACACATATATAGTATATTTATGTATATTACATTAATTATGTGCACCAAGGAAGGGTAAGGTTTTTAATAAAAGATTTGATGACTAATTATGACATTTTTAAAAATCTGAGCTTCTTCATAGTAGTCAAGAGCTAACTATTTCTAGTCAATTGTGATTATAATAACATTTCATTGCATAGATGAGGATGTGATGATATTCACAATACATTTGTTCACATCCAAGTGCACCCTTTACCTTATATAAATATTTTTCTGGACACTTTTATCAAATGTAATTGGAGGAATTCAGACAAAATTGGTTGAGTTAAACAATACAAAATCATATCCTCATTATTAGTCTTGTATTATTACTTTGCCATGATCTTGTTGCTAAAGTGGGTGGGCAGGGACATGGGATCTATATTCCCCTACATGATTCTTTTCTTTTCATGACTCAGTACCTAACCATGGTACCCTAAGTAAGCACGTTTGGAGTATTCCATCTTTTTAGTATTGATTTTATCCTTCCCACATGGTAATTGCCTTTCATTCACACTACGTTTCCTTAGTTCCATGATATCCTCTAACAAATTCCTAAGATAATTTTCCTAAAGCCATAAACAGGCATTTTCTGGCGATGGAACCAAGACAGGAAAACAGAAAAATCTTAGCTGAGCTCTCCTAACATTCCTTTCCAAACAACTTTAAAATAGTGCCTTAAATTGAATCTTGATGCAACAAGGCATATAATGACAATGTAGGAGGTTGAAAAGAGATATTTGTGACATGGGGGGGTCAAGGATGACTTGGGGACCACATGGATGAGAAACCTTTGTTGAGATCAGATGGTGGTAACGGGAGCAAAAGCAGCTTTTGGAAGATTTGAGTCAGAAATGGTAAGTGGACCTGGCAACTGGCATGAAAGATATTATATGGGATCTCTGTGCTAGCAGTGAATGCATGACCAGACACTGTTTGGCAACTTTATCCTCTATATACATGTCTGGGTCATAGTTCAAGGGTAGAGAGGAACACTTTTAAAGAGGAAGTGGGAGTCTTGAGTAACAGGATTGCTTTTGGTCACAAGGGACCAGGGAGCCTGAGGATCACTATCATTTCCAGTCTCAAGGGGGAAGGCACCCTAAGGAACAGTATAAATGATAATACCCAGGGTTCAGGGACCTCTCCTGGGAAAGAGAGTACAGACCAGGAGCGAAGTGACTGCATGCAAAACTTCCACCACCATCCCTAGAAATAACTCTGAAAACAGCAGTGCAAAAAAAAAACAATTCTTGAAACTTGAGAAGTTCTTTAGCACCCACTCACCTCCTACTGGGAATAGAGCCCAAATTTAACATAAAATTCAAAATGAACAAATTGGGTGGAAAAATGTTTAAACAACAACAACAAAAATAACTAATAACAACAACAACAAAAGTAAGCATGAAATACTCCTTTGATGACAGGGAACATTAAGGGAGAAACTAAAAAGAAGAAAGTGAAGTCAAAACAACTACAAACAAAGCCTTAAGGGGGGAAATGTGAATTAGATACAAGCCCAATAAAAATTCCTAGAAGAGATAAAAATGATTTTTCAAATAAAATATGAGTTGATGAAGAAAAATTAAGAAAAAAATGAGAGTAAAAGAAGAACAGTATGTAAAGACAATTAGTAACTTGGGAAAAGAAGCACAAAAATATTAAAGAAAACAACTTTTTAAAAAGCAGAATTGGACAAAAGGGAAAAGAAAGAGGGCAAAGGCTCACTGAAGAAAATGACTCATTAGAAATTCAAGTGGGAAAGTGGAAACTAATGGCATGATAAGATATCAAGAAACAATAAAACAAAGTAAAAATTTAAAAAATAGAAAAAAGTGGAATAACTCATTGTAAAAAAATACACCTTACTTGGGAAATAGATCATGGAAAGAAAATGCAAGAACTATTGGACAATATGAAAGTCACAATCAAAGAAAGAGACTAGCCATCATATTTTAATAAATTATCTAGGAAAACTGCCCTGATGTTCTAAAACCAGAGGTAAAATAGAAATTGAAAGAATCTATGAATCACTACCTTAAAAAGATACTAAAATGAAAACTTTCAGGAATTTTATAATCAACTTCTCAGGCTCCAATGTCAAAGAGAAAACACGTCAAGCAGCCAAGGAGAAATATGGAACCACAGTTAAGGTTACACAAAATTTAACAGCTACCATGTTGAAGAAATGGAGGGTTTGGAATTGGAAGGCATACAAGTGAGAATTACAATCAAGAATCACTTACTAAGCAAAAGTGAGTGTGATCTTTCAAGGGAAAATAACCTGGATATTTAATGAAATAGGGGATTTCCAATTAATCCTAATGAAAATATCAGAGATGAATAGAAAATCTGACTTTCAAATACAAGAATCAAGACAAACATAAAAAGGCAAACATGAAAGAGAAGTCATAAGGGATTAAATAAGGTTAAATTATTTACTTTTCTACATGTGAAAATGATACATGTAAGTATGAAAAATATATCAATTATTAGAGTGTCATAAAGATTCTCTGTAGAAATAGTCTGCAGGAGTGGGTCAATTATATTAAGATGATGAAAAAACATAGATAGGTAAGTAAAAGTGATGCCCTGGAAGAAAAGGGAAGATAGAGGATGAATGGGGAAAACTATTTCATGCAAAGAGGTACACAAAAGATGAGCTTTTTACACTGGAGAGGAAAATGGTGTGGAGGTGGTGTAACTGAAAGCAAAATAATATTTTTTTGTGAAGTTTAGGTTCCCAGTCTCAGGCTAAATTTTAAACATCTGAAGGCCTTTGAGACTTGGTAATCCACAGCTGTAGCACATAAGGTGCTGAGGTGTAGCTATCATGCACTCAGCACTGAACCTTTCAGGTGCTGAGTTTTGGCATAATGCATGTGTGCTGAACCAATCAAGTAACACACATGGACTATGCACAAAGACTCTCTTTAGATTCATTACATGTAAATTTGTATTCTTATAAATTTGAATCAATTACTTTTCACCTATTTTATGTGACATATTTTACCCCATTCTGCTCCTCCCTTCCCTATTCTTCCAGTTAATTCCTCTTTTTTACCCCTGAATTTTATTTTTGAGGGATCTATTATATCATCAGTCAACTCATACCTCTGTCTCTCTTTATACTCCTAGTTGCCCTAGTAATGATAAAATTCTTCATATTAACAAGTCGTCTTCCCATGTAGGATTATAAACAAATTTAACCTTATTGAATCTTATGAGTTCACTTTACTGTGTACCTTTTGATGTTTTTCTTGAGTATTGTATTTTAGAAACAAATTTGCTATTCAACACTGGTGTTTTTATGAGGAATGCTTGAAAGTTCTCTTTTTCATTAAGTATCCATTTTTTTTTCCCTTGAAGGATTATACTTATGTTTGCTGGTTAGGTCCTTCTTGGTTGTAATCCCAGATACTTTGCCTTCTGGAATCTCATATTCCAATACCTATTTTTAAGATAGAAGTTGCTAAATCTTATTTTATACTAACTGTGGCTCTGAAATATTACTTTCTAGCTGTTTGCTATATTTTCTTCTTGCCCTTATTGTCCATAAATTTGGCTACAATATTTCTAGGAGTTTTCATTTTGGTTTTTCTTTGAAGTAATGTTTGTTATATTCTTTCAATTTTCCACTTTGCTTCTTGAATATCAGGAAAGTTTTCACTGATAATTTCTTGAACAATGATTTCTATTCTTTTTCTTTTATCATAGCTTTCAGGTAATCAAATCATTCTTGTGTTTTCTCTCAGTGGTGATAATGGACATCCTTGTTGCACCACTGATCTTATTGGGAATGCTTTTAACTTATCCCCATTACATTTAAGTCTTGCTGATAGTAAATAGATGCTACTTATAATTTTAAGAAAACTCCATTTGTGGGGTGTCTAGGTGGTGCAGTGAGTAGAGCACTGGCCCTGGAGTCAGAAGGAGCTGAGTTTGGATCTGGCCTCAGACACTTAACCCACTCAAACAAAAAACCTAGCCATGTGAACCTTGGGCAAGTTACTTAACCCCAATTGCCCTCCACAAAAAAAAAAAGAAAACTCCATTTATTACTATGTTCACTAGTGTTTTTTATTAGTAATTGGTCCAGTATTTTCTCAAAAATTTGTCTACATATTTCATGATTTTGTTATTGATATGAATAATTATGCTTATAATTTTCCTAACATTGAACCAGCCCTGCATTTCTGTTATAGATCCCACCTAATCATAATATATTTTTCTTGTGATAAATTGCTGTAATCTCTTTGCCAATATTTTATTTAATTTTTGCATCAATATTTATTAGGGAATTTGGCCTACAATTTTCTTTCTCTGTTTTGGCTTTCCAAGTTTAGGTATTCAAAGCATATTTGTATCATAAAAAAAAAGAATTGTTAGAACTTCTTCTTTGCCTATCCTGCCAAATAGTTTATATAGTACTGGAATTGAATTATTTTTAAAATGATTGGTGGGATTCACTTGTAAATCCATCTGGTCCTAGGTAATTTTTTGTTAGGCAGTTCATTGATGACTTTTCAATTACTTTCTCTGAAATGGGGCTACTTAAGGATTTTATTTCCTCTTTTGTTAATATTAGCAATTTATATTTTTGTAAGTAGTCATCCACATTATTCAAATTGTGAGATTTATTGACACACAATTGGGTAAAATATGTTCTAATCATTCCTTTAATTACAGATTCATTAGTCTTGAAATCACCTTTTAAAAAAATTGATATGGGTAATTTGAATTACCTTCCTTTTTTTTAATGTCACAACAACCAGATTTATTTATTTAATTTTCATGAAACCAGCTCTTAGTTTTATTTATTAGTTCAATATTTTTTTTATTCAAATGCTTTATTAGCTTCTAGTTTACATCATTTATTTCTGCAAGATTTTGAGTTACAAATATTCTCCTCGTTTTTCCCCAACTCACCACACTAAAATAGTGATCCCGGTGGAAATCCCCTCTTCTAATCTGCTCTCTCCCATATCTTCTCCCATACACCCTCTGACTTTACAGTAGGGCATGGTGGATCTCTATACCCAAGTGCTTTTATATGTTATTTCCCAATTATATGTAAAAATATTAATAATAGTGTATATATGTGTGTGTGTGTGTGTGTGTATGTGTTTAAATATTTTATTTTAAATCTTTGATTTCCAGATTCATTCCCTTCCTCCCTTGCTGCTCACACTTACTGGAAAGATAAGCAATTCAGTATAGGTTGTATATGTTACATAGCTATATATATGGTATATAGCTTTGTAAAAAATTTCCATAGTGGAAATATTATAAAAGACTGACTATATTTCCCTCCCTCCTATCCCACCTCCCATTTGTTCTATTTTTACTTTGATCCTGTCCCTTTTAAAAAGTTGGTGCTTCCAACTTTTCTCTCTCCCACCCAGCCTGCCCTCCCTTTCATCATACAACTCTTAAAACCTTCATCCCTACTCTCCTATAGGGTGAGATACCCTATTTAGTATGTATGTTATTCCCTCCATAAGCCAAATTCAATGAGAATAAGGTTGACCCATTCCCTTTTGCCTTCCTGTTCTTCCCCTCCATTGTGACCATTTTTCTATATGGGATAGATTATGCCATTCTGTCTATCCCCATCTCTTCTCATTATATTGCTCTCTCATCTCTTAATTTCAGCTTTTAAGTATCATTCCTTCCTATTAAATCGGTCCTGTGCCCTCTATCTATGTATACCTGTACACATATATACACACATTCACATATGTATTCATAAGCCCATACACCCACCTATATAGACATACATATACATACATCCATATATATATATATATATGTGTGTGTGTGTGTGTGTGTGTGTGTGTGTGTGTGTGTGTGTGTGTGTGTACATACATTTCTATTCCCTTCAACTATTCTCATACTGAGAAAAGTTTCATCAATTACAATTATCATTTATCCATGTAGGGAGGTAAATAGTTTAACTTTGATTAGTTCCTTATGATTTATTTTCCCTGTTTAGCTTCTCTTGCTTCTTGTATCTGACTGTCTAATTTTCTATTAAACTCTGGTTTTTCATCAAGAATATTTGAAATTCTAGGTAGTGTCAAGATGGAGTAGAAACAGCACTTCCACTGTTCTCCAGGCCACAAAACTTCAAAATTACATAAAAGGGGACTTGGAACAACCTCTGGAGCTCCAGCACCCACACAATGACACAGATAAGCTAACCTCCTGCTGAGGAAAACCCGGCAGCCCAGCAGGGAGTGGCCAGCACAGTGCTCTGGGAGCCGAGCCTGGGGCCAAGTGAGTTGGAGGTTTAACCCCAGGGTGGATGGACCAGCAGCTGGCTGGAGGGACCCCAGAATACCAGCAGCTGTGGCTCCAGCATGACCAATACATAGATGCCTAGTAAAAAGTGAGAGGTTAGTGCCCTATGGAGTTTGGGACCAGTATTTGTGAGTGCGTCAGCTTCTTGCCTGGGGGCTAAAAGCCACTGAAGAGCCATGGCTTAGCCACCATTTTGCAGCTTCAGTTGCAGCTTCAACTCCTGCCCTGCAGACTATAGGGGCATCCAGCAATCAATCTTCCGGGTAATTGCTCTTGCTTCATCCTTCTTGGATCTGGATTGCAGTCTGGGGTGGAGGTCTTGGGGTGTGTGTCCAGATTGCCAGAGTGTGTGGAGGCTTCACAGAGGCCACCCAACTAACATCTTGAGCAATTGAGAAGACCCCAATGTTTAAGACAGAAGCCCCCCTGGCTGGTGGCAGAGTCCTACTGTGGCAAAAAGCCCAAAAGTCAAGTAATTAAGTGGCAACATGTCTAGGCAAAGGAAACAAAATAAACAGAAAAATTCAACATCAGACTCCTATTTTGGGGGCAAAGAGGATCAAACTATGGAACAGGAGGAGGACTGTGAGGTCAGAAATCCTGAACAAAAAGCCCCAAATGAAAATATAAGTGGGTTACAGGCCATAGAGGACCTTAAGAAGGATTTTAAAAACCAAATAAGAGAAGTGGAGGAAAAACTGGGAAGAGAAATGAGAAGGATGCAGGAAAAGTATGAAATGAGAGTCAACAGCCTGACTGAGGAAAATAACACCTTAAAAAATAGACTAACTCAAATGGCAAAGGAGGCTCAAAAAGGCAATGAGGAGAATATCTTAAAAAGCCGAATTTGCCAGATGGAAAAAGAATCTCAAAAGCTTACTGAGGAGATTCATTCCTTCAGAATTAGACTGGAGCAAATGGAAGCTAATGACTTTATGAGAAATCAACATGCTGTTAAACAGATCCTAGCAATTGAAAGAATAGAAGGCAATGTGAAATATCTCATGGGAAAAAACACTGACCTGGAAAATAGATCCAGAAGTGATAATTTACAAATTATTGGACTACCTGAAAGCCATGATCAAAGAAATAACCTAGAAATCATCCTTCAACAAATCCAGAGTGATCCAGAGTCACTCCAGCTAATGGCTGGACTGGCTGCTCTGAGATTAAACCCTCTGGCTCACATGGGGCTGGGCTTTGCTTCCAGAACACTGTGCTGGCCAATTCCTACAGGCCTGCTGGGCTGTCCTCAGTGGGAGATTAACTTCTCTTTGTCATTTTGTGGGTTCTGTACCTCCAAAATTTATTCTGAATCACCTTTTATATTAATTAGAGGAGGTGGAAGCCAGAGCCCTGGAGAAGTCTCTGCCCCTCAATTGTTTTCTTAATTACAATTTTCCTTTGCTTTTCAGAATTTCTAATTTGGTATGTTATTGGCAATTTCAAATTTGTTCTATATTTTAGCTCTTTCAGTTGCACACCCAATTCATTAATCTCCACTTTCCCTACTTTTTTTTTCACAAAAGCATTCAGAAATATAGAATTTCCCCTAAGAAATGCTTTGGTTTCATCCCATAAGTTTTGGTATGTTGTTTCATTATTGATATCCAATGTGATAATGTTTTAGCCCACTCATTCTTTAGTATTAGATTATTTAGTTTCCATTTAATTTTAGTCTATCTTGCTGTGATCCATTATTATACGTAATTTTTATTGCATCATGGTCTTAAAAGGATTCATTTAACATTTTTGCCTTTCAGCATTGGATTGTGAGGTGTTTATTGCCCAGTGCATTTTTAGTGTTTTGTAGGTGCTATGTACCATTGAGGTCTGCCATATCTAATTTTCCTAAAATTCTTTTCACCTCCTTAACATCATTCTGGTTTATTTCTGTGTTTAAATTTATCTAGTTCTGAGAGGGGGTGGTTGAAATCTTCTACTAATATAGTTTTGCTTTCTATTTTTCCCTTATAATTCAATGAACTTCTCTAAAATTTTGGATGCCATATCACTTGGTGCATACCTGTATATTATTAATATTACTTCGTTGTCTATAGCAAGATGTACTTTCCTTATTTCTTTTAATTAGATCTCTTTTTGTTTTTGCTTTATCTGAGATCAGGATTGCTACCTTTTTTTTTTCTGCTGTAGCAGAATATATCCTGCTTCAGTCTTTTAACCTTAATTCTGTGTATATCTCTCTGCTTCAGATGTGTGTCTTGTAAACAGCATATTGTAGGATTATGGCTTTTAATCCACTCTGCTATCTGCTTTCATTTTATGACAGAGTTCATCTCATTCATATTCACAGTTATGATTACTAACTTCGTCTTTCCAATTTTCTCCTCTTTTATTTATATTTTTCTTTTTCCTTTCCATCTCTCCTTCCTCAACAATATTTTGCTTCTTACATCTGCCCTCCCTCCAATCAGACCCTGTTCCTCTTATTTCCCCTTTGCCATACTCCTTCCCTATGATGTAAGATAGATTTCTAAATGCCACTAATGTATATCTTATTCCAATTTTGAACCATATTCAATAAGAGTGAAGTGTAAACAATGATTGCCACCCCTTCCTTCTTTCCCTCTACTATAATAGGTGTTTTGTGCTTCTAAATGTGATGTAATTTATCTTTTTCTGCCTCCTTCTTTTGTCTCCTTCCAGTACTACCCTTTTTCACCCTTTAATTATTTTTTAACCATCACAAAAAAGTCAATTTATTACCATGTCTTCTGTCTATGTGTACCCCTTCTAAGTACCATAACAATGATGTAGTTCTTAAGAGTTGAAAGCATTACCTTCCTGTGTATGGATGTAAACAGTTTAAACTTATTGAATAACATGTTTTTATTTTTAAATCTGTGTAATGCAAATGTGGATTTAAAGATCTTCCCTGCCCCTAGGTCCTTTGATTGGCTTAAGCAACTCTGAGAACCTTCCTTGATTTGAAGATATACTCTGCACCCTAATAGGCTGAATGTGTTCACATGGAGCCTGTGGTAGGAGGCTTGGTGTTCAGGAATGCCCACACCTTTATGCTGTGTGATTGGGCAGTGGGTGAAGAGGGTGGTTACATCCTCTGAACCAGGAGAAGGCTCTATAATCCCTGATGTGAGGCTTTACTTTGGGGCTCACTTTGAGAAGTGTTGTGTGATTTGACGAGATGAGACTCTGGGCAGGCGTTGAGAGCCTCCTCGGCTTTGAAAACCCAGATGTTGATGCTTCCCTCTCTGGTAACTGATTTGGTATTGATGTAATGGTGGGACAGTTTGGAAGCCTGTTAGCTTGATCTGTTTGTTTCTCTGTCTTGTAAGTTCTGTCTATACACTCTGAAGTTCAGGGTGCTGACTTTTTCTTATATTTTTGGCATTCTTCTGATTTAGTTTGACTGATTCTTGGTGTCTCATAGAATCATTAACTTCTACTTGGCAAATTCTAATTTTTAAGGAATTATTTTCTTCAGTCAGCATTTGTGACTTATTATACATTTGACCAATTCTACTTTTAAGGACTTTTTTTCTCTTCAGTGGATTATTATTATATTTTTCCATTTGGTCAATTTTATTTTTTAATGGATTGTTTTCATTGGTCAATTTCTGTCTTTCCTTTTCCAAGCTATTGACTTTGTTTCATAACTCTCCTTTCTTTACCCAATTTGACTTTTAAAATCCTTCTTGTGCTCTTCCAAGAAGTGATTTTGTTGGAATCCAGCAGCTTACTTGTTGCTGATTTGATGTCCTAGTGCTTGTGTCTGGCACATTCTGAGGCCAGGTGGGGTTTTTCCTGCATTTCCCTGGGGCTACACTGAAGCATATGGAGGTCTGGCCCCTGGATCATGCCAGTGTGCCCTGTGCTGCACTAAAACACCTGGAAGTCCAGTAGCCAGAAAATGCCCAACTTCCCTGGGCATCACTGAAGCATGTCGACAATTTGCCACTGGAAGACATCTACCTTCCTGGTGACTGTGCTGAAGCATGTGGTAGTTCTCAGAACTGGAGTCTACCAGTTCCTCTGGTTATGCTAAGGCACTTGGATGATCCTGTCTGTTCTGCCACAATGGGGCTCAGGATCTCCCACTGGTTTTTGGAGGTGAGGTTACTGCTGGCTTGCTGGGACACTTCTTGTCCTGGACTATGTTCCCTATTTACCCGTGTGAGATGCACCTATCTTGCCAGTCCTCCAAATTTCCTCGACTCAAAGAGTGCTCCATCCCATTTTTTTTTTCTTCTGACTCTGCTGTTCCAAGATTTCTTTTGTGGTGCTATTTGATGGCTTTATGGAGGTAAATATGGGAGAGTTACAGCAATTTACTGCTTAGTCCACCATCTTGGATTTCTGAACTTAAATCTATTTTTAAGGAAATATTATTTTAATGAGTTTTTATACATCCTCCCCATCCTGCCCCCCCCCCCCAACTTGGATAATTCTACGTTGTATTTTTTTCTATAGAGATTTTTTTTTGCATTTTCTTTGATTTGTCCAATTCTCTTTTTTAAGGAGTTCTTTTTCTTTAGTGGATTTTTGTGCTTCTATCATTTGGATTGTTTGTTTTGTAAGGCGTTATTTTCTTCAGTGTATTTATTATTTGCCTCTTCTATCCAGTTGTTGATTCTTTTTCATGATTTTCTTGCTTTAATCTCATTTCTTTTCCCATTTTAAAATTTCCTTTTATTTGATTTTTAAAATCCTTTTTGAACTCTTTAATGAGTCCTTTCTTGTTAAAGGCCTGGCACCAATTCACATTTTTCTTTGTGGCTTTGCATGTTGCTGTTTTGTCATTGTATTCTTCTGAGTTTGTGCTTTGACCTTCATGGTCTTTTTTGGTTGCTCATTTTCTAGAATATTACTCTATTCTAAAATTTATATTAAATTTGGTCTGTGCTCCTGGAGTGGAGTGGACACTGTTTATAGCTTCAGATGTTTTGTGCTGCTGTTTTCAGAGCCCACTTTGAAAGTTTTTAGTTGTTTTAAGGTGGGATATTCTAAGGTAAGGTGTGATCATTGCTCTCCTAGACTATGGTCTGATTTGTGTGTTAATACAAGCTCTCTTTTCCACCCTTTAACTGTGATCAATATCCCTACTAGTGTTCTTCCTTGCCTTGGCACAGCTGAATCCTTCACCCATTTCCAACAAAGGTATTTCTATAATCTCTCTCTGACTAGTTGCTAACTCAGAATCACCTGCTGGTCAAGGTATCTGGAAGCCACTATGCCAGTTCAGTCACCTCCCCTACTCCCCTCAGACCTACTGCAGATTTTCTTGAGAAATGACTGCTACCTTCACACCAATGAGACAGACATTTATTGCTATCCTTCTAAATTGTCTTGGTCTGAAAAACTGTTTCACCCCACCTTTTGTTGGCTTTGAAACTTCAGAATTCATTTTAAAGTGTTATTTTACTATTGTTTAGAGAGGAATTTGGGAGGGTTGAGTCAAATTCCCCTTTTTACTTTGCCATCTTGGCTTCAACAATGTATTTTTATAAGAAACACATGAAACAGAGAAGTATACAGAATGAAAAAAAGAGATCAGAGCAAAATTTATTTGGCTTCAGCTGAAGTGAATTAGACAGGGTTAACAGTAATGATATCAAAGAAAAAAAAGAGAGAAACCAAATTAAATGGAATAAACAGTGAAATTACATCTTGCTAACAGGAAACACACACATAATAAAGCAATATCAACACACACGAAATGTAATAGTATCCACATTTTTAAAAGAAAAAAATAAATAAATGATTGGAAGAAATCAAATATAAAACTGTAATAATTGGGGACTTCAAATTTCCCCTCTCAGAGCTAGATAAATCTAACCATGAAATAAATAAGAAAGAAGTTAAGGAGATAAGAAGTATTTCAGAAAAAAATTGTTAATATAGACTTCTGAAGAAAACTTATTGGGAGTAGAAAGGAATACAACTTTTCCAAACATGCATGGCACCTTCACAAAAAAAAATCATCATTTACTAGGTTATAAAAAGCTCATAACTAAATAGAAAAGCAGAAATATTAAATGTGTCCATTTCAGACTGCAATGCAATAAAAATTACTTTGAATAAAGGAACATGAAAAAAATAGATAAAATTAGTTGAAGACTAAATAATTTTATCTTAAAGAATGAGTGGGTCAAAGAACAAATAGAAACAATAATTTAATTAAAGAAAATGATGACAATGAGAAAATATTTCAAAATTTGTGGGATGCATCCAAAGCAGTAATTTTTGTGGTTGGTTTTTTTGTCATTTTAATTATATCTGACTCTTTGTTACCCATTTGAAATTTTCTTGGCAAAGATAAGGAACAGTTTGTCATTTCCTTTTCCAACTCATTTTATAGACGAGGCAAACAGGATGAAATTATTTTCCCAGAGTCATATAGTTAGGAAGTGTCTGAGGTTAGATTCAAATTCAGGTCCTCATGAATACAGGTCCATCACTCTATTTACTGCACCACCTAGGTATCCAATCAGTACATAGAGGAATATTTCTACCTTGGAATACATATAAAAATAAGATAGAGAAACAGAAATTTAAAAAAATGGACATGCAGCTAAAAATCTAGAAAGAGGAAAATTTAAATGTCCCCAATTAAACACCAAAATGGAAATCCTGAAAATCAAATGAGAGTTTAATAAAATGGAAATTTAAAAAATCCCATTGAAATAATAATGAAAACTGGGTGTTTGTTTTATAGAAAAAATAATAAAGCAAATAAGCCAATGATTAATTTCATTTTTAAAAAAGAAAGCAAATTGTTGCTATAAAAAAGAAAAGGCAAATGTACCTCTAGCAAAAATTAAATTAGAGTAATTATTAGGGTATATTATGCCCAATCACATGGCAGTAAAATTGAAAATCTAATTCAAATAGATAAATATGTACAAAAATCCTGAAAATCAAATGAGTTTAACCAAACAGAAATTTTAAAAATCCCATTGAAATAATAAAGAAAACTAGGAGCTTGTTTTATAGAAAAAAAAATAATAAAGCAAATAAGCCACTGGTTAATTCCATTTAAAGAAAGAAAGCAAATCATTACTATGAAAAAGAAAAATTCAAATGTACATCTAGCAAAAATTAAATTAGAGCAATTATTAGGATATATTATGCCCAATCGCATGCCAATAAAAACGAAAATCTAGGTCAAATAGATAAATATGTACAAAAATGTAAACTGCCCAGATTAACAGTAGAGGAAATAGAATATTTTAGTAACCATAGCTTGGGGGAAAATGAATCAGTGAGATCCCTAAGAAAAATTCCCCAGAATCAGATAGATTTGCAAGTGAATTCTCCAAAACATTAAGGAACAATGAATCTCAATGCTCTATAAATTATTTTAAAAGATGGGTCAAGAAAGAGTCTTATCAAATCCTTTTATGACATAAATATGGTTTTTATACATAAACCAGGGAAAGCAAAAATAAAGAAACAAAGTTATAGACCAATTTATTTAATGAATAGTGATACAGAACTCTAAATAACATCCCAGCAAAGTGGTTATGCAATATATCACAATAATCATACACTATGACTAAGTGAGATTTATAATAAGAATGCCGGCCTGGTTCACTATTAGGGAAACTATTAACATAATTGACCACATCTACAGGAAACAGACAAAAATATAGGATTTTATTTTATTAAATATTACATTATAGGTTTATATTTAAAGATTCTAAACAAGTCATTGACAAAATACATTACAATTCATTTTTTTTATTTGGCAAACAACAAAACGGTTTATTAACACAAGCTATTATTATTTGATAGCCTTTCTAATAGTGACCACTTTCTGAATTATACATTTTTATTAAATTTGAATTTTCCACTTAATATCTCTCTTTCATTGTGTAGTGTTTATGAGTGTTCTATAAGGGAAAAAATATTCCTTATCCCACCCATAATTCTTAGTCTAGAGGTTTACCTTGTGCAGTATTTCCTTTTTACATACATTTACCTTTGACCGGTTCTCAGTTCTGTTAACTTCCCAATCTCCCACAATTGTTCACCTCTTTTTTTTTACTTTGTTAAAATTTAATTTAATTTAATTTTTTATATACATTTGAAACATTTAATTTTTTTTACTTTTTTTTTCTTTTTTTGAGGGCAATTGGGGTTAAGTAGTTTGCCCAAGGTCAAACGGCTAGGTTTCTTTTTGTTTGTTTGTTTGTGTGTGTGTGTGTTTGTGTCTGAGGTTGGATCCAAACTCAGGTCCTTCTGACTCCAGGGCCAACACTCTATTCACTGCACCGCCTAGCCACCCCGAAACATTTAATTTTAAAACATCAAATTCCAGATCCATTCCCTTTCTCCCTTGTCACCCACTCCCTCTGGGAAGATAAGCAATTCAGTATGTGTTGTACATGTATAGCTATGCAAAACATTACCATGGTGGATATATTGTAAAAGACTGCTTGTATTTCCCTCCTACCCATCCCACCCCCCACCTGGTTCATTACCTACTTTGATACTGTCCCTCTTCAAAAGTGGGTACTTCCAACCTCCCCTCCCCCCAGAATCCCCTTCCCTCAATCATGTCCCCTCTCATCTCCCACACCTCTACTCTCCTGCAGGGTGAGATATTCCATTTAGTATGTATGTCCTTCTCTCCCTGAGCCAAATTCAATGAGAATATGGTTTTGCCTTTTTGCCTTCCTGTTCTTCCCCTCCCCTGAAACTACTTCCCCTTGCCTCTTCTACATGAGATAGTTCACCCCACCCTGTCTCTCCCCATCTTCTCTTGCCACTTTTCTCTCTCACCTCTTAACTTCACCCCTTAAGTATCATCCCTCCCCACCAAATTTGACCTGTGCCCTCTATCCATGTATACCTGTAAACATACATAAACACATAAACATATGAATTTATATGCCCATATACCCTTCTTCAATTATTTTCATAATGAGAAAGGTTTCATCAGTCACAATTATTGTTTTTCCATGAAGGAATATAAATAGTTCAATTTTGATAAGTTCCTTTTGATTTTTTTCCCTGATTACTTTCTCAAGCATCTCTTGCTTCTTGTGTCTGAATGTCAAATTTTCTATTCAACTCTGTTTTTTTTTTCCCCTCAAGAATGCTTGAAAGTCCTCTATTCCACTGAATGACCATATTTTCCCCTGAAACAAGATACTCAGTTTTGCTGGGTATGTGATTCTTGGTTTTAATCCCAGGTCCTTTGCCCTGGAGGAATATCATATTTCATGCCCTTCAATCCCTCAGTGTAGAAGTTGCCAGATCCTGTGCTATTCTGATTGTGTTTCCACAATATTGAAATTGTTTCTTCCTGGCTTCTTTGTAGTATTTTCTCCTTAATCTGGGAATTGTGAAACCTGGCTATATTATTCCCAGGAGTTTTCTTTTTGGATCTTTTTCAGGAGGTGATCACTGGAGTCTTTCAACCTCTATTTCACCCTCTGGGTCTAAAACATCAGGGCAATTTTCCTTGAGAATTTCTTTAAGGATGATTCCTAGGTTCCTTCTTTGATTATGGCTTTCAGGTAGTCCAATAATGTGTAAATTTTCTCTCCTGGATCTGTTTTCCAGGTCAGTGGTTATTCCCATCAGATATTTCACATTGCCTTCTATTCTTTCATTTGTTTGGATCTGTTTAACAGCATCTTGATTTCTCATAAAGTCATTAGCTTCCATTTGCTCCAGTCTAACTCTGATGGAATGAATTTCCTCAGTGAGCTTTTGAGATTCTTTTTCCATCTGGCAAATTCGGCTTTTTAAGGCATCCTCCTTATTGCCCTTTTGATCCTCCTTTGCCATTTGAGTTAGTCTATTTTTAAGGTTTTATTTTCCTCAGTCAGGCTGTTGACCCTCATTTCATACTTTTTTCTGCATCCTTCTCATTTCTCTTCCCAGTTTTTCCTCCACTTCTCTTATTTTGTTTTTAAAATCCTACTTAAGGTCCTCTATGGCCTGTAACCCACTTGTATTTTCATTTGGGGCTTTTTGTTCAGGATTTCTGACCTCACAGTCCTCCTCCTGTTTCATGGTTTGATCCTCTTTGCCCCCAAAATAGGAGTCTGATGTTGAATTTTTCTGTTTATTTTGTTTCCTTTGCCTAGACATGTTGCCACTTAATTACTTGACTTTTTGGCTTCTTGCTACAGTAAGACCCTGCCACCGGACAGGGGAACCTCGGTCCCAAACACTGGGGTCTTCTGTTGGGTGGCCTCTATGAAGCCTCCACACACTCTGGCAAGCTGGATACCCACTCCAAAACCTCCCCCCCCAGACCGCAATCCAGATCCAGGGAGGTTAAAGCAAGAGTGATTACCCCCCAACACTGAACACTGGTTCCTCCTACAGTTTGCAGGCCAGGAGCTGAAGGTGCAAAATGGCAGCTGTGCCTTGTCTCCTCAACTGCTTCTCACCCTCAGGGGAAGACGCCGACCATTCCCAAATACTGATCCCAAAGTCTATAGGGCACTAACCTCTCTCTTTGTCATAGACATATCTGTGTTGATAATTCTGGAATTGCCATAGCTGCTGCTGTTTTGGGGTCCCTCCAGCTGGCTGTTTTACCCTAAGGTAAAACCCTGACTCAGGCAGGCCTGGGCTCGGGTCCCAGAGCACTGTGCTTTCAGGTCCCAGAGTGCTGTGCTGTCTGCTCCCTGAAGGGCTGCCAGGCTGTCCTCAGTGGGAGGTTAGCTTCTCTGTGTGGTTCTGTGGGTGCTGGAGCTTCAGAAGTTGTTCAGATTTTTACATGATTTTGAAGTGGTGTGGTTGGGAGTGCCTTGGAAGTGCTGTTTCTACTCTGCCATCTTGGCTCTGCCCCCCATTAGCATTCATTTAAAAAACTAATGTAGGAATATATAGAGTCTTTCTTAAAATTATAAATACTATATCTCTAAAACTACATAAATCCTTTCTATAATTCAGATAAATGTGAAACTTTCTTAGTAAGATCAGTGGTGAATTAAGGATGCTTATTGTCACCTCTATTATTCAGTATTGTACCAGAATTCTTATGTATAGCAAAAAAAAGAAGAAATAAACATAGGTAAGAAAGAAGTAAATCTATAACCCTTCGCATATAATATGATATTATATTTGGAGTATTGTAGAGAATCAATTTAAAAAACTAAATGAAACAATTAGCAATGTTAGTAAAGTTGCATGATATAAAATGAATCCATATGAGTTCATCAATATTTCTACCAACAAAACACATCAGGAAGATAGAGAAGAGGAAATTTCCCTTAGAATAAGTATAGACTGGGAGTCTTTGTCTCCCCAAAAATAAAACTTCAAGGCCTACTTGGACCGAATTTCAAAACATTTTAACAGAAATAAAGACAAGTCTAAACAATTAGAGAAATATTAATTCCTCTGTATAATAAAGCTAATATAATAAACATAACAATTCCACCTAAGTTATTTACTCAGTGCCATACCCATCAAATTACCAAAGAATTATTTTGTAGATCCAGAGAAAATAAAAAAAAATAAAAATGAAAAAACAAGTGATCAAAATTTTCAAGAGTATCAATGAAAACAAAATGTGAAGGAAGGTACCCTAGCAGTTCCAGATTTCATACTATGTTTTCAAATCATTTTTCATCAATGTCCTACTTTTTGTGACCTCATTTAGGATTTTCTTAGCAAAAATTCTGGAGTGGTTTGCTGTTTCCTTCTACAGGCTGTTTTACAGATGAAGAAACTGGGGCAAACAAGGTTATGTGACTTATCCTGGGTTGCACAGTGAGCATCTGGGGCCATATTCGAACTTGAGGAAATGAATCATTCTAAATATAGGACCAGCACTCTAATTACTATGCTACCTAGCTACCCCTCAAACTATATTGTAGAGCAGTAGTCATCAGAAAAATCTGTTACTGCTTCAGCAATAGAGTAGTAGATCTGTGTAATACTCTAGGCACACAATATACTGTAGTCAAGGACCATAGTAATCTAGTGTTTGATAAGATCAATAAAATCAATTTTTTGGCATAAAAATGTACCACATGAAAAATATTTCTTGGAAACCTAGAGAGCACTTCAGTAGAAACTAGGCATAGAGAAATATCTTACATGTTATTTCAAAATAAGGCCTCAATGGGTACATGATTTAAAAATATAGGTTGGTTGGGGAATGGTTAGGTAATGCAGTAAACAGCATCAGCCCTGGAATCAGGAGGAGCTGAGTTCAAAATTAGAAGGGAAGCAGAAAACAGGGAAAATCTTCTGCAATTTTCTATAATAAAAGCATCAGTTCTCAAATATTTAGGGAACTGAGACAAATTTATTTTTTTAAATGAGAAATTTCCTGGTGAATAAATGCTTTAAGTATATGAATAGGCAGTGTTCAGAAGAAGTAAAAAATATCAATAATCACATAAAGTGTTCTAAATTATTGCTGATTAGAAAAATGTGAATGAAAACAATTATTAGATGCCACCTCATACTTTTCAGAATGACTAACATTATAGAAAAGGAATAAGACAAATGCTGAAGAGGGTGTGCGTCTGAAAAATTGGAATGCTAATGAACTGTTGGTGGAGTTGTGAACTAGTCCAAAAATTTTAAGTATAATTTGGAACTATGACTAAAGGGAAATAAAACGTCACATACCATTTGATCTACTAATCCCATTGCTAGGTCTGTATGCCAAAGAAATCAAAGAAAAAGTAAATGAGGCTATTTGAAATAAAAATGAGTAAATGAGCAGGGAGAAAAATATTTTTTAATCTAAAACAATGTCTAGGAATTTTAGTGGATTGAATTTTCAATAATTAATAACAATGTTACTATAACTCATAAAGCTAATGTAGGTAAGGGACAATTATAGGATCATAGATTTAGAGTTTGAAGAAATCTCAGAAGTCATTGAGTTCAACTCTTCATTCTGTTACAGATGAGTAGGCAGACCCCAAGATGTTAAGTACTATTCCTACGGAGACATAGCTAATGGGTACCTCAGCTAGGATTTGAATTTGGGTCTTCCTGACTCCATATTTATCACTTTACCTGTTAACTTCATTTTTTAGCTATCCCTTCCTATTCAGCTGATCCTATGCTCTTTGTCTGTATCTATCTATCTATCTATCTATCTATCTATCTATACATGTACACATATATACACATTCATGTATTTATTTATACACACATATACCCTCCTATATAAACATATATATGTATGTATACTATAAATATATGTACACTATATATATATTCCCTTCAACTATCCTCATACTAAGAAAAGTCTCATGAGTTACAAGGATTATTTTTCCATGTAGGAATGTAAATACAAAAACTTAAATAAGTTTATGATTTCTTTTCCCTTTTTACCTTTTCATGCTTCTCTTGCTTCTTGTATTTGAAAGTTAAATTTTCTGTTCAGCTCTGGTTTTTTCAACAAGAATCCTTGAAAGTCCTCTATTTCATTGAATGACAATACTTTCCCCTGAAGCATCATATTCAGTTTTTCTGGGCAGGTGATTCTTGGTTTTAATCCTAGATCCTTTGACCTCTGGAATATCATATTCCAAGTCCTTGGATACCTTAAAGTAGAAGCTGCTAGACCTTGTGTTATCCTGATTGTGTTTCCACAATACTCAAATTGTTTCTGGCTGTTTATAATGTTTTCTCCTTTACCTGGAACTCTGGAATATGGCTATAATATTACTTTTTACAATTTACTTTCTGGGATCTTTTTCAAGAGGCAATCAGCGAATTCTTCCAATTTCTATTTTGCCCTCTGGTTCTGGAATATCAGGGAAATTTTCCTGGAGAATTTTTTGCAGGAATATTTCTAAGTTCTTTATTTGATCATGGCTTTCAGGTAGTCCAATAATTTTCATACAATCTCTTCTGGATCGATTTTCCAGGTCAGTGATTTTTCCAATGAGATATTTCACATTGCCTTCTTTATTTTCATTTATTTGGATCTGTTTTATAGTATCTTGATTTCTTATAAAGTCATTAGCTTCCATTTCATCCAATCTAATTTCAAAGCTATTATTTATTCTCTTCAGTGAGTTTTTGAAATTCCTTTTCTGTCTGGGCAATTTGACTTTTTCAGGCATTCTTTTCTTTATTGGCTTTTTGGGTCTCTTTTGCCCAAAATCTAGTCTATTTTTAAGGTGTTATTTTCTTCAGTATTTTTTGGGTCTCCTTTAGCAAGCTGTTAACTCACTTTTCATGATTTTCTGATATCATTCTCATTTTTCTTCCCAATTTTCCTCCACTTCTCTTACTTGATTTTCTTAATTTAAAAAGAATGATTTGTTTATTTACTTTTAGTTTACAATATTATTAAGTTACACAGTCCCTTGAATTTCAAATTTTCTCTCCCTTCCTCTCCTCTCCCTCCAATCATGATGGCATGCCCTCGAATATAGATAGGATTTCCAAATATTTTCACATTAATCATAAGTAACATTGTAAAGAAGGATTATAAGTGATGGAATGATCAGTGGGAAAGAGGAAACAAAACGAAACAATTAAAAAGAAACAGATAAAGTAGATTGTTTCAATCTGCATTCAGACTCTGCATCACTTTCTCTGGATGTGGATATCTCTTTTGATCATCAATGTTTTGGAGTTATCTTATCCCCTTACATTGCTGAGAGTAGCCCAGTCTATTGAAATTAGTTTTCACATACATTGTTTCTATGATTGTGTATAGATTTCTCCTGGTTCTATTACAATCAATCAGCATCAGTTTACATAAGTATCTCCAGGTTATTATGAAGTCAGTCGGCTCCTCATTTCTTATAGCATGGTATTATTCCATTATATTCATATACCGCAAATTCTTCAGCCATTACCCAATTGATTGACTTCCCCTTGATTTCCCATTCTTTGCCGCCACAAAAATAGCTGCTATAAATATTTTAGTACATACAGATCCTCCTTGGACTTCTCTGATCTCTTTGGGATATAACCCTAGAAGTGATATTGCTGGGTAAAAGAGTATTTACTTATTTATAGCCCTTTGGACCTAATTCCAGATTGCTCTCTAGAATGGTTGAATCACTTCATAATTCCTTCAACAATGCATTAGTGTTTACATTTTCCACATCCTCTCTAGCATTTATAATTTTCCTGTTTTGTCATCTTAGCCAATCTGGCCGGTGAGATGTGGTACTTCAGAGTTGTTTTGATTTGCATTTCTCTAATCATTAGTTATTTAGAACATTTTTAACATGCTTATATATATATATATATATATATATATATATATATAAATTTCATCTTCTGAGAACTGCCTGTTCATATCCTTTGACCATTTATCAATTGGGGAGTGGCTTGTATTATTATAGATTTGACTCAATTCTCTGTATATTTTAGAAATGAAGCCTTTTACTTTTACATGTAATTGGAAAATATTTAATGAAATAAATAAATATGTTAAAAATAAATAATATACATTTTAAATCAATCAAGATTCTGAAAATATAAAAAAAAATATCATAAGGTCAAATAAAATAATACTCGCATGTACCTGAGATTTCATTAATGTGGATGAATCATTGTACTAGAAACAGCACAACCCATTCATTCCTGTCCATCTTAGGAGCCTCTTTTCCATGTCCTCACACCTGTTTTTCTTGGTGTCTATTCAACATGTGTTGGTTCTTCCCCAGTTTCTCCCACAATTGTAAAAATACCCATGGAGTCCTTGAGTTGTTAATTGATTAATATAGCTTGATACAATGAAGCAACAGAAGAATAGCATTAAGGATAACTATTAATTCAGTGGACACAAAAATCTAAGAATGCATTTTCTCATATTAACCAACCCAAGGGCCTTAGATGTCTATTTAACAATTTACAGGAGGCACCCTAGGGAGTCTCAGGAGGCACATTTGACTTTATAGCTATCATTTACACTAGGTGAGAAGGAACCTAGGATTGAAAAATCTCTAAAGTCCCTTTTGACTCTAAATCTATGTTATCTTGAAGATTATATTATCCAGAAGGGATAGAAAAGAAAAATATTGGGTGGTTATATTGTAGCACCTTATATTATGGAGATAATGAAAGATTTGTATGCAGCATGGTGTAAAGCAATGGTATTAAACTCAAGTAGAAATGGTCCCACTATCTGAGAGTAAAGATCCTTGTAGGCTGCATGTTAACTTAATAAACCACATATTAACATTATGTCAAATTACATTTTTATCTACTTTGTTATATGTTTCCCAAGTTCCCTTTAATCTAATTTGGGTCTCATTCTACTCTGGTCGGGAATACATGCTTGATATCTTTTGTATAGAGTATAGTATCTGAGCTCAAAATGGAGAAGACCTAAGTTCAAGTGCTTCATCTTACACCTACAAAAAGTGGGATAACCAATCAATGGCTTAGGCCACTATCTCAGAATATAAGTCATAGAGAAAATGTCAATTTGCAGTGGTTCTTCTATACTATGATAAATATAACACACATATTCATGAAAAGAAAATCAGGAATCAGAGGATGAAAATCATTACAGTTAATGTTTAGGTGAAAATCAATGGAGGGAGCAAGAGAAGTGATATGGGTACAGACAACTTGAAAAAAACTTGAAAACACCAAAATAATTTCATCTTTTAAAAGGCTATAGAAACAGTGGAGGATATTGCTATTCTGGGTCTTATCCCCAGCAATTGATCACTGAAATAGAATTGAAGAGAATTTTGGTGAAAAGTGACTAGTACCTATTATAATTTATGAGAGAGGTTAACTATGAGACTAGTCTGAAATGCTCTCTCAAAAGCAGTTTTCAAAGTGTTCAGAGAAAGTATAGGTAGGTTTTCTTTGCTTAAAATTCCATAATCAATTAAACCCAGGAGATATGGGAAGTTCTTAAGCATGAGAGAGAAAAAACAGAATGTGGAAAAAAGAGGAAAAACTGTCTAAAGGGGCCTATGCCAAAACACAAAAAACTCATTGTTTTATTTTGATTTTCAAGAGATGAAAACAGATGGAAGCAGGCCAGGAGGATAAATAAGAAAGCATGGCACAGTTCTGTAAGGATTTTGTCAGGATTGCTAAAATTCAGAACAATTTGAAAATGGTAAAGAAAGCATAAAAGTACAAGAGCTAGTATTTTTTTTTTAAACAAATACTTTATTAACTTCTGTTTTACATCATTCATTTCTGCCAGATTTTGAGTTACAATCATTTTCCCCCAATTATTCCCCTACCCAACCTCCCAGAATAGCAGTCCCACAAGATATCGCTTCCTCCAATCTGCTCTCTCCCATGCCTTCTCCCATACCCCCATCGACTTTTCCATTAGAGGAAGATGAATCTTTGTGTCCCAATGCCTGCACATCTTATCTCCCAATTATAGGCAAAAGAGTATTAATAATAGTATTTATATATATATTTGAAACATTTAATGTTACGACCTTGAATTTCAGATCCATTTCCTTCCTCCCTTGTCACCCATTCCTTCTTGGGATAGAAGTAATTCAGTATATGTTGTACATGTCTAGCTATGCAAAACATTATCATAGTAGATATATTGTACAAGGCTGCTTATAATTCCCTCCCACTCATCCCCCCCCCCACCTGGTCCATTCCCTACGTGATCCTGTCCCTCTTCCATAGTGGGTACCTCCAACCTCCCCTCCCCCCAAGGATGCCCTCCCATCCATCATCTCTCCTCTCATCCCCCTTCCCCCTATCCTGCTGCAGGTTGAGATATCCCATTTAGTATGTATGTCATTTTCTCCCTGAACCAAATTCAATGTGAATGTGGTTTGCCTTTTTAGCCTTCCTTATTCTCCCCTCCTTTGCACCCACTTCCCCTACATGAGATAGTTTACCCTACCATGTCTCTCCCCATCTCCTCTTGCCACTTTCCTCTCTCACCTCATAATTTCATCCCTTGAGTACTCTCCCTTCCCAACAAATTCAACCTATGCCCTCTATCCATATATAACTGTAACCATATACAAACACATTCACATATGTATTCATATGACCACACCCCCTTCTTCCATTATTTTCATAGTGAGAAAGATATCATCAGTCACAGTTATTGCTTTTCCATATGGGAATGTAAATAGTTCAACTTTGATAAGTTCCTTTTGATTTCTTTTCTCTGATTACCTTCTCAGGCATCTCTTCCTTCTTGTGTCTGGATGTCAAATTTTCTATTCAATTCTGGTTTTTTCCTCAAGAATGCTTGAAAGTCCTCTATTCCACTGAATGACCATATTTTCCCCTGAAACAAAATACTCAGTTTTGCTGGGTAGGTGACCCTTGGGTTCATTCCCAGTTCTTTTGCCCTCTGGAATATCATATTCCATGCCCTTCGATCCCTCAGTGTAGAAGCTGCCAGGTCCTGTGCTATTCTGATTGTGTTTCCACAATATTGAAATTGTTTCTTCCTGGCTGCTTGGAGTATTTTCTCCTTGATCTGGGGATTCTGGAACCTGGCTATAATATTCCTGGGAGTTTTCTTTTTGGGATCTTTTTCAGGAGGTGATCGGTGGATTCTTTCAACCTCTATTTTGCCCTCTGGATCTAAAACATCAGGGCAGTTTTCCTTGAGAATTTCTTGAAGGGTGATTTCTAGGTTCTTTCTTTGATCATGGCTTTCAGGTAGTCCAATAATTTTTAAATTGTCTCTCCTGGATCTATTTTCCAGGTCAGTGGTTTTTCCCATGAGATATTTCACATTGCCTTCTAATCTTTCATTTGTTTGGATCTGCTTAACAGCATCTTGATTTCTCATAAAGTCATTAGCTTCCATTTGCTCCAGTCTAACTCTGAAGGAATGAATCTCCTCAGTGAACTTTTGAGATTCTTTTTCCATCTGGCAAATTCGACTTTTTAAGGCATTCTTCTCCTCATTGCCCTTTTGGGCCTCCTTTGCCATTTGAGTTAGTCTATTTTTTAAGGTGTTGTTTTCCTCAGTCAGGCTGTTGACCCTCATTTCATACTTTTCCTGCATCCTTCTCATTTCTCTTTCTAATTTTTCCTCCACTTCTCTTATTTGATTTTTAAAGTCCTTCTTAAGGTCCTCTATGGCCTGCAACCCGCTCATGTTTTCCCCTGGGGCTTTTGGAGCAGGACTTCTGACCTCACAGTCCTTTTCCCGCTCTATGCCCCCAAAATAGGAGTCTAGGGTTGCATTTTTCTGTTTCCTTTGCCTTGGCATGTTGCCACTTAATTGCTTGACTTTTGGGCTTGTTGCCACACTATGGCTTTAAGGCCAGATAGAGGAATTTTCGTCCCGAACGTGTGGGGGGCAACTTCCGTTTCTGGCAAGCTATAAACCCACCCACAACTTCCACCCTAGATCACAATCCAGATCCAGGGAGGTTAAAGCAAGAGCGATTACCCCCCAAGACTGATCGCTGGATCTCCCCACGATTTGTAGGCTGGGAGCCGGAAATGCCTCTGAAAACTACAAAATGGCGTGTCTCCTCAGCAGCCTCTAGCCCCCAGGGGAGGGAGCTGACGCATTCCCCAACTACAGGTCCCAAAGTCCATAGGACACTAACCTCTTACTTTGTCCTAGGCAAGTCTATGTTGATAATTCTGGAATCTCCACAGTTCCTGGTGTTCTGGGGTTCCTCCAGCCGGCTGCTGGCCCTGCCGCCCTGGGGCTAAAACCTCGGCTCACGTGGACCTGGGCTCAGCTCGGCTCCTGCGCTCTGCGCTGCCGGCTCCCAGACCACTGCGCTGGTCCTTCCTGCAGGGTGCTGGGCTGTCCTCAGCGGGAGGTTAGCTTCTCTGTGTTGTTCTGTGGGTGCTGGGGCTCCAGAAGATTTTCAGAGTCCTTTTTTACATAGTTTGTGGAGAATCTGGGGGCAGAGAGGCTTGGAGGAGCTGTTTCTACTCCGCCATCTTGGCTCCGCCCCCAAGAGCTAGTATTGAAGGAAAGAGGACTACTGCTTGAGAAGGATGGGATAATGATAATGATTAGGGAATACCACCAACCTTATTTGAATTCTATTTTCTCTATCAAATAAAATGATCTTATAACTTGAAAGGAAAAAAAAATAACCACAAGTGGCCAAAAGGAAGTTGGAATCCAAGATGAGCAAGGAGATAAGAGGACACCGTGCTACTTTTGATGAGTTCAAATCAACAAGCCCAAGTGAATTACAGTGTAGGATGTTTTGTTAATCATTTGTCAGACGTGACTGTTAAGATGTGGACGTAATTTCAGTGATCTCAGAAAGATTAAACAAAAAAACAAATAGTGCCACAGGATTAGGGAAAACATTATGTTCTTCTTTTCTAGGAAGAGAATAGAGTGGAGCCTTAAACTATAGACCAGTAAATTAAATTTTTATTTTTATAGAAAGTCTGAAACATGAAGGGATAGTCAGAAAATAAAATCTAGAATTGGAAGTTGTAATCACAAAAATTCAGAATCTCTTCATTAAAAACAGGTAATTCCCAATTCTCTTTTTGTTTGGACAGGATTAGGAAACCAGCAAATCCTGAAAATGTTGTCAATATATTTACCTAAATTTTAGTACAGTAATGAAGTGAATTGACAATTTATGAAATTATGAAATGGAGGGCATGCTTGCCTTGTTCTTTGGGTACTTTCCAGGAAATATCACAATTGCCAGTGAGAAATGAGGCAGCAGTCACACTTTAAATAAAATAGGAGGTATGGGGCCAAAAATCTCAGAAAGGCAGAGACAAGTGGCAAAAAGTATGACATAGGCAGATGGCAGCATAGGGACAGGGAATGGGATAGTGGAGGAAGGCAGGGAGAATGAATAAGTAGCTCCTAGATGGTTTCCCCTTATTCAGCACATATTACCAGGATGTGGATTTAAGTTAATATATGATACAATTGGTAAATTATGTCCCTCGGATCTTTAGACCAGTTTGTATGTGATTTTAGGTTTGTTTTCCTTTACAATCTTATTTCTTAGTATTTCTCTTTTATCCTGGCTACTTATAAGCTTATTTATTAAACTGACTAGAAGAAGGGGTGGTCAAGGAGGGCTAGAACACGATACAATTTTAGTACATGGCAGATTTTGTGAAGTTTCATATTATCTCTATGAGCAAGATTAAGAAATGTAGTGTGACACTGGTTTTATGATTGTTCACATTCTGTAGGACTTTGCAGGATTCATTAATGTGGATACCTATATATTCTCTAGATTGGCTTGTTTACTCTACCCTTCCCTCATACATGTGACCTAAGTTCCCAGGAGAATGACAACAACTATGCAGTTACAATCCAATTCTTTTAGTGTCCTGGAGCTAACACTGTTGAGGGAAAACAAAACAAAACAAGTAAATAAACAAAAAACCCCTTACTCACCATCTTACCTCTTTAGCCTCCACTGATGGATTCCTATTCATATAAGATAACCACTAATCCTACTGGCGCATATAGATGTTAAATATAACTACAGTCTCAGAAATTAAGTAAAAGAAGTGATGATATATAGGTATTCACATAAAAATACATGAAAAAGAAAATGTTGAAATGATCCTCACATACACCTCAACCATGGTATTTTATGAATATAGTCACTATATGTTGGGAGGAGGAGGCATTCACTTATAGAAATCTGACAGGGAAGCACATAACAGGAAAATCCATGTCCTCAGCCCAATTCACAATCCTAGACTTCAGACTTTGATGTCATTGGTGCATTCAAGAATGTATGCTCCACAGAAAACTGTTTCTCCGTTAAATGTATACCTGCATGGCATTGTTCTCTACCTGGGCAAAGACTATTCTATTTAAATATGTATAAATGAGTATATGTATATATTAATTTATATATATATATATATATATATATATATATATATATATATATATATATATATTCACCCTTAAAAAGAATTTTAAAAATATTACCTCTGAATCTGAATAACAATTGTCTTTAGGCCTGAGTGGGGGGATGGGAAGGAAATAAACATTTACATAGTATCTATTGTCAGGCACTGTACTAAGTGTTTCACAAATATTCTTTTCATTTGATCCTCACTACAACACTATCCTTTTGTAAAGTGAAGCATAAGCAGCTCTCCTGAGGACTGATGCTGTAAATAATTTTAAGGTTCTGATCACATAGTATAGTGAATGCTGTGTTTATTCAGCCATAAAATAAAGCAAAACATTCACAGAAACCAATGTACAACATGCACAACAATATAACACAATAAATTATCACTAAGGTGGCCACATAGTCTTAAACAAAATATATCATTCAGTAAGTCACAATAACAATAAATCAATATAAAATACCCATCTAAAGTCTTCTTTCATTTTGATTGGAGACTGACCTCCAATCATCCTTAACTTAATCATCCTTAAGGGGTGTAAAGTACAATGTACAAAGTTCTCCCACCCCTAGGTCACATAGTCTTAATCTTGTCATTCAGCACTAAGGACCCAAGTAAAGGTCCTTTCATTTTGACTCAAGACTGACTTCCAAACTCCATGGCTCCTCTTCCATGCTCCTAACTCTTAAAAAAAAACAAAACTTTTTTTTTAAACAATTAGGGTTAAGTAACTTGCTCAAGGTTACATGGCCAGTCATTATTTATATGTGGGTGGCTGGATCAGATCCCAGGTCATCCTGACTCGGGGCTGGCACTCTTACTCACTGTGCCACCAAGCCACCCCTTTTTTAAAATTAAAAAAATGCACGGGGCGGCTAGGTGGCACAGTGAGTAAGAGCGCTGGCCTCGGAGTTGGGATGACCTGAGATTGAATCCAGCCTCAGAAAATGAGCACCCACACATAAATAATGACTAGCCGTGTAACCTTGAGCAAGTTACTTAACCTCAATTGCTTAAAAAAGAAAAAAAGAAAAAAAATGCTTTTTTTTTTTGGAGGGAGGAAAGTTGGGCAATTAGGGTTAAGTGACTTGCCACTTAACCCCAATTGCCACGTGGCTCGTAAGTGTCTGAGTCTGGATTTGAACTCAGGTTCTCCTGAATCCAGGGCCAGTGCTCTATTCACTGTGCCACCTAGCTGCCCCCATGCTCACAACTCTTGCCTGAATTCACCCACTGTCACCTCAATTCACAAGTAGACAGCTCTCAGCTCCTGTTCCAACTCCTGTTCCAAATCAAAGCACGTGGTGACTAGTCCACTCCAACCCCTTTGCAGTTTCTGATTCTGTGAAGTCAAAGCTTAACAGAGCCACAACAATATTTATACATATTAAGTTTAGCAGATTTGCAACAACATTCACACACATTCCCAGCAATATCATCTCAAGTCACTTTCTGTGAAATCAAAACAAGTCAAAAGACAGGGTGTTTCTGGCTGACAAACTAATACAATCAACAGACAGAATGCTCCTGTCTGACAAAGTAACAGAAGTCAACAGTCAGAACCTTAAAGTTTTTCACAACAGCAGTCCTCAGGAGAACTGCTTGTGCTTGGCTTTGCATTTATAGCATAATTGGCAAGATCACAATGTATAGAGACTCTCTTTGTTCCAGGATCCATGGCCATTTAGATTTAGATTGTAAGGTCAAGGATCCTGGAAGGGTGGAATGTAACAGCAATTAAAGGAGTACTTTGCTCCTTGTTTCAGTTATTCAAGTACTTAGCTCTTTATTTCAGTTATTCAAGTACTTAGCTTCTTGTTTCAGCTATTCAAGAGCCTTTGAACCTCCCTTTGATTGTGTCATGTCTTTCTTGGAAACTAACATCATCACATGGAGCCCAAGGTGGAAGAAACTTGCCAAAAGAGAATATAAAAGCATGAGCACTAGTAGCAATCAAGTAGAACTGAGAGGGAGAACACTTGGGGTGTCAGCACTCTGTCAGTCTATTCTGTCTGCACTGGTTTGTGTTTGTGTTACTTTGTCAACAGAAGCATTCTGTTTGTTAATTTGTATACTTTATCAGAAGAAGCACTCTGTTTGTGGACTTGTGATTGTGTTACTTTGTCAGACAAAAGCATTCTGTCTGTTGACTGTTACTTTGTCTGATAGAAGTATTCTGTCTGTTGAATTGTGTTACTTTTCAGCCAGAAGCACCCTGTCTTTTGACTTGTGTTGATTTCACAGACAGAAAGTGAATTGAGATGATAGTGCCGTCAATGTGTATGCATATTGTTGTAACTCTGCTAAGTTTAATGTGTATGAATATTGCTGTAGGTCTGTTGAGTTTTGTCTTCGTGGAAACAGAAACTGAAAAGTTTGGAGTGGATAGTCACTATGCACTTCTAGCTAGAATAGGAGAGGGAACAGGAATTGGAATAGAAGCTACAACAGGAGCTGGAATAGGAACTGAGATATGCCTACATGTGAATCCAGACAAGAGATGGAAGCATGGAAGAGGAGTCATGGTGTTTTTGAAGTTAGACTTGAGTCAAGGAAAGAGCTTTTACTTGAGTACTTAGCACTGACTAACTAGATTATGATTTATTCTGACCTGCTGGTTGGAAGGCTTTGTAAGGGGTACGTTGTACCCCTTAAGTATAATTACCCCTTAAGAATGAATGAGTTAAGGATGATTGGAAGCCAGTCTCCAATCAAGATGAAGGAAGACTTTAGATGGGCACTTTATATTGATTGATTATGATTGTGACTTACTTTATGTTATCTTTTGTTTAAGACTATTTGGCCACCTTAGTTAATATGTTGTTATATTGTTGTGAATGCTGTACTTTGGTTTCTGTGGATGTTTTACATTAGTTTTATTATTGAATGAATAGAGTTCACAATACTATGTAATCAGAACTTTAAATTTATTTACAGCAGCAGTCCTCAGGAGAGCAACTTATGCTTCGCTTTATACCTATGAGGTAGGTCACATCATTATTCCCATTTTACAGTTGAGGAAAAGGAGTCAAGGAGAAGTTAAGTGACTTATCCAGGGTCACACAACTAGTAAGGTTCTGAGGGCAGATTTCAACTCAGGTCTTACTGGTTTCAGGCCTAGTGCTTTATCCTCTTTGACCCATGGTTGCCAGAGAATGATAAAGTTAATAAAGTCCATAATCCCTGAACTATGGAAACCAACTGTATATTGACTCACTGGAATGATACATAATCCAGTGAAAACCTAGAATCCACAGCCAATAGTTCAGGTTAACTCTCTTCGCAAGGTGAACTTGCCTAACTAACTCTTAATGCAACAATATATTTATACCTTTTTGCTTTTCCTCTTGAACCAAAAAGGAAAGAAAAAATCAACACCTGGAATATCTGATAAACTGCACTTTTAAGTACCAGTTGGTTTGAGCTACAGTTTTTTATTCACTCAGTTTGTAACTAGCAATCAAAGCCTTCTTAGCCACTGAAGAGTTCTGCTAGTGGCAATTAAAAGAATTAGAATGATCAATGAGGTAATAAAACTATCACTTTTGCAGACAATATAATGATATACATGGAAAATCTTTCAGATTCAACTAAAAAATCTAGTTGAAAAAATTAATCATTTTAGAAAACTAACAGGATATACAATAAGCCCATGTAAATCTCCATCATTTCTACATATCACCATCAAAGCTCTGGAAGAAGAAGTAGTAAGAAATATTATATGCACACACACATATATTTGTATGTATGTAAACACATATGTTTATGTAGACATCTATCTCTCTGTCTATCTGTCTGTCCCTCTCTCTCTCTCTATATATATATGAGTAAACCCACCAAGAAAAATCCAGGAACTATTTGAACATAATTACATTCACAATTTATGAACATAATTGTTATACAAATAAAGTCAGATTTAAATAATTGGAGAACCATTAAATGTTCATGGTTAGCCCAAGCCAATGTAATAAAAATGACAATTCTAAGTTGATTTGCTCATTTAATGCCATCCTAATTAACTTACCATAATTTATTTTATTGATCTAGAAAAAATAATAGCAAAATTAATATGAAAGAAGAAAAAAAGACCAAGATTAGAAAATAAATTAATTTTTAAAAGCTATAAAGTAAGAATGTCTAGTAGTACCAGATGGCAAACTATACTTTAAGGTTGTAATTATCAAAATTATCTGGTACTAGCTAAAAAATAGAATGCTATATCAGTGGAATAGAATAGATATACAATATACAGTGGCAAGTGATTATAGTGACCTCATGTTTAATAAATACAAAGATCTTAGCTTTAGGTATAAAACTCAGTATATTGTAAAAATGTCATAGAAAAGGGAAGTCAGTTTGGCAGAAAGTATATATGGACCAATATCTTACACTGTTTATCAAGATATGGTCAATGGTTATATGACCTAGGCATAAAAGAAGAATTAGAAGAATAATTAGAAGAATATAGAACATATTACCTATCAGATTTATGAATCAGAAGTTAATTTATGAATAAACAAAAAACAGGACATTATGGGATGTGAAATGAATAATCTTATTTTATTAAAATAAAAAAAAGTTTTTGTACAAATAAAACCAATATAGTCAAGACTTTAAGGAAAGCAGAAAATTGGGAAAAATCATTATTGACTAGTTTCTGGGATAAAAGTCTCATATCTCAAATATATAGAGAACTGAGTCAAATGTATAAAAATAGAAGTCATTCCTCAATTTACAAATGGTCAAATGATATGAATAGGCAAATCAAAGCTATCTATAGTCAAACAAAATGCTCTAAATCATTATTGATTAGAGAAAAACAATTTAGAACAACTCTAGGGAAATATTTCATACCTATCAGATTGACTAAAATGCTAGAAGAGGAAAATGACAAATGGTGGGTATGTAGAAAAATTGGGACACTAATACAGGGTTGGTAGAATTGTGAACTGACACAACCATTCTGGAGAGTAATTTGAAGTTATGCCCAAGTTATAAAACCGTATATACCCTTTGACCTAGCAATACCACTTTTAGATCTATTTCTTAAGGTTTTCAGGGAAAAAGGAAATGTGTATATTTTCTAAAATCTTTATTGCAACTCTCTTTGTGGTGGGAAGTGAGAGGATGCCCACTGATTGGAATATGGTTGAATGAGATATGGTATAGGACTCTGATGAAATACTAGTGTGCTGTAAGTAATGATGAGTAGATTAGTTTGAGAAAAGCATAGAAAGACTTCAATGAAATGATAGAGTGAAACAAGCAGAACCAAGAGAACATCACATACAGTAAGAGCAATATTGTTTGAAGAGTAGCTGTGAATTACTAAGCTATTCTGAGTAATTGGATCATTCACATTAACTACAGAGGTCTTATGAAGGAAAATACTATCCACCTCCAGAGAAAGATCTGATATATGGAAGTATATATTGCATGGATAAACACACACACACACACACACACACACACACACGCACACACACACACACACAGAGAGAGAGAGAGAGAGAGAGAGAGAGAGAGAGAGAGAGAGAGAGAAAGAGAGTTTTATAGCTTTCTCTAATACAAGGTTGGAAGGAGGGAGAGAGACAATTTGGAACTCAAAATGTAAAAAGAAAGAAAAGAAGGAAAGAATATAGGAAGGAAGGAAGAAAGGAAGGAAGGAAGGAAGGAAGGAAGGAAGGAAGGAAGGAAGGGAAGGAAGGAAGGGAAGGATATACAAATGAGCTGAGGGACCCTAAAATCCTCCAATTTATAAGTCCTTCAAATAGTCTGATATCTCATATTTTCCCCTTAACATTATATTCCTTCAATCTAGCATTTTCTATTTTTTTAGAAATACATTTTCCTAGAATCTTTAAATGGCCAAGCTAGTCACATGCAAATGAAATATCATCCTAGTCCTTTAATAAGGTGATTTAAATCTTTATATTCCCTCCATGGTTCATTTTCTGTCAAAAATTGTATAATTACTACCAAAAGTTATTTCTCCATTCATGTTTTAGCAATTTTAAATTAAACCAAAGTTTTTCTCCTGATTCTATGAGACAGCAAAATATTAAAAAACAAAAGCTGCAATATCTTGCACATTTTAATATTACATTTACATTTTTTATTTATGCTAAATATTTTTCCTGTACATTTTAGCACCAAGTTTCAGTATATAGAAAGGAACTTAAAAGTACAGTACATTATATTGGACTTGACAGTAATGTAATGAAAGGGATTCCAATTTGTTTAATGGATATGCCAAAAGAATAGTCATTAATATGTAAACATAAAATTTACTTGCTGATATTTATATACTATATATTCCAGCCAAATTGCACTATTTGTTCCTGAGTCCTACACTATATTTTCTATCATCTCCTTGTTCTAGCTCCCATCACTTCCTGAAATGTACCCCTATCTCCATCTTTCCAAATCCTTATCTTCCTTCCTGACTTAGCTAATCTTCCTTCTTAAAGCTCTCCAAATTCTTCTAGCTCTTAATATGGGCTACATAAACATTTAGAATATTTTGATAATCTTGTTTTAATATAATGGATTTCCTTTATAATTCTATTTATTTAATTTTATACAACAAAAACCATTATTCTGGTAAGGGGTCCATAGGCTTTCCAGACTGCCAAAGGGGTCCAAAACACAGAAAAAGTTTAAGAACTCCTATTCTATTTGCTAATACATTTTAACTTCTTAAATTACATTGTTTATATTTATTTGTATAAATGTTAAATTTGCTTCTGATGCCAACTCCCACCCAAATCCCCCCCACCCCAGTAAAAGGGTTGGATGGATGAAACTTGAGGGATGGAACTTTTTTTTAACTTTTTAATTTACAATGTATCATGCATAGTAAATATTTGCTAATTGATGACTTGCAATGACTTGAATTTCTGCTTGGACTTTCGCTGTTGAACATTTATATCAATAACTTACATAAAGGCACAAATGGCATATTTAAATTTTTTTTTAAATGAAACAAAGCTTGAAGGTATAGCTAACATGTGGGATGAAAGTCAGAATAAAACAAATCTAAAAGCTAGAACATTGTGCTGAATTTAATAAAATAAAATTTTATAGTGATAAGCTTGAAATCTTATTTGAATTCATAGACTGAACTTCACAAGTACAAGGACGCATAAATACAGAGCACTTTATATTAAAAAATCTGAAGTTTTATGGAATGAAAACATTATGAATTGACTATTATATTAAAGTTAAAAAATCCTCATGTGATTTCAGACTATTTTAAGAGAAAAATAACGTCCATGATGGGGAGGTGATAATCTCTTGGTTAGAAATGATTTGGATTATTGTGTTCCATTCTGAACATCACCTTTTTAGAAGGATAGTGATAATTTGGAAAGTGTTCAGTGAAAGCCATATATACAGCTAATGGCCTCAATCCAAATATTAGATATATGAACTAGGTCTGTGTCATCTTGAGAAGAGAGGATATATTTACCACTAAGTCCTTGTAATGATAGCATGTAGTATAGGGATTAGTTTCTTTCTGCTTACTCCCAGAAGGTAGGACTAGGGATAAGGAATGAGATAGAAATGAGGAAGATTTTGGCTCCACATAGGGAAAATGATCCTAACAGACCTAATGGTCTAACTTGGTAGATGGTGGTTTCCTACTCACCAGAGGTCTTTAAAATAATACTGGGTGACTATTAGTGGAGTATGTTATAAAGGAGGATGATTGGTCAGGTACGGGATGAAATAAATGTCTTCTGCTAACCCTTCCAGTTCTGAGATTTTGTGGCTTTGTTTATGTTTAAGAAAACTATTCTGTTAGATGTGTGAAGGTTAGTTGGCATAGGAAAATAGTACATATAAGATCTAAAATACTACTATGATTCACACCTTTACTTGGCTGCTGGCAGAGTGAATAGATTAGAAGGAAATACATTCACCAGATGCTACAGTCTAATTACTGAAGAAGATAGGTGGCATAATGGCTAGAGTGTTAGACCTGGAATCAGGAAGACATAAGTTCAAATCCTGCCTCTGACATTAAATAGCTGTGTGACCCTGAGTAAGTCACTTAACATTTGTCCGCCTCAGTTTCCTCTATAAAAAGTGATAATAATGACACTTGTCCTGCAGGGTTATTGTGAGGTTCAAATGAGATAATATTTGTAAAGAATTTCAGAAATCTTAAAATGCTATATAAAGGCTAACTGTTATGATTATGAATAAAGACTTGGTAATTCATTGGTTGTGAGAGGAGTCATCAAAAGTGAATGATGGTGCTACTGGTGCAATAGTAAAGTCACATGGAATTAGGGTATAATACTATCTGTATATTGAGTTTTAGAACTTTGTGAGACATTCAGGTAGAGATGTTTGACCTCTGAGGAGAGGTCAGAATTGGAAACACAGGTTTAGGGGCCATCTACATAGAGGTAGTGCTTGAAAATATAGGATTGAGCCACATTTTAAAAGGAGAGAAAGTATAAAGGAAAGAAGATGGTTAAGGAATAAACCTTTGAGAATATTGACAATTTAATTTATTAAGAAAGGGATGAGGAAATAAACATCTAAATTTCAAAGAATTTGGTGGTACATCTTTTTGTGCATGATTTGCATCTTCTTACCACATTGGTACAATTCGAAAGAACATTGGTTCTGGAATTAAAGTACAGAGGTTCAAATCTCACTTCTGTCATATGTCTGATTCCTTCCCCCAACATAAAGCCTTCTCTTATGGATTAAGCTATTAGTTTGCGCTTGATTCCCTGTGACATTGTGTGTGCCACACTTAATGCCTCAAGTTTTTTTTTTTTGTTTTTATTGGTTTAACCTTATGTAGACTGACTATTTTAAATTATATGGAAAGGTGAATTTCTTTTTATGAGTTGGTGATGCTGGTCTTCTTTGTATTATTTCCTTTTTCAACCAAAGGATTTGGTATTTACAAAGCTAGGCCTTCAAATGTCTTCAAATGCTCTTTCTCATCTGTTTATACTTGGTTAGAGGTTTCAAAATGTTCTTCATGCTCCTATGTTATTTGGTGTTTAATACTTTTAAAATATGCACACTCATATTTTTTCAAAGAGTAAATAGCAAAGAATCAGACAAAAATGTTATGGCTCTCAATTCAAGTTAATGGAATAAATCAATTTAGTCACAGTTTGTGTTAATGATACATGACAATAACAACATAAAAATTATTAGTGCAGAGGAATTACTTTAAAATAGGAAATACTCTAGGGGACTGTAAATTTCTGTTGTAAAAATCCTTGATAATTACTTGCTGTTAGAAGCATAAAATGAAATATATTTATTTTAATATAAGTAGAAAGTGTTATGTATCTTGTATCCCAATTTTGGAGCTGTATCCTTTGATTAAACCGTGGTATTCTTGGATGAACACTATGTTTTCTACCACAAATCACAATTAATCTCTGCCTGTTTGATTCTTGTATATATTCTTCCATTATTCTTCATATCTACTATGGATCTTACTCTGATTAGAGATTTTCCTATAATTCTTGAATTATAGTCAAACTAAATGCTTGATGCCTGCTGGAAATATCTTTTCCAAATCAAGGGAGAAAGAACCTTTATCAAAGACAGAGGAGTCCAGTGAATAGTTAACAATATTATTCACTTTGAATGATTGAATTCAATGGAACTGCCATAACAACGTAATGGCAAGCCTCCAGAGACTTCCTCAGGTTGTTCATCTTTTATCTCTTCTTCTCTTCCTTCTCCTACATCTTCAACTCCCTGACTTTTCTGGTCATTTTTATTATTGTATGTATCTTTTCTATAACTTTATATTCCTTCAACAAATATTTAAGTAGGGGCAGTGTAGTGAGTAAGAGCACTGGATCTGGAGTAGGGAGGACCCAGGATTGGTTCTGGGCCTCAAATACTTAACACCCACACAAAAAATAACTACCCATGTAAATTTGAGCAAGTTACTTGATCCCAATTGCTTTAAAAAAAACCAAAAACAAGTGTTTAAGTATTAAATATGTATTTAAAATGTTATGCTGGATGCTGAGTATATAAAACCAAAATGAGTCATTTAGGAGATATAGTAAAGCACAGAACTTGGATTCAGTGAAGAACTGAGTTCAAATCCTGCCTCAGAATGTTATTGATTAGATAACTTCAAGAAAAGCATTTCATGGAGATAATTATAGTATCATCATCACAAGGATATTTTGAGGATCAAATAAGATAGCATATGTAAAGTAATCTGCCTATCTTAAAGTGCTATATAAATGCCATCTCTTATTTTTGTTGCTATTAAAATAGTCCCTCCCTTTAGGACCTTACATTCTACTAAAATATAGGACACATCTTTTTTTTTGGAGGGCAATTGGGGTTAAGTTACTTGCCCAAGGTCACAGGGCTAGGTTTTTGCTTGTGTGTGCATTAAGTGTCTGAGGTCAGATCCGAAGTTAGGTCATTCTGACTCCAGGGCTCTACTCACTGTGCGACCTAGCCGCCCCAAGACATATGTATATATTTCTTGGAAAAGAAAAGATACATGTATGTACATGTTTGGAAATCTCACAAGATGAGGTCAATAAATTGTGATCTCTATGAATGGAAGGAATTCCCACAACAATAAGATCATATATTCATTAAAATGTTTATATTAAGTTTTGTTTTTGTAGCTCAACGTCTGAGTTCATTTGAGTAAGATATTTCCTTTTGAAAATACCATTTGTCACTATAGATCAGTTGCTTTTATGCAACTTTAATAGAACTGCCTGGGGGCAATCAGATCAGTGGATCTCAAAATCACATTTTGAATACAGGTCTTTCTAACATCTCCTATGCTAGCTGAAAACAGAAGAAAAAAGTTGAAATTTCAAGTGTACTCACTGCTGTTTTTCTGTTTAACATGGTTGCCTAAAGATAGGGATCTACTATAATACTATTAAAAACAATAGAAGCTGGGCGGAGCCAAGATGGCGGAGTAGAAACAACACTTCCAAGGTTATCTGCCCCATGCCACTTCCAAACTATATAAAAAGTGGACCCTGAACAACTTCTGGAGCTCCAGCACCCACAGAACAACACAGAGAAGTTAACCCCCCCTGAGGATAGCCCAGAAGCCCTGCAGGGAGTGGCCAGCACAACACAGCACAACACTCTGGGAGCCAAGCACAAAGCTCTTCGAGCCTAGCTCAGGCCTGCATGACCTGCGGTTATAGTCCCAGGGTGGCCTGGCCAGCAGCTGGCTGGAGGACCCCAGAACATCAGCAGCTGTGGTGATTCCAGAATTATCAACACAGATATGCCTAGGACAAATGTAGAGGTTAGTGCCCTATGGACTTTGGGACCAGTATTTGGAGAACTCATCAGCTTCTTCCCCTGGGGGCAAGAAGCAGCAGAGAAGCCATAGAACAGAAGCCATTTTGCAGCTTCAGTGGCAGCTTCAGCTCCCAGTATGCAAACTGTAGGGAGATCCAGCAATCAGCCTAGTGGTTAATCACTCTTGCTTTAACCTGCTTGGATCTGGATTATGGTCTGTGGGGAGGTCTGGGGTGGGTATCCAACTTGCCAGAGAGTGTGGAGGCTTTATAGAGGCCACCCAACTAATACCTCTGGAAGTTGTGAAGACCCCACATTTGGGAAGGAAACTCCCGTGTCCAGTGGCAGGCTTCTACTGTGGCAACAAGCCCAAAAGTCAGGTAAGTGAGTGGCAACATGCCTAGGCAAAGGAAACAAAATAAACAAAAAAACCGCAACATTAGACTCCTATATTGGGGGCAAAGAGGATTGAAGCATGGAACAGGAGGAGATCCGTGAGGTCAGAACTCCTGCACCAAAAGCCCCAAATGAAAATATGAGTGGGTTACAGGCCATAGAGGTCCTTAAGGAGGATTTTAAAAACCAAGTAAGAGAAGTGGAGGAAAAATTGTGAAGAGAAATGGGGAGGATGCAGGAAGAGTATGAAGTAAGAGTCAACAGCATGACTGAGCAAAATAACACCTTAAAATAGACTAACTCAAATGGCAAAGGAGGCTCAAAAGGGCAATGAGGAGAAGAATGCCTTAAAAAGCCGAATTTGCCATGATGGGAAAAGAATCTCAAAAGCTCACTGAGGAGATTCATTCCTTCAGAGTTAGACTGGAGCAAATGGAAGCTAGTGACTTTATGAGAAATCAAGATGCTGTTAGATCCAAACAAATGAAAGAATAGAAGACAATGTGAAATATCTCATGGGAAAAACCACTGACCTGGAAAATAGATCCAGGAGAGATGATTTAAAAATTATTGGACTACCTGAAAGCCATGATCAAAGAAAGAACGTAGAAATCATCCTTAAAGAAATTCTCAAGGAAAATCGCCCTGATGTTTTAGACTAGAGGGTGAAATAGAGGTTGAAAGAATCAATTGATCACCTCCTGAAAAAAATCCCAAAAAGAAAACTCCTAGGAATATTATAGCCAGGTTCCAGAATTCCCAGATCAAGGAGAAAATACTACAAGCATCCAGGAAGAAACAATTTCAATATTGTGGAAACACAATCCGAATAGCAAAAGACCTGGCAGCTTCTACACTGAGGGATTGAAGGGCATGGAATGAGATACTCCAGAGGACAAAAGAGGTGGGATTAAAACAAAGATTGAATGAGGGGATATCTTGTAGGACTGCTATTCTGGGGTGATGGGTAGGGGAAAATGGGGGAAAATTGTAACTCAAAATCTGGCTTAAATGAATGATGTAAACCAGAAGTCAATAAAGCATTTGTTAAAAGAAAAAAAAAAAACAATAGAAGTTACCCTCAGTGTCAGATGCCTGCTGGGAATGTGTCCTTCACACCAAAGTAACAGAGACCTTTATCAGGGATAGAGGAATCCAGAGAACAGATAACAATTTTTCACTTTGAAAGATTGAATTCAATAGTTGTCCCATAAGGATATCATGGCAAGGCTTCAGAGAACTCTTACATTCATTCTTTGTCAGGTCACAGAATTCTTAATCCCTCATGATCTCCTTTTTCATCCTCAATTCTTTTTCATCTTTAACCCCACAAGACACATTCTTATCTGACTCCAATTTTATTTACATGTCATTCATCTGAATCATGTTCGCAAATCTTGCCTAAATAACTAAGCTACACTATAGCTAAGTCTCAAAAACAAAACTAGGTGATTATCGAGTTTAAGTACATTTTTAATGGCGTGTTTTTCTGATCTCTGTTGAGAAGCCTATTAGATGCTGATTCATCCAGTTGCATCATTTCTGCTTTAAGATATTTATCCATGGCTCTGCTATGTCTAAGCCAATAGCATGTGTTTGTGATCATTCATGGGTAGTTTCTAAATAACAAGAATGACAACTTGGAGATATTCTCTATGGATGATATTGCCTGCATAAAAATATCTTGGCCAAAAGTATGGTTATTTCTCATGCTAATACTTAGAGACAACTACCCAAATTTCAACCCTGTTTTGGTGAGATACATGAAGCATCTGTGGTCCAATTTGGAATAGTCACTAATCCTGCCCATGGGCCAATAGAAAAGGAAGATAAATGAGGTGGATTTCCTCGCTGGGATGCAGGGTATTCAGTTCAGTGTTAGGCAGTAAGAGTGAACATGTCAGATGACTTCAGATTTCTTCTTGAGAATGGTAAAATTTCTGACTTTTCCCAAGTGAACAGCACTGTATAATAAAGAGTTAAAGCCACACACCTTGACTCTATCATTAACAAAGTACGTGATGTTGGGCAGGTCATTTCATTTCTTTAGGTCTCAATTTCTTCATCTATAAAATGAAGCATTGTACAGAGAGTGATGAGAAAACAAACATTACAAAAGGACAAATTGGCATTAGAAAAAACTCCCCCAATAATAAGAACTTTGAAATAGGTGCCCAAAGGGATAATGGCTTCTCCTTTATCATAGGTATTACAGCAGAAGTTTTATGGCCATTTGGATTACTTGGGGAGGGGTGATTCCTTTTGAGTTATGATTTGGACTATATCACCACTGATGTCTATTCAAGTTATAAAATTCTGTAACTCCATGAGGAAATGGCCAGTTGATTCTAGTGATAAAATTTTATGATTCTTTATGAATCTACAAAGCAGAAGGGAACAAGGTCCCTTTCGAAGGTGCTTGGTAAGTGTTATGCAGTATTTGCTTTTTAATGGACTTCCAGGCAGAAAGAATGTCTTTGCCCAAAGGATTATATTTTGTTGTGGGAATGTAAGTTGGCAGGTGTTTGTGACACATGGGAGTTTCATGCTATGTATATGACCACCCATTTAATCTGGGATTAGGCCTAATTGACAGTATTCATTTATTCATAATTTAATAAAGGACAATTTATTGGGATATTTCCACTTACTTAAACCATTATTTAAGGGTCTGGAGAGGTGATTCTTTGATCTCATAGCATAACCATTTTAATACAGCAAAAATTTCTTCCCTTCTCTGTACCTCAGGATCTTCATGCTAAAAACACATGTGTTGGGGGATGGAGCCAAGATGGCAAAGTAGAAACAGCTCATCCAAGCCACTCTGCCCCCAGATTCCCCCCAAACTATGTAAAAGGGGACTCTGAACAACTTCTGGAGCCCCAGCACACACAGAACGACACAGAGAAGCTAACCTCCCACTGAGGACAGGCCAGCAGCCCTGCAGGAAGGACCAGAGCAGCAGTCTGGGAGCCAGCAGTGCGCAGCTAGCAGAGCACAGGAAGCCGAGCCGAGCCGGAGCTGAGGTCCCCGTGAGCCGAGGTTTTAGCCCCAGGGCACCAGGGCCAACAGCCGGCTGGAGGAATCCCAGAACACCAGTAGCTGTGTCAACTCCAGAATTATCAACATAGACATGCCTAGGACAAAGTAAGAGGTTAGTGTACTATGGACTTTGGGACCTATATTTGGGGAAAGCGTCAGCTTCCTCCCCTGGGGGCTAGAAGCCGCTGAGGAGACACTCCATTTTGTAGTTTTCAGATGCAGCTCCAGCTCCTGGCCTGCAATTAATTGTAGGGAGATCCAGCAATCAGTCTTGGGGGGTAATCGCTCTTGCTTTAACCTCCCTGGATCTGGATTGTGATCTAGGGTGGAAGTCGTGGGTGGGTTTACAGCTTGCCAGAAACAGAAGTTGCCCCCCACACGTTCAGGATGAAAATTCCTCTAGCTGGCCTTAAAGCCATAGTGTGGCAACAAGCCCAAAAGTCAGGTAATCAAGTTGCAACATGCCAAGGCAAAGGAAACAGAAAAATACAACCCTAGACTCCTATTTTGGGGGCATAGAGCAGGAAAAGGAATGTGAGGTCAGAAGTCCTGCTCCAAAAGCCCGAGGGGAAAACATGAGCGGGTTGCAGGCCATAGAGGACCTTAAGAAGGGCTTTAAAAATCAAATAAGAGGGCGGCTAGGTGGCGCAGTGAATAGAGCGCCGGCCCTGGAATCAGAAGGACCTGAGTTAGGAGCCGGCCTCCAACACTTAATCCGCACAAACAAAAACCTAGTCGTGTAACCTTGGGCAAGTTACTTAACCCCAATTGCCCTAAAGGGGCGACTAGGTGGAGCAGTGAGTAAGAGCGCCGGCCTCGGAGTTTGGATGACCTGAGATCAGATCCGGCCTCAGAAAATGAGCAACCACGCATAAATAATGACTAGCTGTGTAACCTTGAGCAAGTTACTTAACCCCAATTGCTTTAAAAAAAAAATCAAATAAGAGAAGTGGAGGAAAAATTGGGAAGAGAAATGAGAAGGATGCAGGAAAAGTATGAAATGAGGGTCAACAGCCTGACTGAGGAAAACAACTCCTTAAAAATAGACTGACTCAAATGGCAAAGGAAGCCCAAAAGGGCAATGAGGAGAAGAATGCCTTAAAAAGTCGAATTTGCCAGATGGAAAAATAATCTCAAAAGTTCACTGAGGAGATTCATTCCTTCAGAGTTAGACTGGAGCAAATGGAAGCTAATGACTTTATGAGAAATCAAGATGCAGTTACGCAGATCCAAACAAATGAAAGATTAGAAGGCAATGTGAAATATCTCATGGGAAAAACCACTGATCTGGAAAATAGATCCAGGAGAGACAATTTAAAAATTATTGGACTACCTGAAAGCCATGATCAAAGAAAGAACCTAGAAATCACCCTTCAAGAAATTCTCAAGGAAAATTGCCCTGATGTTTTAGATCCAGAGGGCAAAATAGAGGTTGAAAGAATCCACAGATCACCTCCTGAAAAAGATCCCAAAAAGAAAACTCCCAGGAATATTATAGCCAGGTTCCAGAATCCCCAGATCAAGGAGAAAATACTACAAGCAGCCAGGAAGAAACAATTTCAATATTGTGGAAACACAATCAGAATAGCCCAGGACCTGGCAGCTTCTACACTGAGGGATCGAAGGGCATGGAATATGATATTCCAGAGGGCAAAAGAACTGGGAATGAACACAAGGGTCACCTACCCAGCAAAACTGAGTATTTTGTTTCAGGGGAAAACATGGTAATTCAGTGGAATAGAGGACTTTCAAGCATTCCTGAGGAAAAAACCAGAATTGAATAGAAAATTTGACATCCAGACACAAGAAGGAAGAGATGCCTGAGAAGGTAATCAGGGAAAAGAAATCAAAAGGAACTTATCAAAGTTGAACTATTTACATTTCTATATGGAAAAGCAATAACAGTGACTGATGATATCTTTCTCACTATGAAAATAATGGAAGAAGCATGTGTGGTCATATGAGTACATAGGTGAATGTGCGTGTATATGTATATATGGATAGAGGGCATAGGTTGAATTTGTTGGGAAGGGAGAATACTCAAGGAATGAAATTATGAGGTGAGAGAGGAAAGTGGCAAGAGGATATGGGGAGAGACAGGGTAGGGTATTGTAGCAGCAAGCACCCCAATATCCCCAGGGTGACTGCCAATATAGGTTCTTAGATCTGCTTTTCAAAAGGAAAGCAACTCAAAATCAGTTAACAAGCTTAATTTAATCAAACAAACACACATTACCTAGTTCAGGGGAAAAAGGTCAGCACCCCAAACTTCAGAGTTACAGAACTTACAGATCAAACAGACAGGCTTCCAAACTGTCCAACCATTATATCAATACCAAATCACAGTTACCAGAGAGGGAAGCATCAACATCTGGGTTTTCAAAGCCGGGGGGCTCTCAACAACGGCTTCCCAGAGTCTCATCTGGTCAAATCACACAACACTTCTCAAAGTGAGCCCCAAAGCAAAGCCTCTCCTCAGGGTTTATATAGCCTTCTCCTGGCTCAGAGAATGTAACAACCTTCTGGACCCACTGCCCAATCACAAAGTATCAAGGTGTGGGCTTTCCTGAAAAACAAGCCTCCCACCACAGGCTCCAGGTGCACTTAAGCTAGGGGCAGGGAAGATCTTTAAATTTGCATTTCCATTACATTCGGCCCCAAGATCTTTCATGCCCATAGCATACACAATTTACATTTGAATTAGCACTAAACATCTCTTAGGTCACATTTTCCAGGTACATAAGAAAATCACAATATAATCTCAAAATACAATAGTCCAAGTCTTCCACTCATGGGGCAAATGTTAACTCAGTCCACTTATCCGTAAAATCAAAAAATAGTCACTCTTAAGTTAACTCAATCAGTTACATCAGTTTTCAAAGTACAAGCCTTCCACTCATGGGGCAAGTCTTGATTAACTCAATTAGTCTCTTATCTGTAACAATATCTCAAAGTACAATCAGTAGCTTATTCAGTAAAGTCTTCCTAAGTATGCCTATAGCATAGACGGTTTACATTTCAATTATCACTAACCATCCCTTAAATCATATTTTCAAGGTACATCTAAAGTTACCAAAGTGGCCACTGGGTCTTAAACAAAGTACATTGCATTTTCACATCAATTCACAAAATACAAAGCATTATCACATAAAGTTCTCTTGGGAGGAGGGGGGGGGGTGTCCTTCCCATAACACTGCTCCAGCCCCTGCTTCCAAGTCCAGAGAGGGAGCTGGGCAACAAAACCAAAGTGGGGTCCTTGGGGTCCATGGCACTTCACCCCACCCACCAGTCACAAGTCCATCCTCCCCCTGGGTCCCAAACTGTGGGATGCAACAAGGAAACACATTCAGTGCCCCTGCTTTGCCTCACAGTCCTTATCTTGTCCTGTTGCTGAACTCCAAACTCCTGGGTTCCTTCTCCTCCAGCAGAAGACAGCAGCTCCAGGCTTCTCCACAGATCTCCATGCAGGCAGCTCACCATTCCTGCTCTCAGCTCAGTGAAGTCAGCATGCAGGTCCTTCTCTCCTGCTCCATGGCTCCATAGAATCACAGCTACCACAACTGGGAAACAAACAATTATCCCAGCCCCCATACTTTCCTTTTACTCAGCAGATCCCATCCCTCGTCGCCATTTGTAGCAGCAAGCACCCCAATATCCCCAGGGTAGCTGCCAATATAGGTTCTTAGATCTGCTTTTCAAAAGGAAAGCAACTCAAAATGGGTTAACAAGCTTACTTTAATCAAACAAACACATTACCTAGTTCAGGGGGAAAAGGTCAGCACCCCAAACTTCAGAGTTACAGAACTTACAGATCAAACAGACAGGCTTCCAAACTGTCCAACCATTATATCAATACCAAATCACAGTTACCAGAGAGGGAAGCATCAACATCTGGGTTTTCAAAGCCGGGAGGCTCTCAACAATGGCTTCCCAGAGTCTCATCTAGTCAAATCACACAACACTTCTCAAAGTGAGCCCCAAAGCAAAGCCTCTCCTCAGGGTTTATATAGCCTTCTCCTGGCTCAGAGAATGTAACAACCTTCTGGACCCACTGCCCAATCACAAAGTATCAAGGTGTGGGCTTTCCTGAAAAACAAGCCTCCCACCACAGGCTCCAGGTGCATTTAAGCTAGGGGCAGGGAAGATCTTTAAATTTGCATTTCCATTACAGGTATAGGATAAACTATCTTATGTAGAAGAAGCAAGGGGAAGTGGTTGTAAGGGGGGGGAATAATAGGAAGGCAAAAAGGCAAAACCACATTCTCATTGAATTTGGTTCAGGGAGAGAATGACATACATGCTAAATGGGATATCTCAACCTGCAGCAGAATAGGGGGAAGGGGGATGAGAGGAGGGAAGATGGATGGGAGGGCATCCTTGGGGGGGGAGGGGTGGTTGGAATTACCCACTATAGAAGAGGGACAGCATCATGTGGGGAATGGACCAGGTTGGGGGGGTGGGATGAGTGGAAGGGAATTGTAAGCAGCCTTGTACAATATATCTACTATGATAATGTTTTGCATAGCTAGACATGTACAACATATACTGAATTACTTATCTCCCCAGAGGGAATGGTTGACAAGGGAAGAAGGAAATGGATCTGAAAGTCGAGGTCTTAACATTAAATGTTTCAAATATATATAAATACTATTATTAATACTCTTTTGCTTATAATTGGGAGATAAGATGTGCAGGCATTGGGACACAAAGATTCACCTTCCTCTAATGGAAAAGTCGAAGGGGGTATGGGAGAAGATACGGGAGAGAGCAGATTGGAGGAAGCAATATCTTGTGGGACTGCTATTCTGGGAGGTTGGGTAGGGAAATAACGGGGGGAAAATGCTTGTGACTCAAAATCTGGCGGAAATGAATGATGTAAAACAGAAGTTAATAAAGCATTTGTTTAATAAAAAAAAACACACACATGTGTTGAGTTAGGTTGGGTTGAGGTTGAGTTAGCTTCTACAAGGTTCTGACATTCTACAACTAAGCAGATGACTTCATATCCTAAATCTCTACCCTTAGCCTCTCCTCTGAGTTTCCCAACTTTAAATATACCCATCAGTGTTACAGAATCAATGTTCCAAGAGTCAATGAAAGATCTGGTACATTGGTCAAGTAACTAATATATCGGACTCGTATTTTATTCATTTTCTTCTTTTTTAATTAAAATTGTTCTTTATTAATTTTTTGTTTACTTTTTGTCTACAACATTCAGTTGTACAATTCCTTGAGTTTCAATTTTTCTCCCCCTCCTTCCTCTCCCTATTCCCCCCCCACCCAGTGTGACATGCAATCAAGTATAATATGTGCAAATGCTTTCACATTAGACATTAGTCAGGTTATAAAGAAGGATTGTATTGGATGGAATGAAGAATGGGAAAGAGGAAATAAAACCAAACAAGAAAAATACAGCAGGTAGTTTACTTCAATCTGCATTCAATCTCTATTCTTTCTAGTTCCTTCTTTGAATGTAGACATGTCTCTCCATCATGAGCCTTTTGGAGTTGTCTTATAACCCTGCATTGCTGAGAAGAGTCCATTCTATCAAAGTTGGTCATCACACATAAGTTGTGTCTGTCATTGTGTACAAATTTCTCTTGGTTCTGCTATTCTCACTCAGCATCAATTCATATAAGCCTCTCCAGGTAAATATGGAGTCCATCAGCAATCATTCTTTATAGTACAATAGTATTCCATTACATTTATATAACATAACTTCTTTAGCCATTCCCCAGTTGATGGGCATCCCCTTAATTTCCAATTCTTTGCCACCACAAAAAGAACAGCTATAAATATTTTTGTATATATGGGTCTTCCTTTCACTTCTATGATCTCTTTACAATACAATACTAAGAAGTGATATGCTGGGGAAAATAGTGTGAAAGTATTTTACAGCACTTTGAGCATATTTCCAGAGTCATTTCACAACTCCACCAATAATGCATTAGTGTTCCAGTTTTTCCACATCTTCTCCAGCATTTGTCATTTTCCTATTTTGTCATATTGGCTAATCTGATAGGTGAGATGTGGTACTTCAGAGTTGCTGTGATTTGCATTTCTCTAATAAATAGTGATTTAGAACATTTTTTCACATGCTTATACATATCTTTAGTTTCTTCCTCTGAAAACTGCCTGTTCATATCTTTGACCATTTATCAATTGGGGAATGAATTGTATTCTTATAGATTTGACTCAATTCTCTGTATATTTTAAAAATGAGGCCTTTATCAGAGACATTAGTTTTAAAAATTCTTTCCCAATTTTCCACTTCCCTCTTAATCTTGGTTACATTGGCTTTGTTTTTAGAGAAGATTTTCAATTTAATATAACCAAAATTATCCATTTTGCATTTTGTAATGCTCTCTAATACTTGTTTAGTCATAAAGTCTTGCCCTCTCCACAGATCTGACAGGTAAACTCTTCCTTGCTTTCCCAGATTGCTTACAGTATCAGCCTTTATACCTTGATCATGCACCCATTTAGACTTGATTTTGGCATACATTGTTAGATAATGTTCTATGCTGAGTTTCTGCCATACTATATTCCAGTTTTCCCAGGAGTTTTTGTCAAATAGTGAGTTCTTGACCCCAAAACTTTGGTCTTTGGGTTTCTCAAACAGTAGATTATTATAATCATTGGCTGCTGAATCTCATGTACCCAATCAATTCCATTGATTCACTACCCTATTCCTCAGCCAGTACAAAGTAGATTTTATGACTGCTGCTTTATAATACAGATTAAAATCTAGTATGGATAGGCCACCTTCTTTAGCATTTCATTTCATTAATTGCCTAGGTATTCTGGACCTTTTGTTCTTCCAAATTAATTTTGGTACTGTTTTTTGCTAGCCCTATAAAGTAGTTTTTGGTAAATTGATTGGTATGGCACTAAATATGTAATTTAATTTAGGTAAAATTGTCATTTTTATTATATTATCTTGACCCAGTCATGAGCAATTGATGTTTCCCCAATTAGTTAGATCTGACTTTATTTGTGTGGAAAGTGTTTGGTGTTCATACAGGTCCTGGGTTTGTTTTGGAAGGTAGATTACCAAATATTTTATAGTGCCTACAATAACTTTAAATGGGATTCCTCTTTCTATCTCTTGCTGTTGGATTTCATTTGAAATATACAGGAATGCTGAGGATTTATTTAGTTTATTTTATATCCTGAAACTTTGCCAAATTTATTTATTGTCTCAATTAGTTTCTTACTTGATCCTCTAGGATTCTCTAAGTATATCATCATATCATCTGCAAAGAGTTACAGCTTGGTCTCTTCTTTGCCTAATCTGGTTCTTTGATTTCTTTTTCTTCTCTAATTGCTCCTACTAACATTTCTATTACCAGATTGAATAAGAGGGGTGATAGTTGACATACTTGTTTCACCCATGATCTTACTGGAAATGCTTCTAGCTTATTCTCATTACATATAATACTTGCTGATGGCTTTAAACAGATGCTCCTGGCCTGCAATTAATTGTAGGGAGATCCAGCGATCAGTCTTGGGGGGGGGGGGGTAATCGCTCTTGCTTTAACCTCCCTGGATCTGGATTGTGATCTAGGGTGGAAGTTGTGGGAGGGTTTACAGCTTGCCAGAAACGGAAGTTGCCCCCTACACGTTCGGGACGAAAATTCCTCTAGCTGGCCTTAAAGCCATAGTGTGGCAACAAGCCCAAAAGTCAAGCAATTAAGTGGCAACATGCCAAGGCAAAGGAAACAGAAAAATGCAACCCTAGACTCCTATTTTGGGGGCATAGAGCAGGAAAAGGACTGTGAGGTCAGAAGTCCTGCTCCAAAAGCCCCAGGGGAAAACATGAGTGGGTTGCAGGCCGTAGAGGACCTTAAGGAGGACTTTAAAAATCAAATAAGAGAAGTGGAGGAAAAATTGGAAAGAGAAATGAGAAGGATGCAGGAAAAGTATGAAATGAGGGTCAACAGCCTGACTGAGGAAAACAACACCTTAAAAAATAGACTGGCTCAAATGGCAAAGGAGGCCCAAAAGGGCAATGAGGAGAAGAATGCCTTAAAAAGTCGAATTTGCCAGATGGAAAAAGAATCTCAAAAGTTCACTGAGGAGATTCATTCCTTCAGAGTTAGACTGGAACAAATGGAAGCTAATGACTGTATGAGAAATCAAGATGCTGTTAAGCAGATGCAAACAAATGAAAGATTAGAAGGCAATGTGAAATATCTCATGGGAAAAACCACTGACCTGGAAAATAGATCCAGGAGAGACAATTTAAAAATTATTGGACTACCTGAAATCCATGATCAAAGAAAGAACCTAGAAATCACCCTTCAAGAAATTCTCAAGGAAAACTGCCCTGATGTTTTAGATCCAGAGGGCAAAATAAAGGTTGAAAGAATGCACCGATCACCTCCTGGAAAAGATCCCAAAAAGAAAACTCCCAGACACAAGAAGCAAGAGATTCGAGGGGGTGGAGCCAAGATGGCAGAGTAGAAACAGCATTTCCAATGTGCACTGCCCCACACAAATTTCAAACAATGTGAAAGGAGACTCCGAACAACTTCTGGAGCCACAGCATCCACAGAATGGCACAGAGAAGCTAACCTCCTGCTGAGGACAGCCCAGTAGCCCTGCAGGGAGTGGCCAGCACAGCACTCTGAGAGCAGGCAGCACAGCACACTGGGAACCTCCAGCTCAGACTGCAGAGCAGAACCAAGAGAAGTGGGGGGAAATTTGGGAAGAGAAATGAAAAAGATGCAAGAAAAGTATGAAATGACAGTCAACAGCCTGACTGAGGAAAATAACACCTTAAAAATAGACTAACTCAAATGACAAAAGAGGCTCAGAAAGGCAATGAGGAGAAGAATGCCTTAAAAAGCTGAATTTGTCAGATGGAAAAAGAATCTCAAAAGCTCACTGAGGAGATTCATTCCTTCATAGTTAGACTGGAGCAAATGGAAGCTAGTGACTTTATGAGAAATCAAGATACTATCAAACAGATCCAAACAAATGAAAGAATAGAAGGCAATGTGAAATATCTCATGGGAAAAACCATTGACCTGGAAAATAGATCCAGGAGAGATAATTTAAAAATTATTGGACTACCTGAAAGCCACTATCAAAGAAAGAACCTAGAAATCATCCTTAAAGAAATTCTCAAGGAAAATTGCCCTGATGTTTTAGACCCAGTGGGGGAAATAGAGGTTGAAAGAATCCACCTATCGCCTCCTGAAAAAAGATCCCAAAAAGAAAACTCCTAGGAATATTATAGCCAGGCTCCAGAACTCCCAGATCAAGGAGAAAATACTACAAGCAGCCAGGAAGAAACAATTTCAATATTGTGGAAACACAATCAGAATAGCACAGGACCTGGCAGCTTCTACACTGAGGGATCGAAGGGCATGGAATATGATATTCCAGAGGGCAAAAGAGCTGAGATTGAAGCCAAGGGTCACCTACCCAGTAAAACTGAGTATCTTGTTTCAGGGGAAAATATGGTCATTCAGTGGAATAGAGGACTTTCAAGCATTCTTGAGGAAAAAACCAGAGTTGAATAGAAAATTTGACATCCAGACACAAGAAGCAAGAGATGCTTGAGAAGGTAATCAAGGAAAAGAAATCAAAAGGAACTTATCAAAGTTGGACTATTTACATTCCTACATGGAAAAACAATAACTGTGTTTGATGAAACCTTTCTCATTATGAAAATAATTGAATTTCAATTTTATTAATCTCTACTTTGTTTTTCATTATTTCTATTTTATTATTTAATTGGGGATTTAAAATGTATTCTTTTTCTAGCTTTTTCAATTTTATGCCCAATTCATTGAAGTCCATTTTGTCTAATATATTCATATATGCACTCAGGGAAATAAAACTTCCCCTAATAACTGCCTTTGCTCCCCACAAGTTTTGGCATGTTTTCTCATTATTGTCATTCTCTTGAATGAAATTACTGATTGTTTTTTTTTTTTTAATTTCTTGTTTGACCCACTCATTCTTTAGGATTAAGTTGTTTAGTTAATTAATTAATTCTTAGTCTTTATGTCTATGACCATTAATTGCATATGATTTTTATTGCATCATGATCTGAGAATGATTCATTTAGTATTTCTTCCTTTCTACACTGAATTTTGAGGTTTTCATTCCTAGTACATGGTTGATTTTTTTTTTGTAGGCTCCATGTACCCCAGAGAAGAAAGTATTTTCCTTTTTATTCCCATTCAGTTTTCTCCAGAGATCTATCATATCTAGCCTCTCTAAAATTCTATTCACCTCCTTAACTTCTTTCTTGTTTAATTTGAGGTTAGACTTATCAAGCTTAGAAAGGGCTGGGGGCAGGGGGCGGGGATTAAGGTCCATCACTAGTATAGTTTTGTAATCTATTTCTTCCTCTAATTCTCTTAACTTATCCTCTAGGAATGTTGATGATATACAACTTTTTGCATATATGTGAAGTAATGATATTCCTTCATTCTCAAGGGTGCCTTTTAGCAGGACATAGTTTCCTTCCTTATCCCTTTTAATTAGATCTATTTTTGCTTTTACTTTATCTGAGATAAATATTGCTATCCCTGCATTTTTTTTTATTTTAGCTGAAGCATAATATATTCTCCTCCAGCCTTTTACCTTTACCCTGTGCATAACCCCTTGTTTCAAATGTGTTTCTTGCAGACAGCATATTGTAGGGTTATGATTTTGAATCCATTCTGCTATCCTCTTCTGTTTTATCAATGAGTTCATCCCATTCACATTCACAGTTATGATGACTATCTCTTTCCCTCTATCCTATTCCCTAACCTGTTTATGTTTTTATTTCTTCCTTCTCCCTAACCTCCTTAAGGGTTTTACTTTTGACCACCTCCTCCCTCAATATTCCCTCCTCTGACCCCCCCCCTTTACCTACCCTTTCGCCTTACCACTTTTTCCCTCCCTTCTAACCCCCTTCTTACACCACCCCCTTTCCCCTCCTGCTGCCTATAGGGAACAATGGATTTTTATGCTCACCAGAGTATGTTATTCCCTCTTTGACGCCAAATCAATGAGAGTATTTTTCATACAGTGCTCCTCTCTCTCCTTACTTTCCTTCTATTATTATGAGTTTTTGTGTCGTTTCACATTAAAATCTTAAACTTAACAGATTATGTTGATCCCTCTTTGAACCAGAAACAGTCAGAATAATGTTCATATGATGTTCATCTCCCTCTCTTCTTCCCCTGTATCCTAGTATGTTTTTATGACTCTTTGGCATAATTTACCTTTTTTGGCCTCATCCTTTCCTTTTATCCTATTACAGTCCCTTCTTAATAAGTTTTTTTTTTATCATCAGATTAGTTCCTTTACTCTCTCTCTCTGTCTCTCTCTGTCTCTGTCTCTGTCTCTCTCTCTCTCTCTCTCTGTGTCTCTCTCTCTCCCTCCATATATATATATATATATATATATATTATATATATATATATATATGTTTAAAGGTCATGATAATCATATACATTTCAATATTGACAGGTATATCAGCTTCTTGTATAGAGATGTAAACAGTTTGCTATTATTGAATCAAATTTATGTGCGTGTCTGCATGAGTGTGTGTGTGTGTGTGTGTGTGTGTGTGTGTGTGCATGTGTCTGTGAGTGTGTTTTCCTTTTTCACCTTTTTATGTCTTTCTTTTTTTGAGGGGGAAGGTAGGGCAATTGTGGTTAAGTGACTTGCTCAAGGTCACATGGCTAGTTTTTGTTTTAAGTATCTGAGGCTGCATTTGAACTCAGGTCCTCCTCACTCCAGGGCTGGTGCTCTACTCACTGTGCCACCTAGCTGCCCCTTTTTAATGTCTTTCTTGAGTCTTTTCGTTGGAGATCAAATTTTCCATTGAGCTCCAGAATTTTCACCAGGAAATTCTCGAAGTTACTTATTTCATTAAATGACAGTCTCCTTGGCTGAAAGATTATCCTCAGTTTTGCCTGGTAGTTGATCCTTGGTTACAGTCCTAGCTCTTTTGTCCTTTTAAATATCAAATTCCAGTTCTTCTGATCTTTTAATTTAGAAGCTGGTAGGTCTTGTGTAATCCTGATTGTAGTTCCATGATTTTTGAATTGTTTATTTTTGGCTGCTTGCAGTATTTTCTGCTTGACCTTGTAATTCTTTAATTTGGCTACTTTATTTCTTGGAGTTTTCAATTTGGTATCTCTTTCAGGAGGAGTCTGTTAAATTCTTTTGATAACTATTTTACTTTATGATTCTAGGACTTCAGGACAGTTTCCTTTGACAATCTCTTGGAAGATATTGTCCATGCTGCTTTTTTCATCATGGCTTTCTGGTAGACCAGTAATTCTTAATTTATCTCTCCTGGATAGCTTCTCTCTCCAGCTTAGTTGTTTTTCCAGATATTTTGCACATTCTTCTAATTTTCCAATTTTTATGTTTTGCTTGATTGACTCTTGGTGTATCATAGAAACTTTAGCTTCAGTTTGACTGATTCTAATTTTTAATGAATTATTTTCTTTGGTTAGTTTTTGAAGGTCCTGTTTAGGGAGGTATTTTCTCCAGTTAGATTTTAAACTTCCTCTCCCAGTTCACAAATTTTACTTTTTTAAGGATTTGTTTTCCTCGGTGAGACTTTTTTTCCAGTTTTGTCACTGTAGATTTAAATTTATCTTCTACCTCTCTAATCTTTCTTGAGCTCCTCCAAGAATGCTTTTTGGGTTTTAGGCCAGTTAACATTTCCTTCTGTGGTCTTAGGTATGAGTACAGAGCCCATGTTGTCCTCTGTATTTGGTTGTTCTTGCTTGCTATAATAAACTCTGATGAGTTTTCTTGCCTTTCCCTTCTCCTGCTCAGCTTCTTTCTTTCCTATTGTGATTTACTCTCCTGATTTCTCAGGTTGGGAGCTAATGGCCTGGTTGTTGTGTGCTGTAGCCTCTGGGTGTCTAGATTGAGGCCAAGGCCAGGCTCCTCAGTGTTTCTCCTGAGTTCCCCTGAGGCTCACAGTGTAACCTGTGGTTGAGGGGTGGTCTGACTGCTTAAGATTTCTGCCTCTATGCCCCTGGCCTACAGCTCAGGCAGGCTCAGTAGATGGTGGCTGGCATTGCTGGTGTCTGCAGATTCCCCTGGTGATGCTAAGGTCCACCTGGATTTATGTTGTTAGTGCTTTCTGGCTCCACCACCCTGGGCTTTGGAAGCTCCTGCTGGTTAGCTGAGGTGGGGCTTTTTGGGACCCCTCCCACTCTTCACTTCAGACTCCTTACTGCCTCGGTTACACCCTTTCTCAGTGACTCTTAAGCCTGAGGCTATTTCCACTATTTCAGGATTTTACTCTGGGTAGGACATTTATCTCTGGGTTTTCTAGGTCAGGGAGGGAAAATTGGAGCAGCTAGAGTTTACTTTGCCATCTTAGCTTCTGGAAAATCAGGTAGGCAATTTTTAAACTTCCAGGAAGTGGACTAATAGCCCCAGGAGAGGCTGTTGTCTCTGCTGTGGGCCCTGAGCTTTGTCTTACCCAGCTACAAAGCATCCTCTGTCCTGGGGTGAGACACCAGTGAGAATGCTGCAAATAACCCTTGGGGTGGGTGCATCTGCTGACTAGGGCTCCTTCTTCCTCTGCTGTATTCTGCTCTTTAGTCCATGGTGGTGCAGCCCCCATGTGTTCCTTGCTTCCCCTGCCTAGACCTACATCAGCACTTTCCTGGGCTGGGAATCTGTCATGCTCCTTCTCCCAATGGATTCTGCCATTCTAAAATACATTCAGATTCACTTTTTAAAGTTTAGTGACAGGATTCATGGAGGAACTTAGAAAAGTTACTGCTTCTGTTCTGCCATCTTGGGTCCACCAACATATTGGACTCTTAAGAAAAATTTATTGAGTATATACATTCACTTAACAGGCATTTTTAAGCAACTAATGTACAACATGCCAAACACCATGCAAAACAAAGTGTCACATAAAGACAAAGCAGTGAAATTCTTCACTCTCAAAAAGTTCCCATCCTGCTAGGGGAATAATCAGATAAAGAAGTACAAAGCAACATGGAGAGAGCATTCGCAATACTTGAGGTTGAGGTAGAACAGAAAAGGCTTTTTTAGAGGACTAGAGGCTTGATTCAATGGAAGTCAAGTTTTGTGAGAAATGGATATAAGAAGTGCACTTGAGGTGTAGCAATAGACAGTTCAAATACACCAAGTCAGGGGATAGAATGGTGAACTGAGGAACAAGTGGTTGTTCTGATGGAAGATAGAGTAAGTAAAAAGGCATAATATGAAATAGGTTGGAAAGGTAGTTTGCAGTTAAACCATGGCAGGCCTTAAATACTAAGCTGATAAAGTTCTAGAGAATACATTCACACCACACACACACACACACACACACACACACACACACACACACAAACATACGTATATAGAAATGATTTTATTCAGTGTGAGGAGCACTTAATATGGAAACTTTCACCACAAAAATCAGCACCTCATCTCTAACTTATAGTTATACATACATGCATGCATACATACATGTATATATACATATCTACTTATATGTTCACAATTATAAGAAACAAATTCCCTCTACCAATGCAAGTATGTGACACTCATATGTATATACACATTATTTCATCAATTTATTTCATCAAAATTTCCAGTATGGAAATTTCCCCCCACCAAAGCAGATCATTTATATCTCAGGTTTTATATGCATATACTTAGATATACACATATATCAAAGACATGTGTCTATATGTAAGACTATAGATGTTTCTATACACACACTTACAGAAACTTAAAATATTAGGTGTGATTTTATTTTATTTTATTTTATTTTTATGGTGAATTCTTCTTGAGGAAATCCCCTCTGCCAATGCAGGTTTTTTATTGTTTAGCAACTTAAATTCGAGTACACCATAATGTCACTTGTATAAATACATATATGGCAATATGCTATATTGGATGAAGAACTAGTTTGAAATCAGGAAGACCTCAGTTCAAGTCACCCCTATGACACATACTGACAACCTCTCAGTGCTACCCCCCATCCCAGAGAACTATTTAGGATATTTTAGATAAAATTCTGGATCTGCTCTAGAAGGAAAGTCCTCACTGGGAGTAACCCTATTTCAATGAAATCAAAGATAAGAATACACATGCACAAGTATGTGTATTTGTGTGTGTGTATTAAAACTATAATTTCCAGATTAGTCACTGATCTGTAACAATGAAATAATTTTCATACTGTGTGTTCCTTAGGTTAATAAAATCACAGGTATCAAGTTTGTGTGCTTGTGTGTGTGTGTGTGTGTGTGTGTGTGTGTGTGTGTGTACATGCACAATAGGGGAAACAGAAATTGAGAGAAAGAGAATGGATGAGAAAGGGGGTGGGGAAAGGAGACACAAGGACAGAGGGAGAGAAATATTTCTATAATTTCTACATCTTCAGATATAGATTTTCTTAGAGTAAGGATTCTTTAAAATTCGTAATCCACTAAACCATACTGCTGCCTCTCTTTCTCTTTCTATCTCTATCTCCCTATTCAGGTCTCTGTTTAATAGTTGTCTCATTTTCTTATTCTTATTCCTTCAAGGATAAAAGGCAAACTCCTCAGCCTAATTTAAAATCCTTCAAATCCCTCAATGAGTATGACTTCTACTCTTTATTATCAAAAGAAGTATCAATAGATAGATTTAGGAAAGATACATACGTACATACATATATATGTGTGTGTATGTGTGTTTGTATGTATGTGTAAATATGCATGTATACACAAATATATACATATGTATGCACAAACACATATTATGGAGTGGCTTGTTAAATGATCACATCAAGCCATTATATGGGGTAATTTAAATTATGTTTTTTATCTAGGGACAATTTACAATAATTTATTTTAGACTCAAATCCACAAACTCAAATGCATAAGAGAAAAAAGAAACAAAAACATAGCATAGACTTAAATACGGGAATTTATGTACAAAGTAAGAAAGAAAAAAGCATGTCATGTGCATAGCAGAGCATAAGAGAGACTTCAAAATATGTCACAAATTTTCATTTCAAGAAGTCTTCTAGATAACTAGCCCATGTTGTTGAGAACTGTCCATCTTTGTTTCTTTGTTAGTTTTCTTTTCTTCTCTACTATGCATATTTTTACTTTGTTCTTTTTAGCCCTGAGAAGGCTACAATAAAGTCTGAGATGTTTCTATACAGCTATAGATGTACATATATATATATATATATATATATATATATATATCCATATACACATACCTGCATATATAGACATATACTTTCCCAAACATGTTCTACTCCTGAGCTTTGCTTTTTTATTTGTGCATGTGTCTATTCCTCCTGCCTCCTCCAATTTAATTCTATCCATTACCTTGCCATTCTATTGCTTGCCTACTCTCCTCCAAGGATCCCTTCCCCTATATTCCCATTCCCATAAATCTAAAGACCCTTCTATACCCTACTTATATCTATTTCTTCATTCTCCTCTCTAAAGATCCCTCCCTTGTCCTCTCCCCCTCCCTGTGACTATATCTTTTTATTTTTACTAAATTTAAAAGACTTTTATACTCTTCTAAATATATGTATATTATATATATATGTATATACATACATATATATATATATATGCACTCCCCCATCTAATTCCTCTGTATTGATTCTTCCTCTTGCACCTCATTTGTATAAAATAGTTATCTTTCTAGCTGTTCCTAATTGATATTATTTTTTAAATTCATATCATGCTGAGGTTTCTTCCAACCTTTTTAAAGAGATACCCAATCGTTAAAAAGAATCTTAGATATACATTTTACTGTATATGTATATGTCTACATATATGTATATGTATAAGTATACATATACATATATGTATATGCATATATAAACACTCTGTCCTTATGAATCCCTTATAATCAGCCTTTGGTATATACCTTATATTTCTCTTAGTTCTTCTCTATTGAATCTTCTATTAAGTTCAGAAATTATTTTAAACAAAGTCTTGAAAGTCTGAAAGTTTATCAAATGTCCCTTTTTTGTCATTCAGAATAATACTTAACTTTGTATGGTATGATATTTTTAGCCACAGCTCCAGTTATTTTTCTCTTCCATATATTATGTTCCTAGGGAAAATTTTGTATATTCATTTGTGTATATGTGTATGGATACTTGTGTGTCTTTGAGCAAGTTAAATATTTTCAAGACCTATGAGTAGATAAAACCCCCTTCTCACTCAATATTAAGCTAGTTATACTGTTTGTGAAGTGTTCCATTCATCCACTGCCTTGGCATTCTATTTCAGAAGCTACACTAACTTTCAAACAAGAGCACTGGGCTATAACATTGGCTGTGGGGAAATATTCTCTGGTGACTATGGCTTGGCAACAGCTGACACTGACAAGGCTGGTTTTCTGTGTCAGCAGCTGGGAAAGCCAAATGACATTAAAAGAAACACTCTCTTCCCCTTTCCTCCCTCCTTCACTGTGTCTGGCACCTGGAGAGTCAGTTAAAATGGTAATTTATATTCATTGTAAAACTTGTTGGGTCTTCATGAATTAGGAAAGACAATGGAGGGAAAACAAGCCTGTAATAACATGGTTACTTCACCTTAGATAATTATATTTCATGCTTTTGGTTTACTCCAAAAAAGTTCTCTTAGTTAGAAGAGACTCAATAAGGAGTGAGTTGTTGTTATGAAAGGAAATTAAGGACTGCTTTCAATTCAGTTCAAATGTTCCTTCTTATAACATGTGCATAATAAATGCTTGTTTGGTTATTTAATGACATTTGTTAAGTACATACTGAATTCAGCTGAACTAATTCCTAACTATAAGATTTATATAAGGTAAAGAATGAAAGCCTCTTGAGGGCAGGGAATGTTTGTTTAACACAATGTAGCTTCTGAGTAAGTGCTTGTTAAATGGAATTAAGTTTTGAGAGCAAGTACAGATAGACTTAGTAAACATATCTGGAACACATTAGTTTTCTTCTATGGAGGATTTTTTTAGAACTTAAAATCTCTTTAGTCCTAAAAAGCATATACATAGCACAGTTCCTGATGCAGTAAGAAAACTGTTTTTATGAGCTCTTGTTTGGTAACTTACCTATTATGAGAATTGTTCTTTACTTCAACAGATGGGATATAACTGACAAGAACAGGTGCTGTTCACATATGGGCAGGAATATACTCACGTTGGAAATCTCATTTGTGTGGAGGGAGTTTGAACCATCTCTTCACTTTTAAATGTTTACCCTCTTTACTTTCTATCACTAGCCACTGAGATGCTGTTTTAGGTACAGGAATTGTATAAAGATGCACAAAATACTTGGGCTGGAAGGAAGGGAATTTAGAGGAAATAGAGTACAATTCAATTATTTTACAGAGGATTTAACTAAGTGTTGTTTTCAGGGTCTAATGACTAGTTAGTAACAAAGCCAGGACTGGGACCCTAGCTTCCTCTTATCATTTGACTACATTCATACATAATCATGGGACATTCTTGCATCACTATCTTACTGGCAGGTAAGTACCAGATCTCCTGGTGTAGCAGCATCCATATAGCAATGTTTCCTTCCCCAATGTGTGGTCCTGCTTCCAATCTTGCCCCTGAACCTATTATCATAACAATCACTTTTGCTAGGATTGTAGCCCTGTTTCCTCAGCAGTCCCAGTTACTGAAGGTCCAGAAAAGAATGTTCTCAGTGCCAAAGTCCTTGATGCTGTTAAATGGTGCAATAGAAGAAATGAATACTATAGTACTGAAGTCAATGGAAATGAAGATCCATTATCATCTGCCTTGTCACTGAACCCTGGACCTATCTACCTGTCTTGCTAGTGAATTTCCTTCTATGTATTGTCTCCACCTATTTAGAATGTGAACCGCTTGAACATAGGAAATATCTTGTTTATCTATGTCTATCTCCAGTGCTTTTCAAATAGTAATCTTTAATAAATGCTCTTTCGTTCATTCACTGAGAAGAACACAAGAAGTTAAAAACTTATGGAAAAGGTGACTCTTTGAATATTGTTATGGATATATGAATGGGTTTAGTGAAATTCTGGTAGCTTTGTGGCTACTGTCCAACAATGTCTGAAGTTGTGAATAGGGCCAGTCCTATGTAAACTGTGAAACATATATTTTCCATCTTCATATTGACGGCCACCTCAGATGTCTTCCCTTCCTCCATCTTCCCAGGAAATATACACCTTCCCAGCAAATATACATCTTCATGCTCTATTATCACTCTTTCACCTTCAAACCACCTTTCAAGAAAGGGACTAACAAAGCCATTCATGTTACGGTGTCATTGACTGAAAAGGTTTAATATATAACCTCTCCCAGGGACATTTGGTCTTTACAAAGGGACAAGCCTTGATCCAAATGTAATGTGGTGGGATGCATAGAGTGCTGGGCCTGGAGGTAGGAAGACCTGAGTTCAAACTTGATTTCAGACACTTTCTAGCTCTGTGGTCCTGAGCAAGTCACTTAACCCTATTTACCTCAGTTTCCTCATCTGTAAAAGGAGCTGTAGCATAAATGACAAAGCATTCTAGGATGGCAAAGGCCAAGAAACCCCAACTGGAGTCATGAAGAGTTGAACATGACTAAAATGACTGGACAACACACAATAGAAAAATATGATAGGGGAGGAATGAGAGGATGTTCTTAGAAACACTAAAATAATAGCAAGCAGACAAAGATTTACTGCCTCAGCTTGGGAAGAAACATGGGCTTATATGGTCCCTCATTTCAACTCTCTAAACCTCAATCCTCCTTGAGAAATTAAGCAGATGTATTAGATGATAACATTAATTCTGTTGACTACCTAATACTTTTCCAACACAGAGTCATATCGTTAGGGAAGACAGATTCTGGTAAAATGCCAAGTGATCACAAATTGAACCTTGTAAGCACTAAATATTGATCCAGGTGGATGACACTGATAAATCTGAATACTTCTGTTTTCACATAAAATATTCATTCATTTAACATATAACATATTTAGCAAGCATGTATTGTGTGTAGAGCTTGGTAGTTGGAATATACAACTATGAACAAGACATAGTATTTGCCTTCATATAAAGGAGGTAAAATATGAATTCAAATGACATAAAGAGTAGACTATGAAGACATAATGTAGAAATTCAGGAAAGGAGAGAAATCTTCTGACTGGAAGGAATTCAAGAGTCTGAATGACTTAGAGGAGGAGCAAGTGATAGTGGAAATGGATTTGAAGAATTCTGAGAAATAAATAGGTAGAATTAAAGATAGCTAAAGATATTCCAGTTTGAGAGTTCAACCTGAATAAAAATAGAGATGGTAAGACTAAAAAGATAGGTTAGGATAAAAATACAGAAAACTATGAATGACAGGTAAAAATAACTTGGATTTTATTTAATAGTTAAGGGGAAGTTTAAGGGTGTTTTTTTTTTTTTTTGAGTGGCAGAGTAGCTGGATCAGCACTTTACAAATATGATTACAGAGTGAGTTAAGATTAAAATGTATGGATAATATAAATTAATTTTATTAAACACTACCAGGTACTGGGCATACTGGAAATGCAACTAAAAGAAAACAAAATGGCTTCTACTCTCAAGTAGCTTACATTCTGTTAGAAGAACCCAAAATATCAGGGGACTTGGAAAAGATAGTGGAGGTGTTTAAGGAAGGACAACCATATAGAATCAAGGATGCTGATGAGGAGATAAAGCTATCTCAAGAGAGAGTTGAGCTGGAAATAAAAATGGGTAGGGTAAATGAAAATTGTTCACATGGCATACAGTAGGTAGCTATGACCATGGATCAGCAAGAATTCTAAGGCTATTTTTTCTCTTTTCTCAGCCTCAGAAAGGTGACTTCTGAATGTTGAATGAGTGAAATGCATAAAGAAGTCTGGACTGTATGCTGCCCAAGGTGAGGAAAGAACATAATTGTGAATCAAGAAAACTAGGATCTAGTTTTGATTCTACCCTAGGTACCTGAGTGGTATTGGGCACCAAACTTCTCTTTAAGGCTTTGTCATATTGTTTTAAAGACAGAAGAAAATAGGAATTGTTTTTACTTGAAGGACCTCTGGTAACCACATAAGAGATTAAATGATCTCTAAGTTTCTTTTCAGCTCAATGATTCTTTGAGTCTATGATGCTGAGAGGCATATGAGGACTTTAGAAGGCTTACATATATATATCTACCTAGAGAAAAAAGGGTAAATGCAAGCTAAAACATAACGAGAGGCCAAATACCTTCAATTTGTGCGCTGTGCAGAAGGCCAGATAAATTATCTTCCACTTCTTCTTCTAAGACTTTAATTTTCTTTTTATTCTTACTTTTTACTTTGATACTCCAACATAGATAGCTCTTTTCTCTGGTATATAGAAGATTCTAGAGACCAAGACATCTTGGAAAAATTACTATTACAAACAGGCATTGCAATATGGAGTCCTCTGTGAAATTGTAGGAAAGCCAGGTATAAAGACAACAAGTCCCAGTTAAAAGCTATATTGGTCAGAATGAATAATGAGGAGTGTTGATTGATGAGGGGTCAGAAATGTTGAGGGAGAAAACCACAAGGATACAGGAATCCTGAGACCAGAGTCTCCAGGGCAAGGTCACCTGGAATGAATTCACAGACTCAAGTGTTTTTTAAGTCAATGTGGCAAAGATTTATTGTTAAGCTATACAGTGGGCAAGAGTTCTTAGGGAACCTGCAACCTTAGAGGAGTACAGTTAAAGTTTATATAGTATAAACTATTGTAATAAAATGTGCCAGATATGCTAACTAGGTGAGTCAGGGCAGGATTAGGGAATGGTTAAGGAGTGGTAAGTTCTTAAAGTAACATGCACTTTAAAAATCTACTGTGCAGGTATTTTACCCAGAGTTCACTGGGAAATAGTCAAATGATGGGGCTACATAGAGGTCTGGTTTTAGGCCTGAAACATCACCAAGTCAACTAACGGTCAGAGCTGGCTGAGAAATACCAAGGCTGCCCCCACCAATGTCTTGTTAGAGAAGATAAACTTAAGGGAGTATACATATGACTAAGTCTAGGATATATATGATAGGTCAGTGAATAGTAAATATATTTATGACCCAGTACACAGCCAGTTCAGCCAGTACACAACTGGTTCAAACTACTAAATTCTATAGGTGCAGCTGGCTACTGTATTCTAAAGAGAGATACATATTTTGCTAGGGCATCCTGTTCTTGAGTTAGAGAGAAAGTGCCTGAGAGAGTGTTTTGAGCCTAGAGAGATTTGAGGCCAGGGAAAAGTGTGATTTTGGAACTGGGGTTCAAGCACAGGCACCCAAGCACCCTGTCACTGATGATATTGGCCAAATTTGTACTTTGGTCCAGCTAAACAAATTTAAAAGCCTACAGAGATTTAGAAAAGGGTAGGAGAGTTAAAAAACAGTTCACCTGCCATATGTTAGAGGGCTCGGGTATCAAGTGCAGTGGAAAATTCAGGCTGGAAAAAAATTAAAATATTTTCTGTATTTAATGGAAAAGTAGTTTTTGATTATCTCAATGATTATGCTTTATATGGAAATCAAGGTGTGAAAGACATTGGGAATAGTCCAATATTTATTAAGGTAACATTTATAATTTTCATTTATATGATATTTTATGGTTACAAAGCAATCTTAAGGACATTCATTCGCTAGTGAAACATTTGCTAAGTATCTATATATGTGAGATAATGTGTTGACCATGGAGATAGATAAATAGATAGATAAAAGATAACCCCTGCTCTCAAGTTGCTTAAATGGACCAATGGAGATAGAATCACACAGTCTGGAAAAGACCTTACAAATGATCTCGTCCAACAGAGTAAGGAATTGAATAACAACTGGGACACATATGTATAATACACATTAGAATACAAATGCATAAAAGGAGTATGAAGTGGAATAAGATTCAGTAAAGGAGAAATTATTTTTGACTGGTGACCATCAGAAAAGAAAGAGATTGCATTGGAGCTACTTCATTTTGCTATTTCCTTTAATCCTCACAGCAACACTATGGGGTGATAATATGACTATAAAAACTATTTTCCAGATGAAGGAACTAATAATCAGAAAGAATAATGAGTAAGACAAAAGGCCGGATGAATCTAACATTTAGAACCAATGCTAGGTTTATAAGGTTGCCCCACTTAATCCCTTCCATCTCCACTAAGGGGCCTCCCAGGTCTAAGGTCTCCCTTAAAGTAAGAGTAGAATGGCACTTACTATGTAATGCAAATGATATATGGGTCAGGTATTTGTTTCTTATACACAAAACAGATACTTAACACATAAAAGCAATTAGAATGAAAACTTAACAAACATAACTTAATAATATAGCTACTGTTATACGCTGTTTCTACAGTGAAAATTAGATATCAGAATGTGATGCTAAATATCCATTTTGTTTTTATTCTTAGTTTCACTCTGTGCAAACAAATCCAGATCTATGCCATTTGTCAAACCAAGCCAGTACTTAGATTAAAATTCTGACTGGCAGGGGCGGCTAGCTGGCGCAGTGAGTAAGAGTGCCAGCCTCAGAGTTGGGATGACCCGAGATCGAAACCGGCCTCGTAAAATGAGCACCCACACATAAATAATGACTAGCCGTGTAACCTCGAACAAGTTACTTAACCCCAATTGCTTTAAAAACAATTCTGACTGGCAGTCATTTCTCCAAGAACATTGGAATAGTTACCAAGGCCTCATTGCAAAGTATAGATCAAACTGGCTGAGTGCATAGGACCTGAAGACTTTTGTAATATACAAGAATTCCTTCAAGCTTAGACATATCCATGTTGAGCCTGATTGTTTGGTCACCTACCATCAAAGTGGAAGGTATAATGAAGAAGAAGGACCCAGATATCAAGTTTGCCTTGTTGAGGCAGAGATGTCTCACATATCTCACAGAGATGTTTCACACAAGAAAGAGTTGACAAAATGTGGGCTACCTTTCCCTCATTACTCACAGGAAGTTTCAGATTTGCATGATGCTATCTGAGACATCAAAAGAAGGTAATGAGAGAGGAACAGTCATTTTTTTTGCCTTTTTTTTTGAAGGGAAATTGGGGTTAAGTAACTTGCCCAAGGGTACACAGCTAGTTTGTGTGTGTGTGTGTGTGTGTGTGTGTGTGTGTGTGTGTGTGTGTGTGTGTGAAATGTCTGAGGCCAGATCCGAACTCAGGTCCTCCTGACTCCGGGCCAATGCTTTACTCACTGTGCTACCTAGCCACCCCTAGTCACTTCTTTTTTAAAGGCCTGCTCTGTCACCTTCTCTTTCTTCTCCTTGGCCATTGAAAGAGTTGTTTTCTACATTTCAAACTATAAACTCTTCAACACTGAATCATGCATGTCCTTGTGGTCCCCATATTCTAGCACAGGGAAATTCCAGCAAACACTCCTTGGTATATAATCCCTCCTCCCCATTCCGTCCCACCCCACTGCCAAGTTCAACCCTATCTTCACATGTATTTCTACTCCATAAGTATTTACTAATATTTTGCAATGTGAAAGACACTGATTTTGTATTGGAGATAAAATACAAATATGAAAAACAAGCCCTAGAAGAGTTTATAGTCTATTGAGGTGAGCAACATGTAAACAAGGATGTAAATAAAGGGTAATTAAAAAAAAATAAAAGAGTGCTAACAACTTGGGATATAGGAAAAGTTGCTTCCATGAAGGAGGAAAAAATACATTGAGCCTTGAAGGAAGTTAAAGATTCTACAAGGTAGAGGTAAAGAGAGGGTGCATTTTAACTGTGAATAACAACTTGTGTAAAGGCATATAAGTGGGAGATGGATGGAATGCTGATCTTTGTAAAATAATAAGTAAGCCAGTTTGATTAAAACATAAAATGCAAGAAGGAAAGTAATGAGAAATCAGTTTTGAAAGGTCAGTTTGGAGCTACTTTATAAAAAGCTTTCTATGATGAGCAGAGCAATTTGTATTGTATCCTGGGGGCTATAGATATCTGTTGAAGATTTTTGATTACAGAGGTGATATGGTCAGACTTGCTCAGGAATCGAATTTCAGGACTTTTTCTCTAGAAGGAAACAATATATCTAGGAATCACTCCAATGAATTATGTTAAAGGGGCCTCAGCTTCCTCATCTCCAGAAATTAAGAATTCAGATAAGATGATCTCTGAGATCCCTTCTAGCTCTAACTGGATCTAACTTCTAACTCTGATCACCTTTTTGCTATTCAGAGCTTGTTGTTCAGTCATTATCAGTCCTGTGTGGCTCTTTGTGACTCCATTGGGGGGTTTCTTGGTAAGGATGCTGGAGTGATTTGCATCACTTTTGCATCCTTCTTTAGCTCATTTTACAGATGAACAAACAGGGGTATACAGGGTTAAGTGACTTGCCCAGGGTCACGAAGCTGGTGAGTGTCTGAGGCCAGATTTTAAGTCAGGAAGATGAGTCTTCCTGATTTCTTGTCCATCACTCTATCCACTGCACTACCTAACTGCCCAAAGCTCCTTCTCCAAAGCTTATTCTCATTCATTTCCCATTCTTTCTTCTTATTTGGCAGACCTCATTCTCAGTGGCTGACTTTTGGGTCTTATTTTTAAAACCCCCGAGTCTGAGTATCCATTTAAGTACTTTAGTTCTTTTTAGTTTTCTAATTCTCTCTCATTCAGGCACATAACTTCCTCACTAGTTGTTTAGAACAGATGTGTGCATGGCTGGGTTTCTGGAACAGCTGAACTGTATTTGCTGCTATATCTTCCTGTTTTGTTCAGTGGCCTTTTGGAGTTTGGCAGAATTACTTTTAATTATCTCTGCTATATCCTTTAATAAGTAGCTTTGAGCAATTTCCAAAGGCCTCCTCTAATCGTTCTGGGTGGGACTATTACTGATTCTCCAGCACATCCTTAAAGGACAAGTTTCACGTGACTGGCTTTGCTTCGGTTGGAGCTACTTGGTCAGCTCTAGAACAGTGGCCTTGCTTAGTTCAAGGTTATACTCTCTACCCTCAAGTATCTCTTTGTTCTAATCCATCTTGCACATAGTTGCCAAAGTGCTTTTCCAAAAAAATGTCCCCAAAATAAAGTGCTTTTCTTCAAATAGAAAACTGCCCAAGCCATCTTATATTCAGTAAACTCCAGTGAAATGTTATTACATATATAATCACCTCTGACATTTAAATATCTTTATAAACTACCCCTAGCTATCTTTATAACCTACCCCTAGCTATCTTTATAACCCTAATCTAACTCTAAATTCCCACTATGGTCCAGCCTTACTGGACTATACTCCTTACCTATAATGCTTTCCCCCACCACTTTGTGCCTTTCTACTGCTTGTTCTCTATGCTTGAAATGCTCTCACTATATTTTTCCACCTCTTGGAATGTAACTTCCTTTAAATGCAGCCTAAATGCAAATTCAGCAGGAGGTCTTTCTTAGTCCCTCCAGCTGCCAGTCACTTTGCCTCTAAAATTACCTTCCATCTACTCATTATGTTATGTTATAAATGTCTATCAATTTATATACATATTTTATCCTTCATTAGAATATAATCTACTTGGGAGCAAGTTTTTTTTTTTGCTTATTCTTTATATTCTCAGTTTTTGATCCCTTAAGTTATTAAGAATAATCACTTAATAAATAATTCATTAATTCATTGGTCAATCAACTGAGGAATCCCAACATGTTGGGAATCAAAATAGTTGAAGTGTGGAGAATGAATAACTCTACTGTGCTTCCTCACTGTGCTATAAGGAGGCTCAATTTCTTGTGCTGATGACAATTCATCCCAACTGTAGTTCTGCTCATTTTGCTCTGACTGCTTTTTCTAAACACAATGCTGTGATGTGAGGGAGCTGAAGAAGGAATCATTGAAAACAAAGAGGTGCTCACATTTTAGACTGGGAAAAACTGACTGTATTGATGACCTAAAGCTGATTACTCTGGAGCATTTGCAATTTTGGTCAATCATTACTAGAAATAAGGCTCTATCCATGGTTTTGCTTATGTTTTCTTTTCTGTTACAAGACTATTGGTGCTATCTCTCTAGGAAAACAACAGCAACAACAACAACAACAAATGATTTTATTTCATTTTTGTGAATAAATTAATGCAAGAATATATATTTGATTCATGTGATATGTCCCAAATTGTACTAAGGAATGAGACAAATGTATATGCATATATCTATGTAAACACTTATGAAATTTCTGACATTAAAGAGCTTATGATTTGTTTGGAAGGAGTATGGTGTAATGAAAAGTCCTGGGGTCGAGAGAAGATGGTGGAGTAAAAGCAGAAACATGCTTGAGGCCCACTCCAGCCACTTCCAACACTTATAAAATATGACTCTAACCAAATTTTAGAGTTCCAGAAACCACAAGGTAACAGAGAGAAAAAATCTGCTGAAGGAAGCCTGGTAGACTGACCAAAAGGGTCCATCACACCATGCTGGGAGCCAAGCAGAGTCTCACGTGAGCCACCCCAGCCCATACTTGGGGAGGCCCTGAACAATGGCACAGACTGACTAGAGCAGACTTCAGGAGATTGTATCACCAGCAGCTGTGGTGGTTTTCAGACTTCTGAGCCCATAAATGCCAAAGAGAAAATTAAAGGTCAGTAGAAAAAGGTCTTTCATGCAGCTCCTATTTCTACCTCCTCTGATTCATGTAAAATGACTCTAACCAAACTTTGGAGCTACAGAACCTACAAAATGACAGAGAGAAGCTAACTTCCGACTCACCACAGTCTGGCAGGCTAGCAGGAAGGGCCAGCAACAGCCTGCTGGGAGCTGAGCTCAGTGCTGTGTGAGCTGGAGGTTATAGCCTCAAGGTGGCCACTATTAGCCATCTGCTGGAGGGACTTCAGATCACCAACAGCTGTGGTGGTTTCCAGAATTATAAACCCATAGATGCTAAAGACAAAGTGAAAGGTCAGTGCAGTGTGGACTCTGGTAACTGGGAGTTTGGGGGTGGGGTTCCAGCCTTTGTCCCCTGGAGGGTGAAGCAGCTGAGGTGTGGTGGCCATGAAGCAGCAGCCACATGGCTGCTTCAGAGCTCCTGGCCTGTAAATTGTAGGGGGACCAAGTGACCCGTCTGAGGAGTAATCACAATTGCATTAACGTGCTTGGATCTGAATTGCTGTCTGGGGGGGGGGGGGTTTCCTGGGGTGTGTGACCAGTTTGCCAGAGAGTGTGGAGGCTTCAGAGAGGACACCCAACTAATAGCTCCAGCACCTGTGAAAACCCCAGCAGTTGAGACAAAACTTCCATTTCTGGTATCAGATTTCTACCGTGGCAAAAAGCTCAAAAGTCAAATAAGTGGCTGCCAAGATGAGCAAGCAGAGGAAGTGCAATTAGACCATAGAATCATTTTTAGGTTAAAAAGAGATGAAAATATGGAACCAGAAAAAGACAACAAAGTAAAAACTCCTGCATCAAAATTGTCCAACAAAAATATGAACTGCTTACAGGCCATGGAGGAGCTCAAGAAGGATTTTGAAAATCAAGTGAGAGAAGTGGAGGAAAAAATTGGGAAGAGAAATGACAACCATGCAAGAAAATCATGAAAAGGAAACCAACAGCCTGCTCAAGGAGACACAAAAAATACTGAAGAAAATAACACCTTAAAAATAGACTAACTCATGAGGGGATATCTTGTGGGACTGCTATTCTGGGGTGGTGGGTAGGGGAAAATGGGGAAAAATTGTACCTCAAAATCTGGTGGAAATGAATGCTGTAAACCACAAGTTAATAAAGCATTGGTTTAAAAAATAGACTATCTCAATTGGCAAAAGAGGCCCAGAAAGCCAATGAGGAGAAAAATGCTTTACAAAGCCAAATTTGCCACATGGAAAAGGACTTTCAAAAACTCACTGAAGAGAATAATTCCTTCAAAATTAGAGTGGAGCAAATGGAAGCCAATGACTTTCTCCAAACAGATACACACAAATAAAAATAATAGAAGGCAATATGAAATATCTCATTGGAAAAAATCACTGACTTGGAAAATAGATCGAGGAGAGATAATTTATAAATGATTGGACTACCTGAAAGCCATTATCAAAAAAGAGCCTAGGGATCACCTACAAGAAATTCTCAAGGAAAACTGCCCTGATATTCTAGAACCACAGGGCAAAAAATAAATTGAAATAATTCCTCAATCACCTCTTTAAAAAGATCCCAAATAAGAAACTCATAGGAATATCATAGCCAAATCCCAGAGTTCCCAGATCAGGGAGAAAAATATCACAAGATATCAACAAGAAAAAATTTAAGTACTGTGAAAACACAATTAGGATAAGACAAGATCTAGCAGCTTCTACATTATGGGATCAGAAGGTTTGGAATATGATATACTGGAGGTCAAAAGAGCTAGGATTAAAACAAAGAATCACCTGCCCAGTAGAACTGAATATAATGCTTCAGAAGAAAATATGGTCATTCAATGAAATAGAGGACTTTCAAGTATTCTTTTTTTTCAAATGCTTTATTAACTTCTGGTTTATATCATTCATTTCTGCTAGATTTTGAGTTACAGTTTTTTCCCCATTTTTCGCCTACCCATGACCCCAGAATAGCAGTCCCACAGGATATCCTCTCATCCAATCTTCTCTCTCAAATCTCTTCTTCCATACCTCCTTTGGCTTTTACAGTAGCGCAAGGTGAATCCCCATGCCCCAATGGCTGCACATCTTATCTCCCAATTATATGTAAAATAGTATTAATAATAGTATTTATATATTTTAAAAAACATTGGATTTTAAAATTTCAAATCCCAGATTCCATTGCTGCCTCTCTTGTCACCCACCATTACTGGGAAGATAAGAAATTCAATATATGTTGTACATGTGTAGCTATGTAAAACATTATCATATTAGATATATTGTAAGAGACTCACTATATTTCGCTATCCCACCTCCCACCTAGTCCACTCCCCACTTTGATCCTGTCCCTTTTCAAAACTGGGGGCTTCCAACTTCCTTCCCCCCAGCCTGCCCTCCCTTCCATCATCTGCCCCCCATCCTCTCCCCCCCACTCTACTGTAAGGTGAGATATCCCATTTACTATGTATATCATTCTTTCCCTGAGCCAAATTCAATGAGAATAAGGTTTTGCCTTTTTGACTTTCTCTTCTTCCCCTCCCCTCCAACCACTTTCCCTTGCCCCTTCTAAATGAGATAGTTACCCCATTCTGTCTCTCCCCATCTCCTTTCATTATGTTCTTCCCTTACCTCTCAATTTCACCCCTGAAGTATCATCCCTTCGAATTAAATTCCACTTGTGCCCTCTATCTATGTATACCTGTAACCATATATACAAACATTCACATATGTATTCATATGCCCATATACCCTTCTTAAGCTATTTTCATACTGAGAAAGGTTTCATCAGTTGCAGTTATCATTTTTCCATGTAGCAATGTAAATAGTTCGACTTTGATAAGTTCCTTATGATTTATTTTCCCTGTTTACTTTCTCAAGCACCTATTGCTTCTTGTGTCTGAATGTCAAATTTTCGATTCAACTCTGGTTTTTTCCTCAAGAATGCTTGAAATTCCTCTATTCCACTCAATGACGATATTTTCCCCTGGAAGTTTTGCTGGGTAGGTGATTCTTGGTTTTAATCCCAGCTCCTTTGTCTTCTGGAATATCATGTTCCATGCCCTTCAGTCCCTCAGTGTAGAAGCTGCCAGATACTGTGCTATACTGATTGTTTCCACAATGTTGAAATTGTTTCTTCCTGGCTGCTTGTAATATTCTCTCCTTGATCTGGGAATTCTGGAATGTGGCTATAATATTCCTAGGAGTTTTCTTTTTTGGGATCTTTTTTCAGGAGGTGATTGGTGGATTCTTTCCACCTCTATTTTGCCCTCTGGTTCTAAAACATCGGGGCAATTTTCCTTGAGAATTTCTTGAAGTATGATTTCTAGATTATTTCTTTGATCATGGTTTTCAGGTAGTCCAGTAATTTTAAAATTATCTCTCCTGGATCTATTTTCCAGGTCAGTGGTTTTTCCCATGAGATATTTCACATTGCCTTCTATTCTTTCATTTGTTTGGATCTGCTTAACAGCATCTTGATTTCTTATAATGTCACTAGCTTCCATTTTTCCAGTCTAATTATGAAGGAATGATTCTCCTCAGTGAGCTTTTGAGATTCCTTTTCCATCTGGCAAATTTGGCTTTTTAAAGCATTCTTCTCCTCATTGTCTTTTTGAGCCTCTTTTGCCATTTGAGTTAGTCTATTCTTTAAGGTGTTATTTTCCTCAGTCAGCCTGTTGACTTTCATTTCATCCTTTTCTTGCATCTTTCTCGTTTCTCTTCCCAATTTTTCCCCCACTTCTCTTATCTGCTTCTTAAGGTCCTCTATGGCCTGTAGCCAGCTTGTATTTTCATTTGGGGCTTTTGGTGCAGGAGCTCTAACCTCACAGTCCTCCTCCTGTTCCATGCTTTGATCCTCTTTACCCCCAAAATAGGAGTCTAATGTTGATTTTTTTCTGTTTATCTTATTTCCTTTGCCTAGGTGTGTTGCCACTCAGTTACTTGACTTTTGGGCTTGTTGCCACAGTAGGACTTTGCCACCAGCCAGGGGAACTTCTGTCCCTAACACTGGGGTTTTCTCAACTGCCAGAGATATTAGTTGGGTGGCCTTTCTGAATCCTCTACACACTATGGCAATTTGGTCACATACTGCAAGACCTCCATGCCAGACCACAATTCAGACCCAAGAAGGGTAAAGGAAGTGCGATTACACCCCCTCCCCCGAGACTGATCGCCGGCTCCCCCTACAGTTCTCAGACCACTAGCTGAAGTTGATGTTTCTTCTCCACCATCTTGACTCTGCCCCCCTCAAGTATTCATTTCTTTGTTTGTTTTTTGGAGGGCAATTGGGGTTAACTTGCCCAAGGTCACAGGGCTAATTTTTTGTTTGTTTGTTTGTTTGTTTGTTTTGTGTGGGTTAAGTGTCTGAGGCTGGATCTGAACTCAGGTCCTTCTCACTCCAGGGCCACTCTACTCACTGTGCCACCTAGCCACCCCACGCCTCAAATATTCTTTTTTTCCTTTAAACAAATGCTTTATTAGCTTCTGTTTTATATCATTCATTTCTGCCAGATTTTGAGTTACAATCATTTCCCACCACCCCCATTTTTCCCCTACCCACCCTCCCAGAATAGCACTCCTGCAAGATATCGCTTCCTCCAATCTGCTCTCTCCCATACCTTCTCCCATACCCCCATCGACTTTTCCATTGGAGGGAGGTGAATCTTTGTGGCCCAATGCCTGCACATCTTATCTCCCAATTACAAGCAAAAGAGTATTAATGATAGTATTTATATATATATTTGAATCATTTAATCTTAAGACCTTGAATTTCAGATCCATTTCTTTCCTCCCTTGTCACCCATTCCCTCTGGGGAGATATGTAATTCAGTATATGTTGTACATGTCTAGCTATGCAAAACATTATCATAGTAGATATATTGTACAAGGCTTCTTATAATTCCCTCCCACTCATCCCATCCCCCACCTGGTCCATTCCCTAATTGATCCTGTCCCTCTTCTATAGTGGGTACTTCCAACCTCCCCTCCCCCCAAGGATACCCTCCCATCCATCATCCCTCCTCTAATCCCCCTTCCCCCTATTCTGCTGCAGATTGAGATATCCCATTTAGTATGTATGTCATTCTCTCTCTGAACCAAATTCAATGAGAATGTGGTTTTGCCTTTTTGCCTTCCTATTCTCCCCCTCCCTTGCAACCACTTCCCTTTGCTTCTTCTACATGAGATAGTTTACCCTACCCTGTCTCTCCCCATCTCCTCTTGCCACTTTCCTCTCTCACCTCATAATTTCACCCCTTGAGTATCCTCCCTTCCCAACAAATTCAACCTATGCCCTCTATCCATATATAACTGTAACCATATGCACACACATTCACATATGTATTCATATGACCACACAACCTTCTTCCATTATTCTCATAATGAGAAAGGTTTCCTTAGTCACTGTCATTGTTTTTCCATATAGGAATGTAAATAGTTCAACTTTGATAAGTTCCTTTTGATTTCTTTTCCCTGATTACATTCTCAGGCATCTCTTGCTTCTTGTGTCTGAATGTCAAATTTTCTATTCAACACTGGTTTTGTCCTCAAGAATGCTTGAAAGTCCTCTATTCCACTTAATGACCATATGTTCCCCTGAAACAAAATACTCAGTTTTCTGGGTAGGTGACCCTTGTGTTCATTCCCAGCTCTTTTGCCCTCTGGAATATCGTATTCCATGCCCTTCGATTCCTCAGTGTAGAAGCTGCCAGGTCCTGTGCTAATCTGATTGTGTTTACACAATATTGAAATTATTTCTTCCTGGCTGCCTGTAGCATTTTCTCCTTGATCTGGGAATTCTGGAACCTGGCTATAATATTCCTGGGAGTTTTCTTTTTGGGATCTTTTTCAGGAGATGATCTGTGAATTCTTTCAACCTCTGCCTTGTCCTCTGGATCCAAAACATCAGGGCAATTTTCCTTGAGAATTTCTTGAAGAGTGATTTCTAGGTTCTTTCTTTGATCATGGCTTTCAGGTAGTCCAATAATTTTTAAATTGTCTCCCCTGGATCTATTTTCCAGGTCAGTGGTTTTTCCCATGAGATATTTCACATTGCCTTCTATTCTTTCATTTGTTTGGATCTGCTTAACAGCATCTTGATTTCTCATACAGTCATTAGGTTCCATTTGCTCCAGTCTAACTCTGAATGAATGAATCTCCTCAGTGAGCATCAGAGATTCTTTTTCCATCTGGCAAATTCGACTTTTTAAGGCATTCTTCTCCTCATTGCCCTTTTGGGCCTCCTTTGCCATTTGAGTTAGTCTATTTTTTAAGGTGTTGTTTTTCTCAATCAGGCTGTTGACCATCATTTCATACTTTTCCTTCATCCTTCTAATTTCTCTTTCCAATTTTTCCTCCACTTCTCTTATTTGATTTTTAAAGTCCTTCTTAAGGTCCTCTATGGCCTGCAACCCCCTCATCTTTTCCCCTGGGGCTTTTGGAGCAGGACTTCTGACCTCACAGTCCTTTTCCAGCTCTATGCCCCCAAAATAGCAGTCCAGGGTTGCGTTTTTCTGTTTCCTTTGCCTTGGCATGTTGCCACTTAATTACTTGACTTTTGGGCTTGTTGCCACACTATGGCTCTGCTGCCAGACTGGAATTTTCATCCCGAATGTGTGGAGGACAGCTTCCGTTTCTGGAAGCTGGAAATCCACCCACGACCTCCACCCCAGTTCACAATCCAGATCCAGGGAGGTTAAAGCAAGAGCGATCACCCCCCAAAACTGATTGCTGGATCTCCCTACAGTTTGCAGGACAGGAGCTGGAGCTGCCTCTGAAATCTACAAAATGGGGTGTCTCCTCATCGGCTTCTAGCCCCCAGGGGAGGAAGCCTATGCATTCCCCAAATACTGGTCCCAAATTCCATAGGGCACTAACCTCTCACTTTTTCCTAGGCATGTCTATGTTGATCATTCTGGAATCGCCACAGCTGCTGGTGTTCTGTGGTCTCTCCAGCCGTCTGCTGGCCCTGCTGCCCTGGGGATAAAACCTCAGCTCACGGGGTCCTGGGCTCAGCTCCCTTTTCTCTGCGCGCTGCGCGCTGCCAGCTCCCAGAGCGCTGCGCTGGTCCTTCCTGCAGGGCTGCTGGTCTGTCCTCACAGGGAGGTTAGCTTCTCTGTGTCGTTCTGTGCGTGCTGGGGCTCCAGAAGTTGTTCAGAGTCCTCTTTTACATATTTTGCAGGGAATCTGGGGCAGAGTGGCTTGGATGATCTGTTTCTATTACGCCATCTTGGCTCCGCCCCTGCCCCTCAAATATTCTTGATGAAAAAACCAGAGCTGAACAGAAAACTTGATGTTCCAATGGAAGAGAAAAGACAAGCGCGAGTAGGTAAATAGGAAAAGAAATCATAAGGAATGAATTAAAATTGAATTATTTACATTCCTACATGGAAAAATGATCATTGTTACTCATGAGACTTTTCTCAGTGTGTGGATAGTTGAAGGGAATATAAATGTGTGTGTATATATATCAGAAACACATACACACACACACACACACACACACACATATATATGTATGCATACATATATATGTATAGGAGGGTGTATATGTGCATAAATACATATGTGAGTGTGTGTATGTGTGTGTATATGTATACATAGACAAAGGGCTGAGGATCAGAATATAGAATAAGAATATCAGAATAAGAAGGGATGATATCTAAAAAGTAAAATTAAGAGACGAGAGAGACATATAATGGGAGAAGATGAAAGGAAGAGATAGAATAGAATTATCTCATATAAAAGAGGCAAGTGAAAAGTGTTACAATAGAAGGGAAGAGTAGGAAGTTGAAAGGGAATTGGTCAAGCTTACTCTCATTGAGTTTGGCTTAACAAAGGAATAACACACACTCAATTGTGTATATTGCCCTACAGGAAAGTAGGGGGAAAGGGGTAAGAGGGGTATGATAGAAAGGTTGACAGATTGGGGGAGAGGGTTGTTAGAAGCAAACACTTTTGAAAAAGGGATAGGCTCAAAGGAGAAAATAGAATATGTGAGGGGCAGAATAGTATGGAAGGAAATATAGTTAGGCTTTCTCAATACAACTGCTATGGAAATATTTTGTGAACTTATCACGTACAACCTATTTTGAATTACTTGTCTTCCCAGTGTGGGTGGCTGAGGAGGGAGGAAGGGAAAGAATCTGGAAATCAAAGTTTTAAAAACTAATCTTTTAAAATTTTTTTTCACATGTAAGTGGGAAATAAGATATATAGGCACTAAGGTATAGAAATCTATCTTGCCCTACAAGAAAGTTAGGGAGTGTGATTGGGGAGAATATGAAAGAGAGCAGATTTGGGGGAGGGTTACTCAGCTGGCTTGTTACATTGGGTTAGAAGGAGAAAATTTGTAACTCAAAATCTTGTGGAAATGAATGTTGAAAACTAAAAATAAATAAATAAAAAATCGTTATTTTTTTTTTTTAAATGAAAAGTCCCAATCCAAGGACTAGAACTTGGATACTGACTTTTCTGGATAATTGCTTGGTGAGGTGGACAACTTACTTTTCCCATCCTGGCCCCAGTTTCTTCATCTTAGAAAGGGTTTGAAAAACATGGACTCTAGAGTATATTCCAAGATTCCAAACATTACTGTGATCTGTATGAATGGCATACCATAGGACTATTACTACTATACTACTATACTATAAAGGCAATAAACATTGTTTTAGTACACTGTTTTTGCTTTCTTTTGATGTTGATAAATTCTTATTGTATATTTGTTTTGATATATCAATAGAAATATATAGATAGATGAATATGTGAGAAAAGAGGATCAGATATATTGCCCTAACATACTATTTCTCTAGAGGCACAGATTATGAGGGCTAGAAGTAACTTTAGAAATGATTTAGTCTGCACTTCATCATTTTTTACATGAGAAAATGATTTCTGGAGAGGTGAATTAAGTTACTCAAGGTCATATAGGACATAAGTGGCATAACTAGGACTGTGTGGATGAAATGAGAAAAAGTACTATGTAATTAGAAATCAGTATGTAAATATACTCAAATGTATCTGTGCTCTTGTCAGCTTGAAAATTCCAACTAATAGCTCATCCATGCCTGTACACCCAACATGATAGATCCCTTCTAAGCTTTCTCCTGAAAACTTGAGGATAGCAGTAGAATGCTCTGGCTATCTCCCAGTTGTCCTTTGCTCTTGTGATATGACCAGCCTATCTTCTCTTCCTCTCATGCAATTCTTCAATGAGGTCCCTTATTCTTGCTTCCAAGTTCCTTATTTGGTTATATGTTATAGTCTGATCCCACCCACCATGGACCTCTCCATTGTCCTCTCTGTGATACTTAACTTGAAATTTTCACAAACAATGCTATTTCATATCTCAGTATTATATAGCAACATAGATACAATATTGGCTCTGAAATAATGACTTTGCTTTTATGATTATTTGGTTTCCCTCAATAGAATCTTCTAATCATTTTGGCTATGTTTTTGAGAGTTTACTGCAAAATCATAGTTTGTCTTTTTGTTTTCTTTTCATATATAGATTGGCACTACTAAGTTATTTCATTTTTCCCAATTTTTTCATTAATTAATTTTTAGTATTCAATATCATTTCCACAAGATTTTGAGTTCCCAATTTTCTCCTCATCTTCCCCCCCTCAACCTCAGATATCATCCCTTCATATTCAACACACGCTGTGCCATCTATCTATCTATCTATCTATCTATCTATCTATCTATCTATCTATCTATCTATCGTATCTATCTTTCTCTTACCTCCAACTACCCTAATACCAAGAAAGGTCTCATGATTAATAAATATCATTTTTCCATGTAGGAATGTAAACAGTTCACCTTTGATAAGTCCCTCACGATTTCTCTTTCTTGTTTACCCTTTCACGCTTCTCTAGTTAAAGTCAAATTTTCTATTCACTCTGGTCTTTTCATTAAGAATGCTTCAAAGTCCTCTATTTCATTGAATGAATGTTCATATTTTCTCTGAAGGTTTATACTTATTTTTGTGGGGCAGGTAATTCATCGTTTTAATCCTAGCTCCTCTGACTTCCAGAATATCATATTCTGAATGCATCAATCCCTTAATATAGAAGCTGTTAGAGCCTGTGTTATCCTGATTGCACTTCCACAATTCTCTAATAGTTACTTTCTGCATGTTTTCAATATTTTCTCATGAATTCTGGAATTTGGCTACAATATTCCTAGATGTTTTCCTTTTGGGATCTCTTTCAGAAGGTGGTGGGTGGATTCTTTCAATTTCTATTTTACCCTATGGGTCTAGAATATCAGGGCAGTTTTACTTGATAATTTCTTGAAAGATGATGTCTAAGCTATTTTCTTTTCATGGCTTTCAGGTAGTACATTGAATTTTAAATTCTCTCCCCTAGATCTATTTTCCAGGTCAGTGTTTTTTTCCAATGAGATAGTTCATATTGTCTTCTATTTTTTTTTTTCATTCTTTTGGTTCTGTTTTATAATATCTGGATTGCTCATAAAGTCACTAACTTCCATTTGCTCTATTCTAATTTTGAAGGAATTGTTTTTTTTCAGTGACCTTTTTGATCTCCATTTCTGCAAAGCTGCTTTTTTAAGGTATTCTTCTTCCCCCATTGGCTTCTTGAATCTCTTTTGCTGTTTGGGTCAGTCTATTTTTAAGGTGTGATTTTCTTCAGTATTTTTTGAGTTTCCTTTAGTAAGCTGTTGACTCATTCTTCATGATTTTGTTGCATCCCTCTCATTTCTCTTCCCAAGTTTTCCTCTGCTTCTCTTACTTGACTTTCAAAGTCCTTTTTGAGCTCTTCCATTGCCTCAGACCAATTCATATTTTTTGGAGGCTTTGGCTGTAGGAGCTTTGACTTTGTTGTCTTCTTAGTGTATTCTTTGATATTATTTATCACCAAAGTAAGATTCTATGGTCTGAGTTTTTTTTTTTTTTTTAACACTGCTCATCTTCCTATACAAATACTTGACTAACTCTTTGTCAAGGTAGGACTATGCTTCCAGTGGGGCTGGGGGGGAGTGGGTGGGTGTACTGTCCCAAGCTTCAGGGGTTTTGTATCATTCACTTGATCCCTCAAAATCTGTGGGCTCGGCTCCAGAAGCAGTCACTGTGGTTGCCACTGATTCTACTGCTCCCACCTCCAACTCCACTGCCCTGAGGCTGGGATCAGACTCCAGCTGGACCACACTCCTCTTTCACCCAGGGCCCACAGAGTTCCCCCACTGACCTTACATACTGTATTTAGTGATTGTAGCTTGAGAAGTAGGGAAATTGCCACAGCTTCCAGCGATTCAGTCCCCTCAGACCTTCTCCAGGCCTGTCTGTACTAGAATGGTCTACACGAGACTGAGCTCCATTTCCAGTCTGGTGTAATAGTAATGGAATATAAAGATCCCCCTGTATTGCCTTGGTTTTCAGATTTGTTGTATTAAAACACAGAGCTTGTGAATCCCACTTATGGGATGGACTTGTTGACATGAAAAGAGAGCACTGAACTGTGAGGAGTTGGTGATGTGGATTTAGAGAGGCACAAGCAGAGGAAGAGAGGCAGAATAATTTTTTGGAAGCAGCATAGTGGAGGCAGAGAGACAGAGAGGATTGCTGAGGGCCAGTTTGAGCTGCCCCAGAATTTTGAGAGCTGACACCCAGAGCTGTCAAGGACTGAGGAGACAATGTTGTGATCCTGGTACTTTGTTTTAATGTTGTTTTGCCAGATTCATCCTTTGGTGAAGGGCAGTCGTGTTGTTGCAGAGGTCCTGGAACCTTGCTGTTGGTTCAGAGCTCCTCAGACTCTTCTGTAGACAGGGAGTGAATTGCGTCCACTGGTGAAGGACAGTGCTGTTGTTGCAGAAGTCCTGGAACCATGCTGTTGGTTCCGAAGCCCTGAAGAAGGGTTTTCTTGTTGTATGTTTACAGAAATCCTGGAAAAGGGTCTTGCTGATGTTTTCAGGGGTCCTAAGACTATTCTGTAGACAGAGAATGAATTAATGAGGGCACTGGCAATGTATCTTGTGGTCTTGTTAAGCTTTGTCTCCCCAGGAACAGAGATTGCTGAGAACTTGCCTTGGGTAAAGAAGAAGAAAAGACCTATCTTTAGGTATTAAATGCTGTGATAATATATTAAGCTTGTTGTAACTCTGAGGTAGATGGCCTATTCAGTTGTGATACAGGGGTGGGAAACTTTTGACTTTTTTGTGCTCTGTGACTGACCAAATGAATGTACTTTGTTTATTATTGGGAACTAATCTCCATTTGTGAAGAGGGGCTTTGTAATTGACTAAATGAATGTACTCCCCAGGGGTGGATTAGTTCTTAGAAGAGGAACTTTGTGATTGACTAAATAAATATATTGCCCAGGGGTGGAGTAGTACTTGGAAATTATTGAATTACACTTGGTGAATGCTGTATTTTGAATTATGCTGTATTTTGATTTTCTCTGTTCTTAATTTGTCACTGAATAAAATGGAGACCAGCTATACTGGTACTTTGAATCTTGGGAAACTGTGTTTGCTTGGCATTACACCTGATTTTATATCCTTAAGTTCTATCTTCCAGGTTGTCTTAGGCTGGAGATTTGTTTCAATCTTTTATTTTGTGGGTGCTGCAGCACTAGAACTTATTTAAAGTAATTTTTACAGGTATTTGGAGGGGCTTGGCAAGACCTCAAGCAAGTCCCTAATTTAATCTGCCATCTTGGCTCTGCCCCTCACTAGTAAAGCATTTTCACCAATATTCATGAGACATATTCAGAGAAACAGTAAGGCACAAACTAAAGAAACCCACATTAGTTGCTTTCCTCTGTCTTTGGAAAAGCTCAGGGTTAATAGCATAATTCCCAAAATATGATTTTCAAAATTCATCCTATCTTAAAATAGAAATCACGCCTAACTGAACTATATCAGGAAATTCTGTTTGCAGCCCTTTTCTTCATTCCCCGTGCTTTTTTTTGAGTTAACCTTCATTTTATTAAAAATGAATGATTGAACCATTTAATAGTTAACACTTTGTAGAAACAGCTTAAATTTATATAGGGTCTACTCTGTGCCAGGAAGTGGGCTAAGCACTTTACAAAAAAAATCTCATTTGATCCTCACAAATTCCCATTTTATATATGAAAACCCTGAAGCACACAGAGATGAAGTGACTTGCCCAGGGTCACTCAGCTAGTAAATATCTGAGGCCAGATTTGAACCCATTTCTTCCTGACTACAGGCATTGCCCTCTACAAGTTATAACATGTACTTGCTAATTTACCACATTCATCTACAAAAACTCGTAATTCAAAGTTTTTGCATTAGATCAATCCATTTGTTTATATCATAAAACCTTCCAACAAAAAGGCATTATAGTAGTCATGGATATTCTCATCCTACTTTAGACAAGGTTATTGAGAAATGATTAATTCTCATAGTAGAGTGGAAAGCACTGTATCGGGAGTCAAAGGACCTGAGTTAAAATCCTAATTCTGCCATTTGTCATCTGTATTTTTGGTGATGCAACCTCTTTGGACTCGAGTTTCTTCATCTTTTAAAGTGAGTGACAGATTATGTCATCTCTATGTTCTATTTCCGAACTGAAACTTTGATTCCATCCTTGAACATCTGTGTGAACAGGAAATCATTCTAATGTGACTAAAATAATTTCGTGTTTGGATAGTTCTAATCCTTGGAATTTGTCTCAGCAAAAGGAAAAAGGTCTTAAAATTAGTGTTTAATTAAGTCATAACTAGTATTTTTCTTACCTATAGCATTATAATGGTAATTTTAATTTGAAGATCTTCCCTGCCTCTTAATAGGCCAAATTTAATCACAGGGAACTTATGGGGAAAGGAGATTGCTGAAAGGGTGGAACAGGAAGGGTGGAGCAGGAAGGAGCCAGATAGAGGGCCAGAACAGCTATGAGCAAACAACATGGAGGCAGAGCAGCTAGTGTGAGTGTGAGAGGGGCATTTTTACTTAAGTGAGACTGTTTTGGTTTGAAGGCCTGACAGAGGGAGATTTGGGAATATTGGTGTTTGCTGCATTGGTTATGTGTACAAACTTCTTGGATGTTATGATGAATTTAGCTTTCTAGTGTGGGGATTTGGCTTTCTGGCATTTGAATAAATGTTTTGCTTCTGTCTTCCATGTGGACAGTGTGTTGTATTTTGTGATTCATAGCTACACCACCATATTCATAAGTGCCATGGGAGCTGTGAATATTGCATTGGTTTTATAAAGATTTACCACAAAAATGCAGGGTGATGCTGGAATGCAGTCTTTCCAATGACAATTGTATTATACTCATTTTTGTGGGAGACATTAGTAAAAGAGTATTAGGAAATAGGCCTCTCTGAGCAAGGTGAAAAAGAATATCTCTATTTCAGTTACATCAGAATTAATCTGAAGCTACACAAGGAAGATGTGGTTATCAGCATGAAGGCTGACATTACTGATGAAGTATGTCCAGATTTAGTGAAAATCTCTCTTACACCAATACTGATCAAGACCAAGTCCAATCTGTGGAAGTGGAAAGGATTGATCTTGGGTATCCCCTGATTGGTTTTGTGACCTTTCCATGAGGTCAAAATTTGTTTGGGACCTCTAACCGTCCATATCTCCTAATACATATGCTCATTGGCAATGCTGATTGGATGCTTAGCAGAAAATATGAGTCAAATAGAGATCAGACTAGTGATAGAAATAACTGAATGAACAGAACTGTCCTCCTAAGAATAAGTATTTAAAAAAAAAACAAAAAAAAAAACTTTTGGATATTTGATTCTCTAGTAGCTGCTAACAAAATCATAATTTACAGTAGCAACTGACTTAAAGGTCTTGTGTGCCCTCACTGCCCAAGTAGATTGTGTGTACATACATGGAGTAATATGCAGAAACTATTTCAACAGTTATAGAAAACATAAAGAGTGGTCTTGAAAGATTGCACTCTCTTAGATGGAAAACCTGGGAAACCATTAGAAAGAAGTGTTACTCATCAGCTATTGAGCATAGCTGCGGTTTTGTCTTTATATCCTCGACATAGCATTATTCCTAACACATAGTAAGGGATTAATAGTTACTGATTGAATGGGTAATTGCTCATAACCACAGTTATCATTCCTTACCCATAGAGATGAGAACAGGAAATAAGATGATTGTCTTGACTTTCAAACATTAAACAAGACAGCTTAAGTAAATCAGTATGCCATCTCAAAAGTTTAAGATGTTCTTAAACCTTGGTTCTGCAGTCAGTGGTTTTCATTTCAGGATCATGCCTTGTATATTATCAGATCATCATGGCAGATGAAAACAAGTCAACGACATCTATAAAGTGCTTACTGTATTCTAGACACATTTTGCTAAGTGCTAGGGATTTAAAAAAAAAAGGTGAAGGAAAACCCTTACCTCAAGATGCTCAAAATCTAAGGAAAACAAAAAAAAATATTGGGAGCATTTACAACTTTCCATGCCGCATAGAGAAATTGGTTGAAGATACAAACTGCTTGGAAGTATGAGTATTGCTTGATGACCTTTTTGTCTTCAAGAAGACACTGGAAAGTCACAGATAAAAAGACTTAATAAAGCATTAAACCTGAAGACAGTGGATTGAATATCAATTGAAAAGTGCCAATTTTGTACCACTCTCAAGTATGTTAATGACATAACATATCAGTACAGAATAATGATTCACATAGGTTCAAGATTTCATTACCTGGCCACACAAATTATACTTTCAGGTCTAAGAATATTTTAAGGGATTTAGTGACAAGGGTTGGTCATTTATGAATGGCAATGCAATCATTGATACGCCTCTAATGATCTTATTCATGGGCCTATGTTGGAACAGAAACAAACAAAAGGGTAAAAAAGGAAATCTAAGACAATACCGTCAAAAAAATTTGAGATCCTTGAAGAGGTAAAAAGTGCAAATAAATTTGTAATTTCTTGGTCATTTGCCTCATATGTGGACAAATGTTGACTTATACAGATTTGAGCAAACTTTTTGTGATACTTCACTGGCAAGAAGTAATGGCCACAGCAAACTACTGCCTTTGGTAGAGGTTACCACTGACGATGTAAAACATTATCTTTCATGAAAGTAGAGGTTCTTTGGTTTGAAGCGGGCTAGCTTCAATAAGCTGACACAATTATTTATGTGAAACACATTTTCAAGTAATGGACTGAAAAAGCCACTGACATTATTACCAGTGTTCAATGAAAATTGCTTCCAGACTTGGGCATCCTAGTAGCTCAGTATGAATTCAGCATCCATTATAAGACAAGTAAAGCTGCTGTGATTGAGAATGCCACTTTGCCAGGTCACATGAATCCAGTGATTGTGGTGTTATAAGAATTACAGTTAATCTGTGACTCTCAAAAGTGCAGCTGAAGGTTCCACCAAAGTATACTATCAGTGGTTGTGAAGTACATTACATTGAATCATTCCACCATGATTGCGTTATTTTATGAAAAGTTATATGAGCCAAAAAAATGAGTGATGTGAGGGGACGTGCTTGGGATAGACATCCCCCTAACTCACCTCTGGGTTTAAGGCCTATTAATTATGAGGGTGTGGCTGAAACATATGATGCATTTTCTTGGAACCACAGGTGAGAGTTTGGTGGCAAGTGGACATGTATGGGCAGCCCTGAAAAAGGCTTAGCAAACCTTCACACCAAAACTTCTAGTTCTCCCTGAATGCCCTGAACACCAACATCTATCGTCTATGTATCTATCTAAAGAAAGATAGCTGTAAAAGAGAGGTGATAAAAAAAGCCCAAGGTGAAGGGGAGCTTTAAGTTTTTCAAAGTTCTTATACATACTATCTAATTTTTTTTCTATCATCCATCCATCCATCTATCTAACTGTCTGTCTGTCTTTCTGTCTATCTATCATCTATAACCTAAAATTTATTACAACATAGATAATGTTAATTTGAGATTTTCTAAGTCACTATGTGGTCCATAGGAACCAATTTCTAATTTGAGTTTGTCACCACTGTACTAGATGATTTCAAAGATTTCCTGCAGTTATCAGTATTTGATCCTATGCTCCTTGGGCACATTGATTGTATATGTAATGTAGTGATTACAGTAGCATGGGACATCAACTATGCAAAGTCACTGAGAGGTTTTGATTTATGTGAGTATTGAATCCTTGTGAAATGGTTTTACGTACTCCAGTTTGTACTATTCTAAGTTATAATCATATAAAATATGCTAATTGTTTCCAATCCAATGGAAAAATGGTGTGCTAATTCATTTACTGTAACTACTTTGTGGGATTCATGATTTACACTAACAGAGACTTCTCTGTGTTCATAATTTTATTATTTTTATCAGATATATACTATTTACATTATCTTATAAAATAGTAATAAATTCTTAATATTATTAAAATAAAATGCAGACTCAGAAAATTGAGTAGAAAGTTTTTTTGTTGTTGTTGTTGTTGTTTTTTCCCAAATGCTTTATTAACTTCTGGTTTACATCATTCATTTCCACCAGATTTTAAGTTACATTTTCCCCCATGTTTTCCCTTTCCCCTTCCCCAGAATAGCAGTCTCATAGGATATCCCCTCATCCCATCTGCTGTCCCCCATATTTTCTCCAATACCCTCTTCAACTTTTTCAGTAGGAAAAGGTGAATCTCTGGGCCCCAATGCCTGTATAACTTATTTCCCAATTATATATAAAATAGTATTAATAATAGTATTTATATAAATTGAAACATTTGGTTTTAAAACTTTGAATTCCAGATTCATTCCCTTCCTCCCTTGTAACCCACCCTTAGTGGGAAGATAAGCAATTCAGTATATGTTGTACATGTGTAGCTATGCAAAACATTACCATAGTAGATATATTGTAAAAGAATGACTATATTTCCCACCTTCCTATCCCACTTCCCATTTGGTCTATTCTCTACTTTGATCCTGCTCCTTTTCAAAAGTGGGTATTTCCAATTTCCCTCCCCCCATTTCCTCCCACCTTCCCTTCCATCATCCCCCCACTCATCCCCTTCCCCCCTGCTGTCCTATAGGGTGAGATATACTATTTAGTATCTATGTCATTCTCTCCCTGATCCAAATTCAATGAAAAGAAGGTTTTGCCTTATTGCCTTCCTGTTCTTCCCCTCCCTTTGTAGCAGCAAGCACCCCAACATCCCCAGGGTGGCTACCAACATAGGTTCTTAGATCTGCTTTTCAGAGAGGGAAGCATCAATATCTGGGTTTTCAAAGCCAGGGGACTCTCAAAGGCTGCCCAGAGTCTCATCTGGTCAAATCACACAACACTTCTCAAAGTGAGCCACAAAGCAAAGCCTCACATCAGGGATTATAGAGCCTCCTCCTGGTTCAGAGAATGTAACCACCCTCTTGACCCACTGCCCAATCACACAGCATCAAGCTGTGGGCATTGCTGAAAACCAAGCCTCCTACCACAGGCTCCATGTGACAACATTCAGCCTATTGGGGCCAGAGTATATTTTCATATTGAGGAAAGTTCTCAGTTTCTCTAAAGCCAATCAAAGGGCCTAGGGGCAGGGAAGATCTTTAAATCGGCATTTCCATTACACCCTTGTAAGCATTTTCCCTTGCCTCTTCTAAATGAGATAGTTTACCCCATTTTGTCTCTCCCCATCTACTTTCATTATATTCTTCTCTCACATCTTAATTTCACCTTTTAAGTACCATCCCTTCATTTTAAATTTGATCTGTGGCCTCTATCTATGTATACCTGTAAACATATATAATATATATGTGAATATATATATATATACACACACACAGATTCACATATGTATTTATATGCCCATATACCCTTCTTCAACTATTTTCATAATGAGAAAAGTTTCATCAGTTACAGTTATTGTTTTTCCATGTAGGAATGTAAATAGTTCAACTTTGATAAGTTCCTTATGATTTATTTTCCCTGTTTACCTTCTCAAGCATCTCTTGCTTCTTGTATCTGAATGTCAAATTTTCTATTCAACTCTGGTTTTTTCAAGACTGCTTGAAAGTCCTCCATTCCACTGAATGACAATATTTCCCCCTGAAACATGATACTCAGTTTTGCTTTGTAGGTGATTCTTGGTTTTAATCCCAGCTCCTTTACATTCCAGAATATCATATTCCCTGCCCTTCAATCCCTCAGTGTAGAAGCTGCCAGAGCCTGCCCTATCCTGATTGCATTTCCACAGTCCTCATATTGTTTCTTCCTGGCTGCTTGTAATATTTGTTCCTTGATCTGGGAATCCTGGAACCTGGCTATAGTAGTCCTAGGAGTTTTCTTTTTGGGATCTTTTCAGGAGGTTATCAGTGGATTCTTTCCACCTCTATTTTGCCCTCTGGTTCTAAAACATCAGGGCAATTTTCCTTGAGAATTTCTTGAAGGATGATTTCTAGGTTTTTTCTTTGATCATGGTTTTCAGGTAGTCCAATAATTTTTAAATTATCTCCACTGGATCTATTTTCCAGATCAGTGGTTTTTCCCATAAGATATTTCACATTTCCTTCTATTCTTTCATTTGTTTGGATCTGTTTAACAGCATCTTGATTTCTCATAAAGTCATTAGCTTCCGTTTGCTCCAGTCTAACTCTGAAGGAATGAATCTCCTCAGTGAGCTTTTGAGATTCTTTTTCCATCTGGGAAATTTGGCTTTTTAAGGCATTCTTCTCCTCATTGCCTTTTTGGGCCTCCTTTGCCAGTCTGTTTTTTAAGGTGTTATTTTCCTCAGTCAGACTGTTGACTCTCATTTCAATCTTTTCTTGCATCTTTTTTATTTATCCTCCAAATTTTTTCTCCACTTTTATTGTCTGCTTCTTAAGGTTCTCTATGACCTTTAACCATCTCGTATTTTCATTTTGGGCTTTTGGTGCAGGAGTTCTGACCTCACAGTCATCCTCCTGTTCCACGCTTTGATCCTCTTCAACCCCACATTAGAAGTCTAATGTTGAATTTTTCTGTTTATTTTGTTTCCTTTGCCTAGGCATGTTGCCACTTAGTTACTTCACTTTTTGGCTTGTTGCCACAATAGGAGTCTGCCACTACCCAGGTGTGCTTCTGTCCCAAACGCTGGGGTTTTCTCAGCTGCCAGAGGTATTAGTTGGGGTTCCCTCTGTGAAGCCTACACACTCTCTGGCTAGCTGGTCATACACCCCGTGGTCTCCACTCCAGTCGCCAATCCAGATGCAAGAAAGTTAAAGGAAGAGCGCTTACCCTTTGACTGATAGCCTAGTCCCTTTGAAATTAGCAGGCTAGGAGCTGAAGCTGTGGGGTGTGTGTGTGGCTTTGCTGAAGCATCTCAGCGGCTTCTTGCCCCCAAGGAAAGAGGTCAACACATTCTCCCAACTAATGAGTCCCAAAGTCCATATTTCACTACCTCTCACTTTATCCTTGGCATCTATGTGTTGGTACTTCTGGCAATGCCATAGCTGCTGGTGTTCTGGAGGCCCTCCAGCCAGTTGCTGGTCCGGCTGCCCTGGGGCTAAAACCTCCGACTCACTTGGGGATGGGCTTGGCTGCTAAAGTGCTCTGCTGGCCTCTCCCTGCCAGGCTGCTGGGCTGTCGTCAGCGGGATATTAGCTTCTCTGTGTCATTTTGTGGGTTCTGTAGCTTCAGAGCTTGTTCAGAGTTCCCTTTTACATAAATTTGGAAGTGGTGGGAGCCAGAGTGCCATGGAAGTGCTATTTTTACTCTGCCATATTGACTCTGCCCCCAAGTAGAAAGGTTTATGAAAAGTCAGGGAGGACATGACTTTTTTGTAAAAGAATAGGGGTTATGTCAGTATAATACTTGGAAATCAATGTATTAGTTATGCCTTTTTAAATAAAATTTTTATCATTTAACAAAAGAGAATCACCACATAGAATAATAGCCTCTTAGTATTTGAAGGGTCATCAAAAGACATCTGGTCCAACATATATCTAAAAGGACTTACAATGGTTCCGGTGTGTTCAGCTTGAGTCATTGCTTGAAGTTCTCCGAGAAAGGAAAATTGACTATCTTCTGAAGCAGTACACTCAACTTTTGAATAGCTTTTTGTTAAACAGTGTCTTCCACCTAATATAAAACCTAAATTTGATTCTTTACAACTTTCAGGCATTGTTCCTATTTATGCCCTCTGTGGTTAAAGAAAAAACATCCCTTTTCTCATATATTTCTCAAATACTTTCTCAAATACTTTTTCTCAAAACTTACATTCAACTGAGGGAGGCAGCATGTAAATACATACATAGTAAATTTATCTAAAATAGTTATGGAGAGAGGGCATTAAAAGTTGGAATCAGGGAGGGGGAATCAGGAAAGGTTTTGTACAAAAGATGGTACTTCAACTACATTTTGAAATATGCGAAGGGTCCTTTTAGGCAGAGATGGGCCATGGAACAAGGCCAATGCAAAAGAGAAGCACAGTTTTTCTGGGGCCTCAAATGCAAGAAGAGGAGCAACACATAATGAGACTGTAAATGTTATGAATTCTAGTTTATCCTAGTGCCAACAGGGAGCCATTGGAATTTATCGAATAACATGAGTAACATAGCCAATCTGTGTTAAAGGAAAATCACATTCATATCTATGTGAAAGATGGATTGGGATGGGGAGAGACTCGAGCCAGAGGGACCAAGCAGGAAATGCTAGACCAAGTCTAGGAGAGAAGTGATTAGGGCTTGAACTGGAGTGGTGGCTGAGTGAGCAGAGAGGGAAGGCTCAGATTTGAGAGATGCTGTGGCAATAGAAATGACAATCTAGTAATCAATTGGATGCATGAAATAAGGGATATTGAGCAGTCAAAGATATTGCTTATGAAATTGGAAGACAAGAAGTCAATTAAACACTCCAGTCCTCGGTTTCCTCATATGTAAAATGAGACATCAGACCAGATACAACTTATGATCTCTCCAATTTCTAAATCTATGATATAATGATATTATGATCTATACTTATTACTCTCATCTGAACATTCTTCAGAATAACAAAACCCTACCACCCATAAACACATATTTGTGACGAATTAAAAGACAAATTAGGAAGTATTAAGTTAGAATTTTAGGCCTTATGATTGTCTCTGGGGGAAGACTATAAATTTACTAAAACCACAACTCAGGCTGCCCTGTGTTCCTCTCCCACAGTGCTGCCCTGTGCTGCGCTGGCCACTCCCTGCAGGGCTGCTGGGCTGTCCTCAGTGGGAGGTTAGCTTCTCTATGTCATTCTGTGGGTTCTGGAGCTCCAGAAGTTGTTCAGAGTCCACCTGCTGGTTTTCTGGGGTCCCTCCAGCCATCTGCTGGCCAGGACACCCTGGGGCTAAAACTGCAGCTCATGTGGCCCTGAGCTCCACTCCCAGAGTGCTGCACTGTTGGTTCCCAGTGCTCTGCCCTTTGCTGCACTGGCCTCTCCCTGCAAGGCTGCTGGGCTATCCTCAGCTGGAGATTACCTCCTCTGTGTTGTTCTGTGAGTGCTAGGGCTCCAAAAGTTGTTCAGAGCCCACTTTTTACATAGTTTGGAAGTGGTGTGGGGTGGAACACCTTGGAAGTGCTGTTTCTACACCGCCATCTTGGCTCTGCCCCCTGGTGTATTCTTTCAACCTCTATTTTGCCCTCTGGTTTAAAACATCAGGGCAATTTTTCTTGAGAATTTCTTTACCTCACAGTCCTTCTACTGTTCCATGCTTTGGTCCTCTTTGCCCCCCAAATAGGATTCTAATGTTTTTCTGTTTATTTTGTTTTCTTTGCCTAGGCATGTTGCCACTCAGTTATTTGACTTTTGGGCTTGTTGCCACAGTAGGACTCTGCCACTAGCCAGGGGAGCTTCTGTACCAAAGGCTGGGGTTTTCTCACCTGCCAGAGTTATTAGTTGCGTGACCTCTCTGAAATCTCCACACACTCTGGTATGTTGGCCACACACCTCAAGACCTCCACCCCAGACTGCAATCCAGATCCAAGTAGGGTAAAGCAAGAGCGATTACCCCCCAGACTGATTGCAGTATCTGCCTATATTTCACAGATGAAGAGCTCAAGCTGCAACATGGCAGCATGGCATGAGCTGCTCCAGCTCCTCAGAGGGTTCTCAGCCCCAGGGGAAGAAGCTGAGTTTTCTCTCCCAAACAGTCCCAAATTCCACAGGGCACTGACCTCTCATTTTATCCCAGCCACATATGTGTTGATAATTCTGGAAATGCCATAGCTGCTCATGTTCTGGGGTCCCTCCAGCCAGCTGCTGTTCCAGCTGCCCTGGGGCTAAAATCTCCAACTCACAGGGTCCTGAGCTCGGGTCCCAAGTGCTGAGCAGGCTGCTCCCTGCTAGGCTATCCTTAGCAGGAGATTAGCTTCTCTGTGTCATTTTGTGGGTTCTGGAGCTACAGAGGTCATTCAGAGTCCCCCTTTTACATTTTGAAGTGGTGTGGGCTGGACTCAGTGGAAGTGCTGTTTCTCCTCCACATCTTGACTCTGCCCCCTTCTCTGCCATTTATAATCTTAGTAGAGTACAGAGGCAAAATGGTGTAATAAAAGCAAGGACTTATTTGAGATCTCCCCCAAATCCCTCAGAATAACTCTAAAATGACTCTGAATTAATTATAGAGCAACAAAACCTACAAAATGACCGAGTGAAACAAATTTCTATTTCAAGACAAGCTGGAAGGTCATCAGGAAATGTTTATGGCACCCATCTGAGACAAGAGCTTAGTCCAACATGGACCACACTGGCATAAAGGGAAAAAGTGCAGGCCTCAGGGGACGGAATCACTGGAACCTATTGTAGTTTCCAGATTTCTCAATCCATAGACATTGAAGACAACTTAGAAGGTGAGCAGGAAATGTCTGTCATACATGAATGAGAGAGGAGCAAGGTCCAACCTTCATTCACAGGGTGGTGGCAATAGCATTGGTGGTTGCTTCTGAAGCTCTTGCCCCACAGATGGTTGGGGAATAAAGTAGCTGATCAGAGGGTATAATGGTAATGGGGATTTGAGGATCTATCATGCTCTTTGTATTGGGAAGCAAACAGGTACTTAGCACCTTGTTTCAAGTTCGTTATTGTATCAAGTATTCATTTCCAGAACTTATGAATCACACAGTGGGAGGAAGTTGCTAATGTAACAGCAAGGGATGGAAGAGGGGGGAGCTAATACCATATATAACGAAGAGCCCAACCTAGAGAGCCAGAATTTCTGAGAGAGAGAAAACTGCTGGGATCAGGGGAGCTTCTGAGAGTTACTGCAAGTTTAGAGCTGTTGAGAACCGGAGCTTCTGAGAGCCAGCCAGAGATGCTAGGGATAAGAACTGCTGGGAGCCAAAACTGCTGGGAGTGAGTGGCATGGAGGCTGAACTGCTACTGCTGGAGAGAGAGAAGAGAACTGAGAACTGAACTGAGACCTGAGAAGAGCACTGAGAAGAACAGACATGAGAAGAGAGGAGAACTCAGAGGAAGCATGGTTGTGGTGCTGGTACTTTGTCTGTTTTGATGTTACTTTGTCCAATCTGTCTGTCGTTGTTACAGAAGCTCTGGGACCTTACTGCTGGTTCAGAAGCCCTGAAAGAAGATTTTCTTGTTCTGTGTTTACAGAAATCCTGAAGGGGGGGTCTTGCTGATGTTTTAAGAGATCCTGGGACTATACTGATGATTTGTGTTGATTTCTCAGAGCCCTTGGGTCTATGTGGATTTCATAGGCAGAAAGTGAATTGATGAGCATGCCGGCAGTGTTTATGAATGATATTGTGACTTTGTTAAACTTTGTCTTCCTAGGAACAGAAACTGTGAAGGACTTGAGGTGGACTAGATATTGTGAGCTTCAATATGGAATGGGAACTGCACAAGGAGCTGTTTGAACTCAGGTGACAGTTGGGTAGATTCAGGCATGAGCTGGGTCCATAGAAGATTGATGAAAGCTGAGTACCTACCTTAAGTCAAGATGAAAAGATCTCTCCTTGGGTATTTAATGCAAACTGAGAAGATCATGATTTACTGTGGCCTAGAGGTGGAGAACTCTGTACTCTGTATCATGCACCTTTTCAGAAAGGTTGAATTAAGGATGATTGGAAACTAAACTAAAGTCAAGAAGAAAGAAGACTTTTTTGACTGAGATATTAAAACAATGGGACCTAGGGGTCGAGAACTCTGACCTTTGTACTTTGTGTCCCTTAAAAGACCTCCTTAAGGATGATTGAATTAAGGACTCACTAAATGACTGAGTTACTAAATGAATGTATTTTTAAAAAAAAACTATGTGGCCACTTTCTTAAAAACTATGTGGCCATTTTAGCAATAAGTTGTTATGTCATAACATTATGTATGCTGTGTTTTGATCTCTGTGAATGTTTTGCTTTAATTTACTACTGAATACATAGAAAGTTCATTAAGCTATGTAATCAGAACCTTGAAGCTATTTACAGCAGCAGTCCTCTGGAAAACTGCTCATGCTTGGCCTTACAGAAGGGAATTGCAGGGATCTCTTGAGTGATACTGAGGAAGGATTCTGTTGCTTTGCCCAGACTTGGATATGTGTCACTGTCCTTGGTGTGGTCCTGGAGCAAGGAGGAGCACTGAAATGGTAGAACTTGTGGCAGTGGTGGAGAGGGAAACCTCACATTTCCAAGGCATAAAAGAGTGCTTGCGGTCACTCACAGACCAGAGCACAGGTCTGTAGAGGAGTAAACCCCTCTTCTTTGATCATACCACTTTGGAAGAACAGAAAATTTGCAGGTCCCTAAAAGTATCTTTGAAAACAGCTGCACAAATCCCTTGAAGCTTGGGACAGTACACCCTCCACACTGGAAGAAGAGTGCTACCTTAACAAACAGTTAAAAAGGCAAGAAATTAACTGTGAAAATGAGCAAAAAAAAAAAAAAGAAAAGAAAAACCAGATCATAAAATCTTACCTTGGTGAAAACGTAAATCAAAACATATAATCAGAAAAAGACAACAAAGTTGAAAGTCCTACATCCAAATTCTCCAAGGAAAATAAGAATTGGTTGCTGTCCATGGAAGAAGTGAAAAGGATTTCAAAAACCAAGTAAAAGAGTAAGCTGGTGGCACAGTGGATAGAGCACCAGTCCTGGAGTCAACAGGACTTGAGATCAAATTCAGTTTCAGAAACATTTACTAGCTGTTTGACCCCAGGCAAGTCACTCAAACCCAACTGCCTCACCCTAAAAGAAATCAAGTAAGAGAAATATAGGAAAAATTGGAAAGACAAATCAGAGTGATGCAAGAAAATCATAAAAAAAAAATTAGTCCACTACTCATTAAAGGAGACTGAAGACAATAACAACTTTAAAAATGAAATAACCCAAAAGGCAAAAGAGGTCCAAAAAGGCAATGATGAGAATGCCTTAAAAAGTAGAATTGGACAAATGGTAAAGGAAGTCCAAAAGTTTAATGAAGAAAATAATTCCTCAGAAATTCAAATGGAGTAAATGAGATTTAATTACTTTTTGATAAATCAAAAAAAAAATAAAACAAAACCAAAGAATGAAAATAAAACAGAATACAATGTGAATGATCTCATTGGATAAACAACTGAATTGGAAAATAGATTCAGGGGAGATCATTTAAAATATTGTACTATGTGAAAGCCATAACATCATCTTTCAAGAAATTAGCAAGACTGCCTTGGTATCCTAGAACCAGAGGATAAAAGAGAAATTGAAAAAGTCCACCAATCACCTCTGGAAAGAGATCCTAAAAGGAAAACTTCTAGGAATATTGTAGCCAAATTCCAGAGTTCATAGGTCAAGGAGAAAATATTACAAGCACCTAAAAAGAACTAATTCATGTATTGGGGAAACACAATCAGGATAATACAAGATGTAGCAAAGTCTAATTTAAGGGATAGAAGGACTTGGGATATAATATTCCAGAGGTCAAAGGAGCTAGGATTAAAACCAAGGATCACCTACCCAGCAAAATTGAATATAATGCTTTAGGGAAAAAAATGGATATTCAATGACATAGAGGACTCTCAAAAATTCTTGATGAAAAGACCAGAACTGAATAAAAAAATTGACTTTCAAATACAATAATCAAGAGAAGCAAGAAAAGGTAAACAGGAAATAAGAATCATAAGTGACTTATTAAAGTTGAAATGTTTGCATTCTTACATGGAAATATGATATTTGTAACTCATGAGACATTTTTCAGTATTAGGGTAGTTGGAGGGAATGTGTTTGTGTGTGCGTGTGTGTGTGTGTGTGTGTGTGTGTCCATCTCTCTATCTATCTACTTATCTAGATCTAGATATATAGATAAATGTCTATAACTACATCTATCTATATCAATACACACACACATATATGTAGATATACATCTATCTGTCTAGAGAGAGAGAGGGCACAGGGTGAATTTCATATGAAGGGTTGTTATCTGAAAGAATAAAATTAATGTGTGAGAGAGGATTTCACTGGAAGAAGGAGGAAGGGAGAGATGGAACGGGGTAAATTATTTCACATAAAAGAAGGAAGAAAACACTTTTCTAATGGAGGGGAAGGGGGGAGAGGTAAAGAGGAAATGAGTGAACCTTACTCTCACTGGATTTGGCTTAAGGAGGGAATAACATGCATGCTCAATTTGATATGAAAATCTATCTTACCCCATGGGAAAGTATGGGGGATGGGAATGGGGGGGGTTATAGCAGGGAGGGCAAAAGGGCAAAAAATAAGAAGCAAACATTTTTGAGGAGGGAAAGGGTCAAAGGAGAAAATATGATAAATGGGGTCCAGGCTAGGTTGGAGGGAAATATAGTTAGTCTTTCACATCATAAATGTTATGCAAGTGTTTTTCATGACTACATATATATAACTTATATACAATGGCTTGCCTTTCCAATGAGGGTGGGTGGGGAGGGAGAAAGGGATAGAATGTGGAAATCAGAGTTTTAAAAATGAATATTAAAATTGTTTTTACATGCAACTGGGGAATAAGATATACAGGATATGGGGTATAAAAATCTAACTTGCTCTACAGGAAAATAGAAAGGAAGCAGATAAAAGAAGGCATGGAGCGTGATAGAAGTGAGGGGTAATCAGAATGTATGCTATCTTCAGGGAGGGGGCAGGAGAGAGATGGGGAAATAATTTGGAATTCAAAATCTTGTGGAATTGAAGTGTATAAATCTAAAAACAAATTAAGAAAATTATAGTATTACTTATGTAGAACCCTGAGACATTAAATAACTTGCTCAGAATGACACTACAATGCCACTTAGAGACAGAATCCAGGTCATTTTGGACCTAAGGGATGTTTCTATTGATATTGATGTATCTATATAAGAAGCTTGAACCTCTATCTAATGATAATTATTAGAAAGTTTGACTGACATTAAGCCTAAATTTTTTTTTTCTTTTCAATTTCTACTCATTCCTCCAATCCTGCTTTCTGAACTGAATAAGCCTAAACTATGATATAGTCCTTAAAATACTTAAAATATCTGTCATGCTCTCCTTTCCACTCTCACTCCCAGTCAACTCTTCTTCAAGGTAAATACTCCAACCAAATTACATATTTTTACCTCTTCTCCATAAATTCTACAAGAAATCACATCTAAATTTCTAGAGGCTTCTGCTAGGTGTTATAAAGTTTCTGAATATTAAAATAAATGCATTAATTTTTATGGCAAGTATTCAATGAATGGATGGTCAGTGGCTTCTTTCAGTAACTACAGTTAAAAAATGCAATGGCATGGGTCATCTTAAATGCCTCCTTCCTTCTTCCTGACAGCACTTTATTGGGCCTTCCCCTGATAAGAAAAAGGCAACATTTATTCATGGATAGTTAATTAGGAAGTGGGTTAAGGACCCTCAGCACCTCCTCTTTACTTCATTTTCATGTGGTGAAAGTCAGCTGAGGAATGAGACTTGGTCATGAGTTTTGAGTCTTCTCTAGAAATCTGGACAACCTGATCATATTCTTTGTGTTTTTATTTCTCTTTCATGAATTAATCTACCCAAAACTCTAATAAAGGAACCAAGGTCACAAGCTTATCCTCACTGGAGAGTGATCTAACTCAAGCTGGATGCTGTTTATTGAGTAAATAGAAATGTTTCCCAGTTAAGTGGGGGCCAACCCCACCCAGTTAAGGACTTGGGAAGATGCTTAATGAGCTGACATTCCTTAGCTAGAATTAGTCTGAGGAGGGTCTGAGGCCATAAGAGATGGCTGTTTGACAAGAAAAAGGAATATTACAAATTGATACCAATAATCACTACATATTTGGTTGCCCTTTGAGCAACCAATAATTTTGATGCTTCAGAAACTATGGTATACCATTATGGGCAGCTATATAGCATTTTGGAAGAATATTCATATTTAAAATATATTTCATCTGTGTAAGAGTGTAGCTTGAAACCATTGAGAGCATTGTGTAAGCAGTTGTAGCTGACCCTGTGGGGGACTCAAGAGGCCAGTTCCAGTTGGGCAATGCTGCTATTTTGTTCTCCTTTTCCTTCCTTTTCTACCTCCACCTTCTTCTTCTTCCTTTGTCCACATGGGGAGTCGCACTGTTACATGTTGGCCCTCTGTCTAAAGGAATATAAAATTTTATCACTCATAAATCACAAAATATTTGGGGTCTAGGGGCTAGATATTTTTCTTCCCCACTTATTTGTCCTGTCATGTTTTTTAAAACTGGGACACTTATCTTTTGTCTCATGTAGTTTTCATTTATGATTTCTTGAAATAGTGTTCTGGAAAACCAGGTTTTGATAAAGCTCATTGGGATTCAAATGGAGCTACTTTACTATGTCTTTAAACCCAAATCACTTTGGTTCTCAGCTCTCACTGATTGGTCAATAATAGGCCGAAGCCCAAGCCTCAGTTACTCATTGTTTGGATTTTGATGGTTTACAGTGGTTGCAAATAGCAATTATTTCTGTTTTTGTCATAAACTTTGAGTCTTACCCTGTTTGATTGATTGTTTTGTGCAAGAAAAGTAGACCATCTTTTTGCTCAATTTCTACCTAGCCTTTTACTCCTCAATGGGGGTTGCTCACGCAAACTGAGACATGGAAAAGAAACTTAATTTAAAAAGGCCAAGGTCACCCATTGTGGCCTAGGCCATCTCAAGTTATCCTGATGTAAGTTTTGCCACTGGACTGATGATTCTGCAGAAGAGAGTGAAGTCGATGACTTGGCAAACCTCTGACTCACAAAAGGATGAACAACATGAGTGGGTCTGCCTTAAAGTCAGATTAAGTCTGGTTTCTAGTTCTGTCTCTGGACATGTTTGTTGTGTGACCTTGGACAAGTTTTGACCTCCCTGTATTGCCAGGCAACTCCCTAAGGTTATAAGTTACAGAAGAATGTTCTTTCTATATTGATAAAGGAAGAGTCAATACCGGGAGTTCTGTATAGAGCTGAAAACATAGATCTGACCTTTCCAATATATTTAGATATAGATATATAGATATAGATAGATATATAGATATAGATATAGATATAGATAGATAGATAGATAGATAGATAGATAGAGATATTGATAGACATAGATATAAATCTAGATATGAACTAACTCAATGGGATGCCTACTGAATATAATTGTACTCAATTTTACTTTTTAGATTGCACAATAAACATTCTTGTCCCATTTTTCCTGTGTGAATTATTAAATTGCTTTTTTATGTAGTTATGGATATCATGGAAAAATTCCTGAAATATTTTGAGACATTGTAATCAGCACTGTGTCATCTTTAAGAGGAGTCCATGGAGGACCTTTCTGTTTATAGGATAGCCTTCTTCCATTTGAACTCTGTGATGGAACTTCTTTATGACTGTAGTGGATTCTTTGCTGAATTCTTTGTTAAATCCTTGTTTGAAATCGATAATTAGAGGGTTGTTGGACAAAACTATTTCTTTGTTATTCAGTATCACGGAATCTTGTATCATCCTAGCATATGCATGGGAGATACATTGTTTTGTAAGGGGTAGGAGCTAGGGGAGTAAAACACAAGGTACTTATTCTCTAGGACTTTGTGATCTAATTGTAGAGATCAGAAAATGACAAGATGGTAATTAATAGTACAATGCAGCATTTGCTAATGTGCTTAATGAATTACACAGATGATAAATGATTCAGAAGTTCTGAGGAGGGAATAATCTTTGCTAGGGAAAGCTTCATGGAAAACCTGGGGACACTGTGTGGTATGAGAGGAAAATGCCATTTGGACCCAGATGGCCTAAATCCAAATACTAAGTTTATTACTGAGTAGTTTTTTTTAGTTAAAATTTATGTTTATTTTTAGTTTATATCATTCATTACCACAAGATTTTGGGTTACAAATTTTCTCCCCATTTTCCCCTTACCCACCAACCCAAAACAATGATCCCACTGAGTATTCCCTCCCCTCATCTGCTCTCTTCCATATCTTCTCCCTTCTTTCTTGAAGAAACCAAGGCAGACAGAGTTTAAGTGACTTGATTAAGGTCACAGAGCTAAGAAATTTTAAATGTCAGCTTGAACTCAGGTCTTCTTGACTCTAGGTCTATCACTTTATTCACTTCACCATCTGCTTTTTCCATGAAAGTACTTTTCTAGTAAATAATCAAAGAGTGGAAAAAACATCATGAATTTTTGAAGACTATGTCCACGAAATGAAAATCCTGGGACTTCTTAAGATGGAAAAACTTCAGTTATATGACAACCAACAGATTGAGAACCAAACTAAAAATCAGTGATCAGCAAAATTCATTACTAGATATATGGTCATCAAGGTAGGATTTTGATTTTTGTTGGTTTCTTTAGCTCATGAAGACCATATGCTAACTCATTGAGGAACTGTGATCAACATGGTAGCATGGTCATGGTAAAAACATCATGAAGTAAGGAATACTTGCAGCTATTACCAGTATAGGGTTGTCATGGGAATAATGACATAATATTTGTAAAGCTTATGATAAGCTTCATAGACACTATAAGATATAAGGTAGGATGTGAATTAGAGTCTGAAGTAGAATTTGGCCAAGGTGACTAGGTCTTTGCTTGAGGGAAATAGATTTAAAAGATACTGAAAATACTTGCAGCCTTTCAGTATTAGAGGAATAATAGATTTTAGTACCTAATTAGCAAGAAGAATTGTAGTGAGCCAGAGGCCTGTCTCATGACTCTGACAATTACCTTGATATCAATGGACCTGCATGTCAAAGATCTCTTTGAGATGAGACTTTTCACTAAGTCTGCTCCAGAGTTCTTTTGATATAGGTTGCATTTAAAAGGATATTGTTGGAGTTCCTGAGATCAACAGGATTCTGTCCCCGGATATATCTGATTCCACACTCTGGTATCTTTGAGCGGCCAGCTCTAAACATGATGTCTTTTGAGGATTGCGCTTCAGCTTTGAAGTTTGCTCTCAATTGTATCTGTTTATGATTGTGGCTGCATTAGGAAGTACTGGAGAACCAGACCTAAGGCTCTTCCCCAAAACTATTAGTTGTCCAAAACATTTGCAGGAAGTCAGTTCCTATGCAGATGTTCTTGATGATGCGGCCTTGGCCATTAGGCTTTGAGGCCAGCTCTCAAGAGCATCTTTTGAGATGTAACTGACTGCATGTGATACGAGATAACTGACTTTTCCTAAGACTTTATGGCACCTAGGGATCAATAGGCCTTATTACCATGCTACTTCCAGGATACAACAGACTAAGATAATGATTTCTCTTCCTTCCCCTCCTTTGTCTCTTTGCTCTATAAAAATCTTTCCCTGAGTATCAATAAATGGAGTTCTATGCTATGAACTACCCACTTGGTTAATTCATTACCACGTCTCTGCTCACACTTGGGGCTGGTATCCAAGTGGCCCATGACAAAGAATTAATTAAATAGGAAGCCTATTAGATTATAACATCATAGATTTAGAAGCGGATGAAACTTTAACAGTCATCTAGTCCAAACCCCTTATTTTATTGATATGGGAATTGAAGTACAGAGAGGTAAAGTGACTTGTCCAAGGTCACACAGTTCTTTAAATGTCTTGAGTGCTTTGATCTTGGGCCTTCTAAAACCAATGCCTTTCCATTACATGACATTATTTCTTCCTTCCCAATTCTTATGATTACTGTATTGCTTGAGTTACTTTGAGAAAACAAATCTGAGACCCAGTTTGGTCACTGGTAAAATCAGGGGATTGAAATAGGTGACCAATAATTTCCTTTCTATCTCCAGAGCTAAGATCTAATGATCATGTTCTTCATACTAAATTGTTATTCAGTGGTTGTATACCAATTGAAATTCCATCCTTTCCTGTAGTGGACTCTGCCCATAGGAGATGGTGTTCACATTTGAGAAGTTTAATTGAGGGATTGATTCTTGCCTGAACACGTTGTCTTAAGTGGTATCTCTCTCTCTCTCTCTCTCTCTCTCTCTCTCTCTCTCTCTCTCTCACACACACACACACACACACAAACACACACACACACACACACACACACACACACACACACACACCCCTAAGAATCTTTAGCTCAGTAAGCTGCTCACTTGGTGATGGAACTAAGTCCAGGAAAAAAAAAAAAAAAACGATTCCAAGTTGGTCTTCTCTGTATATATACCTCTGATAAATATGTCAATTATGCCTATGCTCTAGAATTGGAAGGAAGGGTTCTCTCTGTTCCTTACTTTTTATGTGAAGAAAAAGGAGGTGACATTCACAGAGTAAGGTGATTAGTTAGAATTTGAAATCACACATTTACTGGTAAAGGCAGATGGGGAGGATTCATTAAGTCATGTCAAAATGTATATACAGCTGAGTTCATCAGTGCCCTCACTAGCTTATCCATTTGGTTATTGTTACATTTCCAGATGTTTTATGAAAATTAGTTTTTGGTTAATGTAAACAAGATACATTAGTTTCCACTATATTGTAGCAGATTGTATATGTTATATGAGGTGTCAGAAAGAAACACATTACATAGCTATGTGTCAGGCTAGAATATGAAGTTTTTCCCCTCTTTCCTCCTTTTTATTTCATGAGGGAAAATAAAACTATAGTCAATCATAAACTATGGAACTTCACTTTTCCATTTGAACCATTCATCCAGAATGAATCTTCCTTCACAGGGACTGATGTCATACTTGATAGTCCTGATAAATAACATTGATCTTGAAAAATTGTCTTGGTTAGACAACTTATTGCAATGCATAATCAGTGGGAAAATAATATATGGTAAAGTGTATGCCACTCCCCCTGAATAGAGTAAGCTTGTGTTTTAACATTTGACAGTTGTAAGAAAGCATTTTCTTTGAAATTCAGCAGCAACATAGCGTGCTGGGCCTGAGGATGAGCCTGATAGATTAAAAAATAGCCATTAAACCCTTTCTTCCTTTCCAGTTTAGACTTGGACTTGAAGGGAACACCTCTGACTTTATCTGCAATAAAGAATCCAAGAAACTTTTCTCCCAGTAAAAAAAAGAGAAAAACATCTGCTGTTTGATATATTCTGCTTAAGTATTCTCAAAAGTGGAGTTATGTAAGGAGATAGTAAGGCAAAACTAGAAAAAAAAGCTGCCCTCAGAATGTAGATATTTGGTTCCCAGTCATAGTTTTGGTGTATGTGACCATGGATATCTTTCCCTCTCTGGTCTTCTGTCTTACCTGCAGTAGATCACTTTATTTGAAGAGTAATAGAGCAGTCAATTTACAAGTTGTATGTATATTCAAAGAAACTAGAAGCAAAGTACAAGAAGATAGACAATGAAAGGATCCTTTAGCATGAAGACTTTAAACTAGAAGAATGTTTCATTAGAGCTGAAATAAGAAGGATGGAACTTATCACTATTCTTCAATTCCTAAAAGGAAGTGGTGCTGAGGATCCAAGGAGAATCCGATCCCCCACCTTTGTTTGGGTGTAACTTTGGCTATCACCTGATGTTATCTTAAACTTGTACCCCCTGGAACCTTATCTTACCATGCATTTCATTGTGTGCCCTGGGCCAAGACTCAGAAGTCAGGATCAACCCTATGTAGAGCAGACACAAATGAGGGGCTCTTATCTCCCTGTCTCCTCCCATCTTCCCTTTCCCTTAGGACTCCCAGTCTCCATCCCCTTCATAACCTGTTCTTGAACTTAAATAATAAATGATGACTTATGGGAAAAAAGAACAGGTCCAAAAAGAATCCTCTTCTATGTAATTACTCTTCTAAATTTTAAAGAGAGTGACTTTGTCTCATAGTCTTCTCCAGACTAAGTCTCACCTATTACTTCACTTAATCCTTAAATAATATGATGAAAAAACCTTTACTATAGTGTTACCATCCTTTAAATGAGCTCTGGTTTGTCACTTATCCTACAGTGGATTTTTTATATTCTATATATATACTATACATATATATATAATTTATATTTATATATTTTATAAAATATTCTATATAATATAATACATATATCTATATATTTTCTATATCCTACAGTGGATTTATTATATTCTAAAGTGAATATAACACTCTACATAAAGGCTCACCAGGGCACAGTGGTATTATCAGTTACCTAAGCAGGTAGATAGTGCAGAAGATAGAGCTCTCAACCTGGAATCAGGAAGACCTGAGTTTAAATCTAACCTTACATATTTACTAGCTGTGTGACCTCAGTTCCTCAACTATGAAATAAGGATAATTATGCCACCTTCCTTACAGATTGTTGTGACTATCAAATGAGATGTTTCAAAATGTTTAGAATAGTACACGGCATAAAATAGGAATAAAGAAATACTTCTTCACCTCCCCTGCTCCCTTCATCTAGTCCTATACAGTATGTTTCACATAAAGCAGCCTAAGCCTGAATTAACTTTTTATGATTGACACTTTATGCCACTGGCATGTATTGAGTATTTAGTTAAAAAAATTTCCTTCCAAATGACTATTTGCTCCCATTCTAATCTTGTACTTATAAAGTTCTTTTTAAATAAAAGTATAAGGCTTCATATTAGTTGCTAGAAAATTCCATTTTATTAGAATATTCTAAATGCTTTAACTTTTGAAGGTTAATTTGAATTAGATCTTCAATCAAGTTGGTTAGTTCTCAGCTTATATCATCTACTAATTAGATAGAGCATATAAATGATGTCCTTATCCAAAATGTTTATGAAAATATTAAGCCACATGGAACATAACATTTTCCCCAAGCTCCTGGAGCCTCACTCAAGTTAATAATTTTCTTTGCTTTTTGGAGAGCTATTGGGGTTAAGTGACTTGCCCAAGGTTACAGTGCTAGATTTTGTTTTAAGTATCTGAGGCCAAATTTGAACTCAGGTCCTCCTGACTCCAGGGCCGGTGCTCTACTCACTGAACCACCTAGCCACCCCAACTCAAGTCAATATTAAGTCATTAATTACTGATTACTCTTTGAACAGCAGGTGGCACAGTGCAGTGAGTATTAGGTCTAAAGTCAGGAAGACTCATCTTCCTGAGTTCAGATTCAACCTCAAATACATACTAATTGTGTTTCCCTAGAGAAGTTATTGAACTTTGTTTGTATTAGTTTCCTTACCTGCAAAATGAGTTGGAGAAGGAAATGGAAAACCACTTCATATCTTTTCCAAGAAAACATAGAGTAGGGTCGAAAAGAGTCATACACAACTGAAAATGATGAACAAGAACTCTTTGAACTTGGACATTCAACCAGTTATGAACCCACTTAAGTAAATTATCATCTAACCTAAACCCATTTCCAACCACAAGAACAGTAGCAGAAACACTGTCCAACACTTAGTTAAAATTTGGGAAAGTTATAACAGTGCTCCATTCACCTACCAGTTCAATTACCTTGTCAAAAAAAGCATATAACCTGCTCTGGAGAAAACTAACTTGTAACTTTCTCATTACTTATTTCTTTTCTAGATGTTCATTCACCAGCACTTTAAGACTATGTTTCAGATAAACAAAGAATGTAGTGAAGGAATAAAGAAAGTGAAAAATGTTTAATTATAATGACTAAACTCAGCACTTAAGGAAAGAGAAGACAATGCAGAGTCCTCACATGTTTTTAGAGCAGATATGGAAATTAAGGGTGTGTGACTTTGCATATTTTGTCAGACTCAGATTAGATTATGGTTGCTTTTTGCTGAATCTCCTTCCCTCAATCTAAATTTATCTATCTTCCATCTATCTATCTATCTATCTATCTATCTATCTATCTATCCATCCATCCATCATCTAGCTAGCTAGTTAGCTATCATCTTTCCTTTCCTACAAGGGACTGCAAGGGGAGGAGTAGGGTTGTATTTGGGAATTAAAGGTATATTAAAAAACAAAATATTAAAAATTCTTAAAAAATGAGAGTATGCTCAAGAATTTTGCCAATTTTTTACATTAAACCCATTGGAATCTAGTATACAAGCTTCATTTCCTTCCCATTCCCACCCTCTTTTTTGCCTTAAAGTCAAGCCATTTGCTCCCTTTAGTGCTTTAGTAACTATTTCTTATGATATTTTCCCCCTCTATCTGTAGTTTTAGATTTACTTTATTTTTTTATGTAGAGCTTTTTATTTCCCCCAAATTTATTTATTTTTTTGTTTTCAAAATGCATTTCTACAAGATTTTGAGTTGCAAAATTTCTCCCCATATCTCCCCTAACCCCCCACCCCAAAATGGCATGATTGCCACTTCTCCCAGTTTGCCCTCCCTTCTAACACCCCCTTACTTCCTTACCCCTTATTTTCTTGTAGGGCAAGATGGATTTCTATACCCCATTACCTGTATATCTCATATTCCAGTTGCATGTAAAAACAACATTTTCAACATTTACTTTAAAATTTTTGAGTTCTAGATTCCCTCCCTTCTTCCCTCTTCAGCCCCCCCCCCACCGTTGAGAAGACAAGAAATACTATATAGGTTATGCATGTGTAGTTATACAAAATAATTCCATAGTAGTCATATTGTGAAAGACTATATTTCCCTCCATCCTATACTGCCCCCCCCATTTATTCTATTTTCTCCTTTAATGCTATCCCTTTTCAAATGTGCTTGCTTCTGACTATTTCCTCCCCCAATCTGCCCTCCCTTCTATCATCCTCCCTCTTATTCCCTTCTCCCTACTTTCCTGTAGAGTAAGCCCATGATTGTGTATGTTATTACTTCCTTAAGTCAAATCCAGTGAGAGTAAGGATGACTCATTCCCTTTCACCAAGCTGCTCTTTCCCCTCCATTGTAACTGCTTTCTCTTGCCTCTTTTATATGAGGTACTTTATTCTATTCTCTCTCTCCCTTTCTCCTTTTTCCAATATATTCCTCTCTTGCCCCTTAATTTGATTTTTTAGATATCATGCCTTCTTCATATTCAACTCACCCTGTGCCCTCTGTCTATGTAGACACACACACACACACACACACACACACACATATATATATATATATATATATATATACACACACACACATATATATATATATATATATATAGACATATATATACACACCTATTCATACATACATGGATACATAAATACATATTCCCTTTAACTATCCTAAAACTGAGAAAAGTCTCATGAGTTACAAATATCATCTTTCCATACAAGAAAGAAAACACTTTAATGAGTCCTTTATGATTTCTCTTTCCTGTTTACTTTTTCATGCTTAACTTGATTCTTGTATTTGAAAGTCAAATTTTCAGTTCAGCACTGGTCTTTTCATCAAGAATGCCTTAACATTCTCTATTTCATTGAATATGCATATTTTCCCCTGAAGTATTATACTCATCTTTGCTGAGTAGGTGATTCTTGGTTTTAATACTAGCTCCTTTGACCTCCACAGTATCATATTCCAAGCCCTTTAATCCCTTAATGTACAAACTGCTAGATCTAGTGTTATCCTGATTGTGTTTCCACAATACTTGAATTGTTTCTTTTTGACTATTTGTAATATTTTCTTTTTGACCTGGGAACTCTGAAATTTGATTGCAACATTCCTAGGAGTTTTCTTTTTGGAGTCTTTTAAAAAGAGGTTATTGTCAGATTCTTTCAATTTCTAATTTAATCTCTGGTTCTAGAATATCAGGGCAGTTTTTTTTGATGATATCTTGAAAGATGATGTCTAAGCTCTTTTTTTGATCATAGCTTTCAAGAAGTGCAATAATTTTTAAACTATCTCTCCTGTATCTGTTTTAAAAGTCAGTGGTATTTCCATTCAGATATTTCACATTGTCTTCTTTTTTTTTCATTTTTTGGGTCTGCCTTATAACTTCTTGATTTCTCAAAAAGTCTCTAGTTTCCATTTGCTCCATTATAATTTTGAAGGAAATATTTTCTTCAGTGAGTTTTTGGACCTTCTTTTCCACTTGGCAAAATCTGTTTTTCAAGGCATTCTTCTTTTTGTTGTCTTTTTGGACCTCTTTTGCCACTTGAGTTAATCTGTTTTTAAGGTGTTAATTTCTTCAGTATTTTTGGGGTCTTCTTTAGCAAACTGTTGACTCATTTTTTATTTTCTTGCATCCCTCTAATTTCTCTTCCCATTTTTTCCTGTTCTTCTCTTTCTTGATTTTCAAAATCTTTTTTGAGTTCCTTCATGGCCTGAGACAAGTTCTTATGTCTCTTGGAGGCTTTTTATGCAAGAATTTTGACTTTGCTCTTGTCTTCTGGTTGTATGTTTTGTTCTTTGTTTTCACCAAAGAAAGATTCTATAGTCTGATTATTTCTTATGTTTTCTCAGTTTCCCAGTCAATTACTTGACTTTTGTGCTCTTTGTCAAGGTACGACTCTGGTTCTGGAGTTGAGTGCTGTGTCCTAAATTTATGGGGTTTTGTGCAGCTGTTGTCAGAGATACTTCTAGAGTCCTATAAAATTTCTGTTGTTCTTAGGTGCTATGATCAAAGTAGAGGTGTTTACACTTCTCCTGGCCTGTTGTCTGGTTTGTGAGTGACTGCAAGCACTCTTTTCTGCCTCTGAATTCTGAGGAGGTCTCCCTCTCCACAGCTTCCATAAGTTCTGCCATACTAGAGCTCCTCCTCACCCCAGGACTGACACCCAAGATGGCAACCTGATCCAAGGAGGTCAAAGCAAGAGAATTCTGCCTCAGTGCCATCAAAGAGATACCTGCAATTTCCCTCTGGTCAGCCATTCGATCCTCCCACCTTCTGTAGTCCTGCAGTTCTGGAAGCAGCCACTGCTGCTGTTGTTGCTGCTCTTGCCATCAACAGCATTTCTGCTGCCCTAGGGCTAGGACTAGAGTTTTCTCTTCTCTCACACAGGTCCAAAAGAGTTTGCCCTTTTATTTTGTCTTTGGAGTTTGTGTGTTGAAAAGTCTGGAAGCCACTACAGCTGTCAGTGATTCAGTACCCTGAGGCCTTCTCCGGCCAAGTCTGTGCTGGTGCAGCCCATGTGGGATTGCACTCTGCTTTCAGCCTGGTGTGATAGACCCTCTTTTGCTGTCAGATGTATTCAGCTGGAGATGTGTTTCACTTTGTCATTTTGTGGGTTCTGTAGCTCTAAAATTTGTTTAGAGTCATTGTTACAGGTATTTGGAGGTGATTAGGGGGAGAGCTGAAGCAAGTTCCTGCTTTTATTTCACCATCTTAACTCGGCCCTTTTTTTCTTTCTTTTTTTTTCTTAATTAATTTATTAGTTTAGTTTCAGTTAACAAGATTCAATTCCATAGTTCCTTGATTTTCAGATTTCCTTTACTTACCTCCCCCACCCCCCACAACAGCATATAGTCCAGTATAGGATCTGCAAATACTTTCATATTACACATTAGTCCAATTACAAAGGCGTATTGCACTAGATGGGATGAAAAATGGTAAAGAAGAAATAAAACCAAACAACAAAAAGAAAAAGATCAATTAGTTTGCTTCCATCAGGGTTCAAGCTCAGCTCTTTCTAGTTATATCTCTGGATGTCGCATTTCTCTCTTTTATGAGTCTTTCAGGATTGACTTATATCACTGCATTGCTGACAGGAGTCCAGTCTGTCATAGTTGGTCATCACACATATGAAGTGTCTGTGATTGTATACAAATTTCTTCTGATTCTACTCTTCTCGCTCAGCATCAGTTTGTATAAGCCTCTCCAGGTAAATATGAAATCTGTCTCCTCCTTGTTTCTTATAGCACAATAATATTCCATTACATTCATATACCACAACTTGTTTATCCATTCCCCAGTTGATGGGCACCCCTTCAGTTTCCAATTCTTTGCAACCACAAAAAGAGCTGCTATAAATATTTTGGTACATTTGGGTCTTCCTCCCATTTCTATGATCTCTTTGGGATATAACCCTAGAAATGGTATTCCTGGGTCAAAGGGTATGAAATTATTTATAGTCCTTTGGCCATAATTTCAGATTGCTCTCCAGAATGGTTAGATCGGCCCCTTTTTTCTTATGATTTTTGAAAAATTAGATTGTAGTATAGAAATTAAATCTAAAAATCCTTTGAGGATCCTATAATATAGTTCATTTGGGCGTTGTGAGTCAGGCTTCTCAAGTGACAGCTAAATCCTCTCTATAAGGCTCTTTACTTGTCTTAGGTATCAACTCCTCATTGTTACTTTTTTCTTGCCCTTTCCAGTCCAAAGATTGTTGTTTTGAGAGAAGAAAAAAATGCTGAGCAAATATTCCTATTATGTAAAAGATCTATTAGAATTGCTGCTTGGGCCCAAAGAGTACAATTGAGATTAATGTTTAGTAGTTGCAAAAACTTCTAAACATTGTTACAGTTGTGGTAGGTTGGGGGTGGGGGGCAGAACCTTGGAAAAATTAAGCTTCTTCATGTATGCAATCAGCTTCTTCAGAAGGTAGTAGGATTCCTTTAAAGGACATCATTGAGCAAAATTAATTATATTTTGGATATATCTAGTATTTAGCTCCTTGTGGTAGAGTTCACAATCCCATTCCAATTGACTCCATCTCCTACCCTGACCCAAATCACCTTTGGACACTTATATTCTCTTTCAAGAGTAGCCGAATAGATTAATTGCAATTCAACTCAGTTTCACAATTACTTTTAATAGAATACTGAGTACAACATGTGTGCAGATAAGAAAATACAATATATAATTTCCTATGTCATTGAATCCAACCTTCTCGATTTTACAAGTGAGAAGACTGAGGCAGCAGAAAATGTAAATGACTTAGTCTCACAGCTAGAAGGTGCCTGAGACAGTGTTTGAACCTGAGTCTGTTTACCTTTAATTCCAGAGTCCTGTAAATTATAACATGCCTGAGGAGATGATGTTTGAGTTAAACCTTTTAGGAAACCAGAGATTCTAAGAGAAAGAGATGAGAAGACAGGTTTGGAAAGATTGTTTAACTTGTCCATGAACGCAACAACTTGTGTCAAAAGGGGTATTACATCTTACTTCTGCAAATTCGGAGCTCAATACAATACTATATTTACTGATCACCTTTTATGAAACTGAGAACAATGCTAAAAATAAATTAATAGAATTATTAATTTTCTAAATTTTCAAATGAAGAAAGCAAGGTTCAGAAAAAGAAATAATTTTATTGTAATTACTCAAACAGGACAATATCTCAAGTCACATTTTTCTGACTAAAAGTTCACCTAGCTGTGTGACCCTGGCAAGGCCCTTAAAATTCCTCTGACTTAGTTTCCTCATTTATAAAATGTATATAATAATAGTATTTCCCTCTCAGGGTTGTGAGGATAAAATGAGATAATCTTCAAAAAGTTCTTTGCCAATTATAAAGTACTATATAAATAGTATTATGATTGTTATTATTACTATTATGTTCATAAAACTGACAAATAATCATGTGTGGTCTGCTTCAAAAGTGACACTTTCCTTGGTTCCATCTAAGTGCCTTTATTTTATCACAGATCTAAAGGTATTATAGACAAAAACTTCCATTTTCTGGAAACATTTTATTTATTAAGAATATTTGAGATAGAAATATTAATTTTTACAGTTGTTTATACTTGATGATATATTACTTAGGGCCTGGTATGCTTACCATGTGATTCCAGTTGTCAGAAGTGTTCACTGGAATCCTGCACATTTTACATGTGCTACAAACTGGTCTGTGAATAAATCCTAGGATGCAAAAAGCCTTTTATTGTTATAGATTTTCACTAGTTGCACATGGCCTTAGATTTATTGTTTTTTTTTTTTTTACTTGGGAATATAATGAAAAGCTGAGACATTAAGTTGTCACATTCCATTAGGAGATAACATAATTAAATTTGCTTACAATTTCTGTTTTGTCAATGAGAAACTAATTGGTCGGCTATTTTGAGTTGCAAAGCTGAAAAAGCATCTGTATAATTTTTGCTGACTTCTATTGTTTCCAAATCAGGACTAAGCCAACTCCTGATTGTTGGGGTCTGAAGTCTCTGGCACCATGGAATGGAGATCTTCTCATCATAAAAAACTAAAAACCTAAATGATAAAAAAAGAATGAAAGGGAAAGAAAAATAAATTGCAAATTACTGAAAAAGTCAGTTTTTTTTAAAATAAAATTTTATGTTGATTGTTAGTTTACATTACGTTTCCACAAGATTTTGAGTTATAAATATTCTCCCTGTCTTTCCCCTAATCACCACCTCAAAAGAGTTATCCCACTATATACACCCTCCTCCAATCTGCCATCTCCTATATCCTCCCCCATCACACTTCTGACTTTTTAATAGGGCAAGATGGATTTCTATACCCCAGTGCCTGTATATCTTATTTCCCAGTTGCATGTAAAATAATAATAATAATAATTTTAAAATATTTGATTTTAAAACTTTGAATTCTAAATTCTTTCCCTTCCTCCCTCATTACTCAACCTTACTGGGAAGATAAGCAGTTCAATATACATAATGTACATGTGTAGATATGCAAACCATTTCCATAATGGATATATTGTGAAAGATTGACTATATTCCCCTCCATCCTATCCCACCAGCCACTTGTTGTATTCTCTACTTTGACCCTGTCCCTTTTCGAAAGTGTGTGCTTCCAACTTTTCTCCCTCCAAACTTCCCTCACCTCCATCATCCCCCCTCTCATCCCTTTACCCCCTACTCACCTGTAGGGCAAGATACCCTATTTATTGTGTTTGTCATTCCCCCCTGAGACAAATACAAAGAGAGAAAGGTTGACCCATTCCCTTTTGATGTTCTGTTCTTCCGCTCCATTGTAACAGTTTTCCCTTGCCTCTGCTATATGAGGTAATTTAACCCATTCTGTCTCTCCCCTCTCCTTTAAATATATTACTCTCTCACCTCTCAATTTCACCTTTTAAATACTGTACCTTCCTATTAAATTTGTCCTATGCTCTCTCTCTATGTATACCTGTACACATATATACACACAGTGCCATATGTATTCATATGCCTAAATACTTTCCTATATAGAAATATATATGTGTGTGTATACACATTTATTTTCCCTTCAATTATTCTCATATGGAGAAAAGTTTCATAAGTTAAAATGATCATTTTTCCATGTAAGAACATACATAGTTCAACTTTGATAAGTTCCTTATGATTTCTTTTCCCTGTTCATCGTCTCAAGATTCTCTTGCTTCTTGTATCTGAATGTCAAATTTTCTGTTCAACACTGGCTTTTTCATCAAGAATGCTAGAAAGTCCTCTATTCCATGGAATAGCCATATATTCCCCTGAAACATGATACTCAGTTTTGTTGGGTAGGTAATTCTTGGTTTTAATCCTAGCTCCTTTGACCTCTGGAATATGTTCCAAGACCTTCAATCCTTCAGTGTAGAAGCTTCCAGATCTTGTGTTAACCTGAATGTGTTTCCACAATATTGAAACTGCCTCTTCACTGCTTGGAATATTTTCTCCTTAATCTGGGAATTTCAGAACTGGAGTTTAAAAAACTTCCTTGGAGTTTACTTTTTGGGATCTTTTTCTTTTTTTCTTTTTCAATAAACAAATGCTTTATTAACTTCTGGTTTACATAATTAATTTCCACCAAATTTTGAGTTACAATTTTCCCCCCATTTTCCCTACCCACCAACCCAGAATAGCAGTCCCACTAGATATCCCCTCATGCAATCTGCTTTCTCCCATATCTTCTCCCATACCCCCTTCGACTTTGCCACTAGGGCAAGGTGAATCTCTGAGCCCCAATGCCTGGACATTTTATGAAACATTTAATTTTAAAACTTCAATTTTCAGATCCATTCCCTTCCTCCCTTGTTACCCACTGCCTCTGAGAAGATAAGCAATTCAGTATGTGTTGTACATGTATAGCTATGCAAAGCATTACCATAGTAGATATATTGTAAAAGACTGCTTATATTTCCCTCCCACCCATCTCGAACTCCCATCTGGTATATTCCCCACTTTGATCCTGTCCCTCTTTGATAGTGGGTACTTCCAACCTCCCCTCCCCCCAGAATGCCCTCCCCTCCATCCTCCCCCCTCTCATGCCCCTTTCCCCCACTCTCCTACAGGGTGAGATATCCCACTTAGTATGCATGTGATTCTCTCCCTGAGCCCACTTCAGTGAGAATATGGTTTTGCCTTTTTGCCTTCCTGTTCTTCCCCTCCCCTGCAACTACTTCCCATTGCCTCTTCTACATGAGATAGTTTACCCTAGCCTGTCTCTCCCCATCTCCTCTTGCCACTTTCCTCTCTCACCTCTTGACTTCACTACTTAAGAATTATCCCTTCCCATCAAATTCAACCTGTGCCCTCTATCCATTTATACCTGTAAACATATGCCTATATACTCTTCTTCATTTATTTTCATAACGAGAAAGGTTTCATCAGACACAGTTATTGTTTTTCCATGTAGGAATGTAAATAGTTCAACTTTGATAAGTTCCTTTTGATTTCTTTTCCTTGATTACCTTCTCAAGCATCTCTTGCTTCTTGTGTCTGAATGTCAACTTTTCTGTTCAACTCTGGTTTTTTCCTCAAGAATGCTTGAACATCCTCTATTTCACTGAATGACCATATTTTCCCCTGAATACTCAGTTGTTCTGGGTAGGTGACCCTTGGCTTCAATCCCATCTCCTTTGCCCTCTGGAATATCATATTCCATGCCCTTCATCCCTCAGTGCAGAAGCTGCCAGGTCCTGTGCTATTCTGATTGCGTTTCCACTGTATTGAAATTGTTTATTCCTGGCTGCTTGTAGTATTTTCTCCTTGATCTGGGAGTTCTGAAACCTGGCTATAATAGTCCTAGGAGTTTTCTTTTTGGGATCTTTTTCAGGAGGTGATCAGTGGATTCTTTCAACCTCTATTTCCCCCTCTGGGTCTAACACATCAGGGCAATTTGCCTTGAGAATTTCATTAAGGATGATTTCTAGGTTCTTTCTTTGATCATGGCTTTCAGGTAGTCCAGCAATTTTAAAATTATCTCTCCTGGATCTATTTTCCAGATCAGTGGTTTTTCCCATGATATATTTCACATTGCCTTCTATTCTTTCATTTGTTTGGATCTGTTTAACAGCATCTTGATTTCTCATAAAGTCACTAGCTTCCATTTGCTCCAGTCTAACTCTGAGGGAATGAATCTCCTCAGTGAGCTTTTGAGATTCTTTTTCCATCTGGGTAATTCAGCTTTTTAAGGCATTCTTCTCCTCATTGCCTTTCTCAGCCTCTTTTGCCATTTGAGCTAGTCTATTTTTTAAAGGTGTTATTTTCCTCAGTCAGGCTGTTGTCTGTTATTTCATACTTTTCTTGCATCTTTATCATTTCTCTTCCCTATTTCCCCCCCACTTCTTTTATCTGCTTCTTAAGGTCCTCTATGGCCTGTAGTCAGCTTGTATTTTCATTTGGGGCTTTTAGTGCAGGAGTTCTGAACTCACAATTCTCCTCCATGCTTTGATCCTCTTTGCCCCTAAAATAGGAGTCCAATGTTGAATTTTTCTGTTTATTTTGTTTCTTTTGCGTAGGCATGTTGCCACTTAATTACTTGATTTTTGGGCTTGTTGCCACAGTAGGACTCTGCCACCAGACAGGAGAGCTTCCATCCCAAATGTGAGTTTTTCACAACTTCCACAGGTTGGGTGGCCTCTGTAAAGGCTCCACCTGCTCTGGCAAATTGGATACCCACCCCAAACTTCTCCCCCAGACCACAGTCCAGATCCAGGCAGTTTAAAGCAAGAGCGATTAACCCCCAAAAAGATACCTGGATCTCCCTACAGTTCACAGACAAGGAGCTAGAGTTGCCACTGACACTGCAAAATGGCTTCTATGCCTAGTTTCTTTAGCAGCTTTTTGCCCCCAGGGGAGGAAGCCAAGACCTTCCCCAAATACTGGTCCCAAAGTCCACAGGGCACTAACCTCTCATCTTGTCCTAGGCATATCTGTGCTGATAATTCTGGAATCGTCACAGCAGCTGGTGTTCTGGGGTCCCTCCAGCCGGCTGCTGGCCCAACCACCCTGGAGCTAAAACCGTGGCTGAAGCAGGCCCTGGGGTCAGCTCCCAGAGCACTAGGCTGTCATTTCCCAGCGCACTGTGCTGCCTGTTCTCAGAGTGCTGCGCTCACTGCTCCTTGTAGGGCTGCTGCATTCTCCTCAGCGGGAGTTTAGTTTCTCTGTGTAGTTCTGTGGGTGTTGGGTCTCCAGGAGTTGTTCAGAGTCCCCTTTTACATTATTTGGAAGTTTTGTGGGGCAGAGCTCCTTGGAAGTGCTGTTTCTATTCCACCATCTTGGCTCCGCCCCACCCCCCAGCAGCTTTTCACCCCCAGGGGAGGAAGCCTATTCATTCCCCAAATACTGGTCCCAAAGTCCATAGGGCACTAACCTCTCGCTTTGTCCTACGTATGTCTGTGCTGATAGTTCTGGAATCTCCACAGCTGCTGGTGTTCTGGGGTCCCTCCAGTGGGCTGCTGGCCCGGCCGCCCTGGGGCTAAAACCGTGGCTCAAGTGGGCATGGGCTCAGCTCCCAGAGTGCTGTGCTGTTGGTTCCCAGAGAGCTGTGCTGCCCTGCACTGGCCCTTCCTGCAGGGCTGCTGGGCTGTCTCAGCAGGAGGTTAGCTTCTCTGTGTTGTTCTGTGGGTGCTGGGGCTCCAGAAGTTGTTCAGATTCCCCTTTCACATTGTTTGGAGTAGGTGTGTGGCAGAGCACCTTGGAAGTGCTGTTTCTACTCAGCCATCTTGGCTCTGTTCCCTTGGGATCTTTTTAAACAGATGATCAGTGGATTCTTTCAATCTCTATTTTGCCTGCTGGTTCTCCAATATCAGGGCAATTTTCCTCGAGAATTTCTTGAAGGATGACTTCTAAGTTCTTTTTTTGATGATGGATTTCATGTAGTCCAATAATTTTTAAATTATGTCTCCTGGATCTATTTTCCAGGTTAGTGGTTTTTCCAATGAGATATTTCACATTGCCTTGTATTTCTTCATTTATTTGGATCAATTTAATAGTATCTTGATTTCTCATAAAGTCACTAGCTTCCACTTGCTCCAATCTAATTCTGAAGGAATGATTCTCTTCAGTGAGCTTTTGAGGTTCTTTTACCATCTGTCAAATCAGCTCTTTAAGGCATTCTTCTCCACATTGGTTTTTTGAACCTCTTTTTCCATTTGAGTTAGTCTGTTTTTTAAGGTGTTATTTTCTTCAGCAAGGTTGTTGACACTCTTTTCATTATTTTCTTCCATCATTCTCATTTCTCTTCTTATTTTTTTCCTCCACTCCTCTTTTCCAAAATCCTTCCTGAACTCCTCTATGGCCTGTAAGCAGTTCATGTTTTTCTTGGAATCTTTTGGTACAGGAGTTCTGACTTTGTTGTCTTCCTCCTGTTCCATGTGTTGATCCTTTGTGTCCCCACAAAAGGAATATAAGGCTTTATTGCTGTGCTTGCTTTGTTTCCTTTGCTTGCTCATGTTGACCCTGAATTGCTTGACTTTTGAGCTTTTTCCCATAGTAGACCTCTGCTTCCAGAGAGGAGAAATTTGTCCCCAAATGTTGGGGTTTTCACAGATGCCAGAGCTATTAGTTGGGTACCCTCTGTGAAGCCTCCACTGGCTCTGGCATCAGCTCACACATCCCAGGACCTCCACCCTAAACATAAATCCAGATCCAAGCAGGTTTTGGCAGCAGTGATTACCCCTCAGATTGGTCATTGGTCCCCCTACAATCTGCAGCCACAGTGAAGTGGTCATCATGCCTCAGCTGCTTCTCCCTCCATGAGCAGAGGCCAGACCACACTCTTGGACCCCCTGTTCTCAAAGTCCACACTGATCTCTCACTTTGTCTTTGGGTTGATAATTCTGGAAACCACCACAGCTACTGGTGATTCACTCTCCTGAAGTCCCTGAAGCTGTGGCTGGTTGGGTTCCACCCTGAGACTAAAATTGTAGGCTCACTCAGGGCTGGGCTATGCTCCCAGCTTTCTGCAATGGACCTTTCCTGTCTGCCTTCCAGGGTGCCTTCAGTGGGAGATTTGTTTCTCTCTGTCACTTTGTGGGTTGTGTAGCCCTAAAGTTTGTTTAGAGTCATGTTACAGGTATTTGAGGTAGTTATGGGGGAAGCACACAGAGTTTTTCTGCTTCTACACCACCATCTTGGCTCTGACCCCCCAAGAAGCCAGGGTTTTGCCAGGAAAATATAAAAACATTTTAGTAAGATTAACATGAAATAAAAATAAAATATTCCCCCAAGAAGATTAAATGAATCAAAGTGTCTGCATTGGCACCATTTTCTAGCTGTAAATGGTATCTTTGCAAAAATTTACCATTTACTAGGGTATAAATTCCTCACAGACAAGATGTAGAAAAGCAGAAATAGTAAATGTATCCTTTTCAGACCATAGTTCAATAAAAATTATAATCAATTAAAGGGTCATGGGATAAAAGAATAAAATAAATGGGAAATCAAATAATCAAATCATAAAGATTAAGAGGATCAAAGAGCAAATCTGAGAAATAATACATAATTTCTTTAAAGAGAATGACAAAAATGAGACAACATATCAAAATTTGTGGGATGGATTCAAAGCAGTAGTTATGGGAAATTTTATATCACTAAACAGTTATAGTAATAAAAGAGAAGAAGAACAGATCAATTAATTTGGCATGCAATTAAAAAAAGGAAAAACACATTTAAAATGACCAATTGAACACCAGACTGGCAATCTTGAAAATCAAAGAAGATATTAATGAAATAAAAAGTTAAAAAAAATAAACTAAAAGATACAACTTAACAACTGATTTTATGGGAAAAAAACAAAATAGATAAATTATTAGTTAATTTGATTTATAAAAAAAAGATATAAGAAAAGCTAATGCCAGTACCAAAAATGAAAAAGGTGAATGCATCATTCATGAAGATAAAATAAAAGTACTTATTAGGTGCTATTTTGCCCAGTTGTTAGGCCAATAAATCTTCGATCATAAGTGAAATGGATGAACATTTACCACAATGTAAATTGCCCAGATTAACAGAAGAAGAAATATGATGATTTTATTTTATATTTTAGACTCTAAAACCATACCACAAATACAGAATAGAGAAAGGAAAACAAAAACATATCATAAACTTAAATATTGGTGCCTAAATGCAAATTAAGAAAAAAAAAGCATGTCATAATGCATAGAACACAAAATATGATTCAAAATATATAATCAAAATTCATTTTAAGAAAGACTGTATAATAAATAGTACATATTGTTTTGAGAGCTGTCCATCTTTGCTCCCTTGTGAGTTTTATTTTGTTCGCTGTTGTGTACCTTTTACACTCCCCTGCCCCCAACAGAAGGGTACAATTGAGTGCAGATATATTTCTATGTGGATATAGATACATTCATACACATACATGCATACATACATACATATATATATGTATATACACATATAGACATGTACTTTCCCTAGCAAATTCTACTATTGATCTTTGTTTTTATGTTTTTGGATTTCTCTTGTTTCCTATCCCTCTTGACTCCTCTACTTTAGTACTACCTACTACCTTGCTTTTCTATTACTTAGCCTACCCCATTCCAAGGCCATAAATCAAAACAACCTTCTGTGGCCCTGATAACCTATTCCCTCACCCTCCCCTTCAGATATCACCCCCCTTATCATTCCATTCCCTTTGATTTAAGTATGCCCTTCTATACTCCCCTTTAACCTATTCCTTAACTCTCCTCTCTAGAGATCCCTTGCTTTCCTCTCCCCTTTCACTATCCCCTTAACATTTTAATTCTTCTGACTTTTATACTCTTCTAGATATATGTCTTATTCCCTCTTAACCCCATTCCTAATGAAAGGTTACCAGAATTACCAGCCCTCCTTCCCCATCTAATTCCTCTTGTGCCTCATTTGCAAAAAATAATTACTTTTTTAGCTGTACTGAAATAATTTTACTTTTTAAACTCATCATACTCAGGTCTACCCAAATCTTTCTTATGACTACCCAATTACTAATAAAAATCCTAGACATATGTTCATTTTACATATACAAAAAGTAAACAGTCTGTCCTCATTGGATCCCTTGTAATCAGTCTTTAGTATGTACCTTATGTTTCTCTTGGCTCTTATATGTCAAATATTCTATTAAGTTCAAGTTTTTTTTTTTTAACAAAGTCTTGAATGTCTGATAGCTGATCAAATGGCTGTGTTTTTTGTTGTTGTTTGTTTTTGTTTTTGTTTGTTTTATTTTGATTTTGGGTTTTGTTTGTTTGTTTTTGCCATTCTGGATCATGCTTAACTTTCCTGGGTATAATATTTTCAGCAAGAGCCCCAGTTCTTTCACTGTTTGATAGTGTTCTAAGACTTTTATTCCTTTAGTGTCTCTACTGATAGGTTTTGTATGATTCTAATCATGGCACAATCATATTTAAACTGCTCTTTATTGTTGCTTTTAATATTTATCCTTGAGCTGGAAGTTTTGGAATTTGTCTATGATATTTCTCTGAGTTTTCCTCATCAAATCCCTTTCAAGTGGTGTTCAATGAATTTTTTTTCTATTTCTGCTCTCCTCCCTTGTTCTAATAATCCAGTACAATTTTCTTTGTTTTTTTTCTTGTATTTTTATATCAAGACTTTTTAAAAAAAAATCATAACTTCCATGTAGTCCAACTATTTTCATGTTTTCTCTTTTTATGATCTGTTCTCCATATCAGTTGTTTTCCTTATTTTTCACTTTCTCTTCATTTTTTTCTTTTTCAAATTTTATTTAATTATTTCTTGATCTCTTAGAACTTTGCTGCCTTTGCATTGCCCAATTCTAGTTTTCAAGGTATTATTTTCTTCCTTAAGCCCCAGGAAATGAGGGAGTTAGAACAGATAGAGAGGAAACACAAATATCACTCTTTCCAGACATATAACCGTATACTTAGAAAACCTTAGAGAATCAACTAAAAAGAACTAGTTGAAACAATTAACAATTTTACCAAAGTAGCAGAATATAAACCAAACCCACATAAATCATCAGTATTTCTATATTTCATCAAAAAAGTCCTACCACAAGAGATACAAAGAGCAATTTCATTTAAATTTCCTACAGACCTCCCAAAACACTTGGGAGTCTATCTGCAAAGATGAATCCAGGAATTATATGAACATAATTTCAAATCACTTCTCACACAAAGACAGAACTAAACAGTTGGATAAATATTAACTGCTCATGAGTAGACTGAACTAAAATAATAAAAATTATAATTATGCCTAAATTAATGTATTTATTCAATGCCGTGCTAATGAAATGAATAAAGTTATTTTATAGAGTTAGAAAAATAATAACAAATTTAATTTGTAAGTATAAAAGTTCAAGAATAGGGGGTGGCTAGGTGGCACAGTGAGTAGTGCGTCGGCCCTGGAGTCAGAAGGACCTGAGTTCAGATCCGGCCTCAGACATTTAACACACACAAACAAAAACCTAGCTGTGTGACCTTGGGCAAGTTACTTAATCCAAACTGCCCTCCAAAAAAAAAAAAAAGCAAAAAAAAAAAGTTCAAGAATATCAAGAGAATCAATGAAAAAAAATATTTAGGAAGTCAGCCTAGTAGTATTAGATTTCAAACTATAGTACAAAGCTGTAATCATCAGAGGAATTTGGTCTTGACTAACAAATAGAGTAAACGATCAATGAAGTAAATTGTATACACAACACACAGTAGTAAATGGCTATAGCAATTTAGTGATTAATAAACCCAAAGATCCAAATTTTGGTGACAAGAACTCACTATTTAACAAAATTTTCTGGAAAAACTGAAAAGCAGTTTGGCAGGGACTAAGCACAGAACATGTTGCATTGTATCCCAAGATAAGGTCAAAATGGGTACACGATTAAAACATAAAGGTTGACATCATAAGCAAATTAGGATGACGTAGAAAATTTTGCCTGTCAGGTCTATAGATAAGGGAAGAATTTCTGACCAAATTAAAATTAGAGAGCACTATGGGATATAAAATGGATAAAATTTTGATGATATTAAATTTTAAAAAAAGGGTTTGCAGAAACAAAACAAAAAACGTTTTGCTGCCAAGTATTGAAAGAAATCAGGAAACTGGGGGAAATATGATGATTTTTCTCTTATAAAGACTTCATTTCTCAAATATATAGAGAACTGAGTCAAATATATATAGAAATATGTATCACTTCCCAATTGAGTAGATTAAAGGGTATGAATAGGACAGTTTTCAGAAGAAAAAAAAATCAATGCTATTTAGTCATGAAAAAATACCATCAATCACAATTGAGAAGATAAATGTAAATTAAAACAACTCTGAATTTCCACTTCATACTTACCAGATTGACTAATATGACAGAAAAAGAAAATGACAAATGTTGGAGGGGATATAAAAAATAAGAGACGCTAATACACTATTGATGGAGTTGTGAGCTGATCAAACCATTCAGCAAAACATTTTGGAACTATGTCCAAAGGGCAATGCAACTGTATGTATATACCCTTTGACTCAATAATACCAGTAATAGGTTTATATCCCAAAGAGATAAAGGAAAATGACCCATATATTTATGACAGCTATTTTGTGGTGGCAAATAATTGGAAATTTGATGTGATGGCCATTAATTGGGGAATTAATTGTGTTATATGATTATGACAGAATACTGTTGTGTTTTAAGAAATGATGAGGAGAGTGGTTTCAGATAAACCGGGAAACTTATATGAAGTGATGCAAAGTAAAATGAGTGAAACCAGGAGCACAGTGTTGACAGTAACATTAATCTTGTAGGGTAATCAACTCTGAATGAGTTAGCTATTTTGATTTGTACAGTGATTTAAGCAAGTCTTAAGAACTTATGCAAATAGCTAACCACCTCTAAAGAAAGAATTGAAGGAATGTAAGTGCAGTTTGAAGCACAAATTTTTCTTCATTTCACTTTATTTTTGAGAACATATAATGAAATATGTTTTGCATGATTTCAAGTATATAATTGAGATCACAATTATTGCCTTCTCAATGGGTGGGCAAGAGGCAGGAGGACCTGAGAGAATTCAGAAGTCAACATTAAAAATAAATAACTTTACCTAATAAGCAAAAAGGGTTAAAAGAGATCATTATCTCCTGCTTCCTGTGATTCAAACCCTTGGGAGTTTGTAGTGTGCCTTCTTAGGCATAAGAACCCAGACTTACACAGATTCCATTTCTACCCTGTTCCCAGGTCTTATCTTTGACATAATTGTGCATCAGTTGGTTGGTTAGTAATGAGTGGCAGAACAAGGTTAATAGACAGCTGGCCTTGGTGTGAGGAATAACTTTATTCAATAGCCTTTGCCTCTTACAAGATGTCTGAATCTAAGCAGGTCACTCAACTTTTCATTGCACCTTTTTTGTTGTTCATTCTTTTCAGTTTTGTCCAACTCTTCATGACCCCATTTGGGGGTTTACTTGGCAAAGATACTGGAGTAGTTTGCAATTCCTTATCTAGCTCATTTTAGAGATTAGGAACTAAGGCAAGTAAGGTTAGGTGATTTGCCGAGGGTCACACAGCAATTAAGTTTCTGAGGCCAGATTTCTACTCAGTAAGGTGAGTCTTCTTGACTCTAGGTAGGATACTCTATCCACTGTGCCACTTAAGGTTCCAGGCAACTCTTTGAGGTAAATTGCAAAGCAGGTGCTAACTTGAATTAGTAGAGGCCATTTCTTCATTTGGAGGTCCCTATCCTGAATAAATCACAGCTCAGGTTAAAATAATAATAAAAATGAGTACTAGCATCCATTTTTTTCTTTGACCATGCCTTCTTTATTTTATTCTGTTTTAGGCATATGAAGGTGTAATTTGATAAAGGATTAAGATGCTCCCCTCTAAGGAATATTTCCGTAAACCATTTATTAAGTGCCTCTTAGGGATGCTAGGTGCTGGGGGTACAAAAACAAAATTAAATATTCCTTGCTCACAATTAACTAATGTTATATGAGGATGAGAAAAGTGAAAGGGAGCAGCATACAGCACAAACATGTGCGCTTTTAAGGGTATCCAGGAATTTCTTCAAAACCAAAAGAAAACAGATAGAGCTTCTTGTCCTGGAACAGACATACCTAGTAAATCCAGAATTAATGGGAGACATATTTGGGAGTGGGTGGGACTTTCCCAGTGCCCTTAAATTTAAATCAAGTGACTTTCATTTACTTTTCCTCTCCCATGTCAATCTTACCAATCAATTTGCTATTTAGAATTTCTAAAGTATTTGAGGGAAGTATTCCTTGCAAGCATTATAATGATCATATGCTATCTCTGCTGACCTCTTGGAGGGATGGGATTCTTTTTCTTTACAGATCATATAGTTGAGTAAACAGATGCTGCCAGACTGTAGAGTTGCATTTCAAAAATTGCAACTCATCCCTGATGTTCTTTCTGTGCATTAGTGAAGAAATTCTAAGTCTTACAGGTAGTTGCAGCATTTTAGCATTTTTAAGTTTTCAAGATGTAGTCATCTATAAAATGGGGCGAGGAGAGAGACAGAGACAGAAAAAGAGAGAGAGAAATAGAGAGAGAGTGAGAGAGAGAGAGAGAGAGAGAGAAGAGACACACAGAGACACAGAGACAGAGACAGAGAGACAGAGAAAATAAGATTCAGGACCAAGGCCTGGCACTCCCAGGAGTCATGACCATACTATGGAATCTCAAGAAACTCCTTCCAAAATTAAGCAAATATCTGGATTGAATAAGGAGGCTTACACACAATTGCCATTTGTTTGCTTCATTATTTTCTCTCCTCCAAATTTGTTTCATGTTGGGAACTTACCCCTTAGGACATTGGAGAGCTTTTCTGAAAATCTAGACTTCTGGTTGAATGCTGTGATGAAATATTTCTGAGAAAAGCCTCATTTCTAAAATATGTGGAGAAGTGAGTCAAATTTATAAGAATACAAGTCATTCCCCAATTGATAAATGGTCAAAGGATATGAACAGGCAGTTTTCAGAGGAATAAATTAAAGTTATCTATAGTCAAATAAAAAAATGCTCTAAATCACTAATGATTAGTGAGATGCAAGTCAAAACAACTTTGAGGTACTATATCACACTTATCAGATTGGCTAACAGGACAAAATAGGAAAATGATAAATGTTGGAGAAGATGTTGGAAAGTTGGAACATTAATTCATTGTTGGTGTAGGTGTGAGCTGATCCAACCATTGGGGAGAGCAATTTGGAATTATGCTCAAATGTTTATAAAAAGTGCATTCCCTTTGATTCAGCAATACAACTTCTAGGGCTCTATAGTAAAGAGATCATAACAATGGGGAAAGGACCCACATATACAAAAATATTTATAGTAATTCTTTTTGTGGTGGCCAAGAATGGAAATTCAGGTGATGTCCAACAATTGGAGAATGGCTAAACAACTTGTGGTATATGAATGCAATGGAATACTATTGTTCTGTAAGAAATGATGAACAGGTGGCCTTCAGAGAAACCTTGGAAGACTTATATGAACTGCTGCTGAATGAAGGGAACAGAAGCAGGCAAACATTGTACACAGAAACAGTCACAATGTATGAGGACTGATTTTGATAGACTTAGGCCTTCTCAGAAATGCAAGGTCCTAAAACAATTCCAAAGGACTCATGATACCATCCACATCCAGAGAAAGAATTATGGAGTCTGAATGCAGAGTGAAGTAAACTATTTTATTTTTTGTTTGTTTGTTTTGTTTTCTTTTGCTTTGTTTCTTTCTCAAGGTTCCTCCTATTCATTCTAATTATTCTATACAACATGACTAATGTGAAAATGTTTAATAGGAATGTGTATGTAGAGCCTATATAAGATTGCATGCTGTCTTGGGGAGGAAAGAAAGGAGGAGGAGAAAATTTAAAACTTGTGAAAGTGAATATTGAAAACAAAAATAAACTTTTTAAAAAATCCAGTATCAAGAAATATAAAGAGAAAAGTTATTTAAGATAACAATAGATGATAAAAAATACTTGGGAATCTTGGCCAAAGCCAAGAATTATATTAACATGATTATAAAACAGTTTTCACACAAATGAAGTCAGATTTCAGTAATTGTAAAAATATCAATTGTTCATGGGTAGCCTGGATCAATGTAATAAGAATGACAACTCTACGTAAATTAATGTACTTATTCAATGTCATACCAGTCAAACTACCAAAAATACTTTATAGAGCTTGAAAAAATAAAAATAAATAAATTCATCTGGAAGAACAAAAGGTCAAGATATCTAGGGAATTAATGGGGAAAAATGTGAAAGAAGTTGGCCTAGCCACACCAGATCTCCAATTATATTATAAAGCAATAATCATCAAAACTCTCTCATGCTGGCTAAGACATAGAATGGTCAGTGAGTGGAACTGATTAGGTACACAAGGTACAGTAGTTAAAGATTTGAGTAACTAGTATTTGATAAGCCCAAAGACCTAAGCTTTTTCAACAAGAACTTTTTATTTGACAAAAATTGCTAGGAAAACTTGAAAATAGAATTTAAAAACTAGGCATGACCAACCTCTTATAATGGGTACATGATTTAGACATAAAGGGTGAAATCCTAAGCAAATCAGGAGAACAACAAATAGTCTACCTATTAGACCTATGGCAAAAAGAAAAAATTATGACCAAATGAGATAGAGATTATTACAAGATATAACATGGATGATTTTTATTACGTTAAATTTTAAATGTTTTGCACAAACAAAATATATGTGACCAACATTAGAAGGAAGAAAAAGCCGGGAAATAATTTTTACAGCAAGTGTCTCTGATAAAAACCTCATTTCTTACCTATATAGAGAACTGGGTCAAATTTATAGAAATACAAGTCACTACCCAATTGATACGTGGTCAAAGAATATGACTTAAACGTTTTCAGAAAAAGAAATCAAAACTCTCCATAGTCATATAAAAATGTTCTAAATCACACTTAGTGGAGTATAAAGTAAAATTATTCTGAGTTATCACCTCATCAATATCAAGTTATCTAATATGTCAGAAAAGAAATATGGCAAATATTGGAGAGGACATGAAAAAGTGGGACATGTACTGATGTTGGAGATGGGAACTAATCCAATTATTCTGGAAAATAATTTGGAATTATGCCCAGAAATGAAGAAAACTGTACATACTTTTTGACCTAGCAATACCACTACCCAGTTTATATACTCCCCCAAAGAAAGAAAAGCCAAAGGAAAAAGACCTATAAATACAAAAGTATTTATAGCAGCTCTTTTCTAGTGGCAAAAAAAAAAAAAATTAGGAGTTGAGTTGAATGCCCATCATTTGGGGAATGGCTGAACCAGTTGAGGCATATGATTTTGATGAAGTACAAATGTGCTACAGGAAATGAAAAGGGAGCTATTTTCAAGGAAAACAAATAAACATGGCAAAACCCATATCAATTGATGCAAAATGAAATGAGAAGACCTGGAGGAGAGTATTGCATACAGTAACAACATCCAAAATCAACTGCGAAAGACTTGGCTACTCTAACCAATACAATGATCTAAGACATTTCCAAAAGATCCATGATGAAAGAAATGCCATCCTCCTTCGTAGAGAGTACTGATAAACTCTGAGTGAAAATCGAAGTACAATTTTCTTATTTTTTTTGCAATATGGCTAATTTGGAAAAAAAAATATCTTGCATGATTTCACACATATAATTTATAGTATATTGTTTGCCTTCTCAATGACTGGGCAAGGTGTGGGAGGGAGGGAAAGAATTTAGAACCCAAATTTAAAGATGAATTAAGAAAGTTGTGGGGTCTTCACTGTGGGTTTGAAATACTGCATACTCTGTAAAATAAAATTACTATATAGGATTTTTTGGTAATTTTTTTTTTCTTCTTTATTACTGGACAAGCTTCTTGTGTAGCTGGAGGAGGAGGTATATCTGGAAGTCATTCTGAAGTATTAAAATGACATTATTAAAACATTATATAAGACATATGTATTTATCCAGAGGAAATAAGTAGAAAAAGCAAAATAGTATATATGTAATGTGCCTTCCTAGGAACAGGAACTCAGGATGCTGTGCATGGAACACAACTGGGACAAGAAAGAGGTGAAGGAGAAGGAGAAGAAGGAGAAGACCCTGTTTTTCCTTCTCTCTTTGTCTGTCTCTATGTATCTCCCTGTCTTTCTCTTCCTCTCCTTCTTTCCTTCCCTTCCTTCTTCTCCTCTCTCTCTGTTTCTCTTTGTGTCTCTGTCTCTTTGTGTTTCTCTCTGTCTCTCTCTGCCTCTCTCTCTGTCTCTCTCTCTGTCTCTCTCTCTGTCTCTGTCTCTCTCTGTCTCTGTCTCTCTCTCTCTCTCTCTCTCTCTCTCTCTCTCTCTCTCTCTCTCTCTCTCTCTCTCCCCTTCCTTCCTACCTTCCAACTTGTCCTGACCAGTGTTTTGCTTCTGACCACTTCTTCTCCCAGTCTGCCTTCCCTTCTATCAGTCTCCAGCTTTTCTTATGCTTTCATCCTCCTACTTTCCTTTAGGGTAAGATAAATTTCTATACACAACTGATTATGTTATATTATTCCCTCTTTGCGCTAAATCAGATGAGAATAAGACTGAAACAATGCCCACCCCCCCAATCTTTCCCTCTGCTGTAATCTGTGTTTTGTACCACTTCATGTGAGTTAATTTATCTCCTTCTACTTCTCCCTACCCTTTTCTTTCAGTGCAATTCTCTTTCTTACCACTTAATTTTTTTATATCATCCCATAAAAGTCAACTTATATCTACACTCTCCATCTATACTCCTGGCACTTTTTGACAACTCTATTGTCCCTAAGTAATTACTAATAGTGTTACAGTCCTTAAGAGTTACAAGTATCATCTTTGCATATAGGGATATAAACAGTTTAGCCTTCTTGAATTCCTAATGTTTTTTTTTTTTAATTTCCGGTTTACCTTTTTATGTATATCTTGACTCTTTTATTTGAAAATCATTGTTTTTTCTGTTCGTCTCTAGTATTTTCATCAGGAATGCTTGAAAGTCCTCTCTTAGATTGAACATACACTTCCCCCTCCAAAGATTATGCTCTGTTTCACTGGGTAAGTGATTCTTGTTTATAATCCTAGCTCTTTTAGCTTCCAGAATATAATATTGCAAGCAGTATTATTTCCTTGATCTCGGAGTTAAGAAATTTGGTTCTAACATTCTTATAGTTGGGATCACTTTCAGAGGATGTTTGGTGTATTCTTTCAATTTCTAGTTTATCCTCTGGTTTTAGTATATGAGGGCAATTCTAATAATTGTAGAAGTAGGATGTGTAGGCATTCTTTTTGGTCATGGCTTTCAGTTAGTCCAGTAATTCTTAAAATATTTTGCCAGAATAAGGGCGGCTAGGTGGCGCAGTGAATAGAGCGCCGGCCCTGGAATCAGAAGGACCTGAGTTCGGAGCTGGCCTCTGACACTTAATCCACACAAACAAAAAAACCTAGCCATGTAACCTTGAGCAAGTTACTTAACCCCAATTGCTTTAAAAAAAAAAAATTTGCCAGAATCTATTTTCCAGGTTGTTTTTTTTTCAAATATATATTTCAAAGTTTGTTCTATTTTTAAGTTTTTTTCTTCTGTTTAATTGATTCTTGATGTCTCATGGAGTCATTAGTTTTCACTTTTTAAATTGTTATTATTAAGCAATTATTTTCTTCAGATAGCATTTTTACTTCCATTTCCACTTGACCAACTATTTTTTTCCAATTTATTTATTTATTTTCAGTTTTCAACATTCATTTCCACAAGATTTTGAGTTACAGATTTTTCTCTGTTTTTCCCCTACCCCCATCCAAAAATATCGAGTTTACTGAATACCTGTTTCCCCAATCTGTTCTTTCTTATATCCTCCTCCATTGCTCCCTAACTTTCTAGTAGGGCAAAATGGATTTCTATACTGCAGTGCCTGTATAACTTATTTCCCAGTTGCATGTAAAAACATTTTTTCTAACATTTCTTTTTGAAACTTTGAGTTCCAGAGTCTTTTCCTTCTTCTCTCCTCACCCACCCCCACTAGGAGCACAAGGAATTCAACATAGGTTGTACATGTATAGTTACAGAAAATATTTCCATAGTAGTTATATTGTGAAAGACTAACTGTATTTCCCTCCATCCTATCCAACCCTCCCATTTATTCTGTTTTCTACTTTGATCCTGTCCCTTTTCATAAGTATTTCCTCCTAACTACCATCTCTCCCAATCTGTCCTCCCTTCTATCATCCCCATTCTTATCCCTTTCCCCCCTGCTTTGCTGTAGGGTAATATACCCAATAGAATGTGTATGTTATTACCTCCTTTAGCCAAATTCAATGAGAATTTCCCTTTCCCATTCCCTTTCACCTTCCCAATCTTCCCCTCCATTGTAAAATTTTTCTCTTGCCTCTTTTATATGACATAATTTACCCTAATCTATGTGTCCCTTTCTCCTTCTCTCAATATATTCCTCTCTCCCCTCTTAAATTTATGTTTTAGATATCCCTTCATATTCAACTGATCCTATGCACTCTGTCTATGTGTACATGTACTCATATATGCACACACTCACATATATATTTATATACACATAGACCCTCCTATACAAACATATAGGTATAAACATACACACATACATATATATATATATGTACGTGTATATATATATACATATATATATGTATATATATATATATATATATGTATATATATATATATATATATATATTCCCTTAACTATCCTCATATTTAGAAAGGTTTCATGAGTTACAATTATTGTTTTTCCATGTAGGAATGTAAATAGTTCAACTCTGATAAGTTCCTTATAATTTCTTTTTCCTGTTTACCTTCTCATGCTTCCCTTGCTTCTTGTATTTGAAAGTCAAATTTTCTATTCAGCCCTGCTTTTTTCATCAAGAATTCATGAAAATCGGGGTGGCTAGGTGGCGCAGTGAATAGAGCCCGGCCCTGGAATCAGAAGGACCTGAGTTCGGAGCCGGCCTCCGACACTTAATCTGCACAAACAAAAAAAAACCTAGCCATGTAACCTTGGGCAAGTTACTTAACCCCAATTGCCCTAAAGGGGCGGCTAGGTGGCGCAGTGAGTAAGAGTGCCGGCCTCGGAGTTTGGATGACCCGAGATCAGATCCGGCCTCAGAAAATGAGCACCCACGCATAAATCAAAATGACTAGCCGTGTAACCTTGAGCAAGTTACTTAACCCCAATTGCTTTAAAAAAAAAAAAAGAATTCATGAAAATCCTCCATTTCTTTGAATGACCACATTTTCCTCTGAAGCATTATACTCAGTTTTGCTGGGTAGGTGATTCTTGATTGTGTTTCTACCACACTCAAATTGTTTCTTCTTGATAGCCTTTAATATTTTCCCCTTGATCTGAGAACTCTGGAATTTGGCTATGATATTCCTAGAAGTTTTCTTTTTGGGATCTTTTTCAAGAGGCAATCAGTGAATTCTTTCTATTGGAACTCTGACTAGTGCCCCTGCTTCCTTGTGTTCAATTACAAACATTCTTCTCCACTCTGCAACTGGGACCCAGAACTACTTACAGACAATAAAATTGGCAGAAAGTGCCACCTGCACTCAGTGCCCCCCAAAATGTCCCCTGTAATCTCTATTTGACCATTTTTCTGAGCCCCTTAAATCCCTTAGTTGAGAGATCCTGTATTTACTGCTGCTACTGCTATCATGGCTCTCTCCAAGACCCACTGCTGGTTCTCTTGACACTCTCTGGGCCTCCACCAACCCCAATGTTATAGACCTTTCCAGAAAGAATCTTAGGTTGTCTTAGGCTAAAGAAATATTTTTCTGACCTTCTGTAGAGGCTACGTCTCTCAAAAAAATGGTCTAAGGCATTATTTTAAAGTGGTCTGAAGGTGAATGTTGGGAATTTCGCTGTGTCCTAGTCTTTACTTTGTTTATCTTCATCCTCTACCACCTTCAAACCTTAAATTTCTACCAAAACGTTACTCCATACTCAAATATAACCATGCCATTTTTCTACCTGATGTTTCTATATTTCTAATGTTTGTCATACAACTTCTTGCAAACAATTAGAAATATGTTTGGGGCAGAGCTCACAATAGAATGTGGATTAAAAAAATAATTTGTGTATATTTGCCTTTGATACCTATAATAACTAGAAGGATAGTTGGCACCCAAATAATAAAACCATGATTTTTAATCTCTTTGACAGAAATTTGGCTCAGATAACATATTAATGCCATCACCAAATCTCTAGTGAGTACTGCCAAATTAGCATAAGCCAGTACAACATCTCACCTGTCAGGTTCCTCTTTGTTCCAAAGATTGACAGCTCTGAAGAGCCAGTTCAATTTTCTTCACTGTCTGAGAGTGGGTGTTGACATGGTGTTATTGATGCTGGATGAGAGGCAGTACACCAGTGGGTATAGTTTGCAACTTGTAGGAAATGCTATTATAAATAATTGAAAAATCTCTGTCATGTGCTTACTGAATCACCAGGGGTAGATTGGTGGCAGTCATTTTCTTCTGTCTGCTGTTATGTTAGGATCCAATAGAAAGAAGGCCTTTTTAAAAATTGGAACAAAAGATGAGCATACAAACACTGGCACTGAGAGATCCCCTTTGCAGCTTACTGTTCCATCACTATCCAGCTAAATAGCATGACTTACCCACACTGTAGGATCTGTTGTGATTTAGATTTTTTAGGAGAGGGACAGGACAAGTGATTATGTAACATCCTTAGCCCAAGTTTGGTTTTAAAACTGCTTGTGGCATGCTATTTTTTATATTTTTAGGAATGTTTCTGGGATCTTGGGGACATTTCTCTCTCCAGCTTAAGGGGCTCATTTTTCCTATTCAGTGGGTACAAATGATATATGAGGAAAGGCTTTCATAAATTCATAGGTGATTTGAAGTCAAATCTAGAGGAGGAATTGGATATTTAAATTCTTGGGAAAACTGCCATGTTATTCTAGGAACAGAGACCAAAAAATTCCTGTCCATGACTGCTTGTTACAGAATTGTGGAAACATAAATAACAAGTGGTTCCAGATATACTTGTAGGAGATTGGAGAACTACTTTTTGTTACGTTATTGACTCAAGTAAATTTAACAGGAACATTGTGCTGTTTAATCATTTTCAGTTGTGTATGACTATTTGTGACCCCGTATGAAGTTTTCTTGGAAAAAATACTAGAGTAGTTTAATGTTTCCTTCTCCAGCTCATGTTATAGATGAGAAAACTGAGGCAAACAGGGTGAAGTGACTTTCACAGGGTCATACAGCTAGTAACTTTCTAAGGCTGTATTTGAACTCAGGTCCTCCAGACTCCAGGCCTGGCACTCTGTCAACTGAACCACCAAGCTGTCTAGGATTTCTTTGTAAAGGTTAATCTTAAACATTTATTGAATATCTCACTTAATAGATGAAGGAAACGAGTCCCAGAGAGGGGAAATAAGATCATAGGATCACAGACTAAGGGCTGGAATTGATCTCTGAGCTTATCTAGTGGTGGGTTTTCATATGTTTTAGTTTGGGGACTCATTTTTACATGATTAAAAATTATTGAGGACCCCAAAAAGCTTTTGTTCATGTGGGTTTTATCAATTGATATTTATCATATTAAACATTAGAACCAATTATTTAAAATATGTATTAATTCATTTCAACATAATAATGAATACAGTTTATATTTTAATATAAATGACATATTCATTGAAAAATAATTATATTTCCCAAAGCAAAGGTATTTAGTGAGAAGGATGGCATCATTTTACATATAATTTTGCAAATCTCTTTAACCTCTGACTTAATGGAAGAAAACTTGATTAGCATGTCTGCTTCGGTATTCAATCTTTTGTGCTGTGTTGTTTTGATTAGTGGATATGAAGAAAATCTAGCATCACACAGACATGTATTTGGAATAAAAAGGTGTATTTTAGTAGTTAAATAATGCCAGTATTTCAATGAAAACAGTTTTAACTTCACATAACTCCTTAAAGGTTCTTAGGGACTCCTAAGTGTATACAAATCATACTGAGAAAGGACAATTTAGCCTAATCCATTTGGCTTGTATATGAGCAAATTAATACTGAGGGGTGAAGTGACTTGCCAAAGGTCACACTGTACGTATCAGAGTCAAGATCTGAACACAGATACATGAGTTCCAAATCCAAAATACTTTCTGCTATCTTCTGATACCTTTCAAACTTTCTCAATCTGTCACAATAAGTGACAGATAGAGACAGAATTTGATCTCATATCCTCTGACAACAAATCCATACCTCTCTCTACTATGATGCTAAAGTAGTAAGCCCTGACATTTCACCCCTTACGAGGGGCCCATCTTTGTATCTTGAATTCCTGAATCCTCCCCTCCTCAGCTTGAGTGTTAAACAGCCTGCTTTATCTAGTGTGCCCCAGCACCTGCATGATATCTTGCCTGACTGAAGTAGTAAGCCCCTACATTTCACTCCTTACGAGGGGCCCATCTTTGTATCCTGAATTCCTGGAACTCAAGAATCCTCCCCTCGGCTTGATAAGTGAACAGCCTGCCCCAGCCCACATCCTGCACCTGCATGATATCTGCCTGACCAGTCTGCCCCATTATTGTTACTCCTGATATGATGGTGGTTTTTGACTATTTAAACTGTGTGTCTACTGGGGTTTGGGGCAGCTCCTGGGACTTTATCCCTAGGTTTGCCACCGGCCGGCTAATAAACGCTTCCTGAATTCGGTTACTGATGGTCTTGGCATGTTGATTCTGTCCGAGTGTCCATTTCAATGCTTTGTTTGTTTCACAATCTAGGGATAATTCACCTGAAGTTAAACATTGCTCCCATAAGAAATATATTATGATAAGAATAGGTAAATAAGTAGGTAAATAAAAAGTCACTGGACTTGTGACTTCTTATCGGTATAACAAGCTTCCAGGTAAAGGGCCTCCCTACAATGCATGTAGTTTTTTTTTTCCTTTTTGTGACTTATCATCTTCAAAATGTGCCTATATTGGGGCAGCTAGGTGGCGCAGTGAATAAGAGTGCTGGCCTCGGAGTTGGGAAGACTGGAGATTGGATCCGGCCTCAGAAAATGAGCACCCACACATAAATAATGACTGGCCGTGTAACCTTGAGCAAGTTACTTAACCCCAATTACTTTAAAAAATAAAAAATAAAAAAAATTTAAAATGTGCCCATAGAACTGAGGAATTAAATGACTTGTCTGACATCATACAGTCAGTTAGATGCATCACTTCAGCACAGGTCTTCCTGGTTGTGAGACCAGGTCTCTGGCCATTATATAACATTATCTTGGAGAAAGAGTTATAGGTAAAATAGAATTCCAGGAGCAAAATTTCTAGACAGTTAGTAGGAGGGAGAAGTCCATGTCTCTATTCTTTATGTCTAGTAGCATATAAGGTCCTTAAGAGAAGATACTGTTTCATTTTTAACATAGTATATTAAATTAAGTGCTATACTTGGAGCTATGAAAACTTGAGTTCAAGCCCCACCTTTGACAATTTGTAGAGAAAGTGCCAACTTTTATTTGTAGAAAGTTTCCTAGCCAAGAAGATCTCTATATCAGTCAAACATCCCATCTTTATACCTATCTCCAGAGCCTAGTACAGTGTTGGTCACATAGCCTTAATAAATGCTTGGTGAATTATTGAATTTAGCTGAGCTACTTAGGGTTATAAAATGGTATAGATTATACTGCATGGAACAGAAGCAGAGTAGGACTCAGTTGATCTCAACTGTTTGAATGAATGATAAACCACTCCAAAGGATTTTGTGATATTAAGATAAATTGGCAATATAGTGTAAAAAAAACTCACTATGGATCAGAGGAAGTCAGAGATAAAATAAAACAGATCATCAGGTCTATCACCTTAATGTTATTGTTGGGGAAACTGAGGAATAAAGAGGCAGTGTGGTAGATCTGAGAGAACACTAGTTCTGGAGTCACAGGACCTGGGTTCAAATTTCACTTCAGCTATTGACTAACTTTGACATTTTGGGCAAGTCATTAGAGGGTAGGACTAGATGGTTTCTGTGGTTCTTTCTGGCTTCTTTTTAAAAATAAAATACAAATCATCATTTGCATGCTCCATATTTATATTTGATTATTAAAATGTACAGATGACACAAATAATAAAACAAGAATTTTTACATATATATCTATACACATATAATATTTTCAGGTGTACAATCCTTGCCATTTGTGAAAAATACAAATTAAAAACAAAACTCCTCTAAAACACAGTAAACATGGAGGCTAAAGATGGGGAAGAGAGAAACATAGACAACAAGCTATTCCCATTTCTTCCTCCCAAACCTCTAATATGTCAGGTGAATCGGGGTTTTCAGAACAGCTTGTAAAACCCAGAAATTCAGAATGGACATCACTGGTATGAAATGATTCCACTAAAGACTGTCCTGGTGAACTACAAATATTGTTTTCTTCTTTTGTAGCAGGAAATTTTGCTTTGTTCTTTACATGTAATGTGGCATTCTTCTGCTGACTTCTTTTTTGTTTCTCCCTAATACTATTTTTAGTTTTTAATGCAACTTCCCTGAAGGCAAACTATCTGTGCTTTCGAAGTTCATTTCTTGAGGTTCTTCACCAGGATGATTATGGAATATTACCTTGGCTTGACCAGTATGTTGCTCTGATGAATTGCTAGTGACTCTAACACTACAATCATTACCATTTGGGGAACTAGTGCCTTCTTCCTTCTGAGCAGTACCTGGAAAAATTGTACTATCTGACTTTTGTTTTAGTTGAGAAAAACTTTTTTTCTGTTTTGTCAAAATCAGAAATATGCATACTTTTCTCTAGGATATATGGGCAGCATTCTGTTTTTAGTTCTTCTCTGTCTTTTTCATCTACAGTTCCTTTATGGTCAGAAACTTCAGGAGTATATCGCTGCGTATCTTTATTCACAGGTAGTTGTACCAAATTCAGCTTAATGTCCTTCTTCACTAGATTTATCATACAATATTTTCTACAATCCAAATGCTCTTGGAGTTTGCTTGCTGTGTTGTAAGGACATGGACTGCATGAAGTAAATGAATCTATGGGTTCTTAACTGAAGGCAACATTCAGTGAAGGATCCATGCTTTCTTGGTATTGGAAATTCTGTTTTATCACCTATTTGGTAGTATTTCCCCAAGAGCCATTTGGGGAAACATGGTGCAATTGCAGCTGCTTTTCAGGTTCATTCCTCTTAAAAGTATTTCCAATGATGGGTGCAAAAGATCCAATAATGCATTTTATTCTTCTGGATATATTGCTTTTGTATTCTACAAAGTTGTACACCAAGTTGTATATGATATCATCAACAACTTTATACTGAGTACTTTGTACAAAGTTTCTGTGTTGTTCACTTAGAAGATAGGTCTGGGGGGCGGAGCCAAGATGGCGGAGTAGAAACAGCTCGTCCAAGCCTCTCTGCCCCCAGATTCTCCACAAACTATGTAAAAAAGGACTCTGAAAATCTTCTGGAGCCCCAGCACCCACAGAACAACACAGAGAAGCTAACCTCCCGCTGAGGACAGCCCAGCACCCTGCAGGAAGGACCAGCGCAGTGGTCTGGGAGCCGCAGCGTGCAGAGCGCAGGAGCCGAGCCGAGCCCAGGTCCACGTGAGCCGAGGTTTTAGCCCCAGGGCGGCAGGGCCAGCAGCTGGCTGGAGGAACCCCAGAACACCAGGAACTGTGGAGACTCCAGAATTATCAACATAGACTTGCCTAGGACAAAGTAAGAGGTTAGTGTCCTATGGACTTTGGGACCTGTATTTGGGGAATGCGTCAGCTCCCTCCCCTGGGAGCTAGAAGCTGCTGAGGAGACACGCCATTTTGTAGTTTTCATAGGCATTTCCGGCTCCCAGCCTACAAATCGTGGGGAGATCCAGCGATCAGTCTTGGGGGGTAATCGCTCTTGCTTTAACCTCCCTGGATCTGGATTGTGATCTAGGGTGGAAGTTGTGGGTGGGTTTACAGCTTGCCAGAAACGGAAGTTGCCCCCACACGTTCGGGACGAAAATTCCTCTAGCTGGCCTTAAAGCCATAGTGTGGCAACAAGCCCAAAAGTCAAGCAATTAAGTGGCAACATGCCAAGGCAAAGGAAACAGAAAAATGCAACCCTAGACTCCTATTTTGGGGGCATAGAGCGGGAAAAGGACTGTGAGGTCAGAAGTCCTGCTCCAAAAGCCCCAGGGGAAAACATGAGTGGGTTGCAGGCCATAGAGGACCTTAAGAAGGACTTTAAAATCAAATAAGAGAAGTGGAGGAAAAATTGGAAAGAGAAATGAGAAGGATGCAGGAAAAGTATGAAATGAGGGTCAACAGCCTGACTGAGGAAAACAACACCTTCAAAAATAGACTAGCTCAAATGGCAAAGGAGGCCCAAAAGGGCATTGAGGAGAAGAATGCCTTAAAAAGTCGAATTTGCCAGATGGAAAAAGAATCTCAAAAGTTCACTGAGGAGATTCATTCCTTCAGAGTTAGACTGGAGCAAATGGAAGCTAGTGACTTTATGAGAAATCAAGATGCTGTTAAGCAGATCCAAACAAACGAAAGATTAGAAGGCAATGTGAAATATCTCATGGGAAAAACCACTGACCTGGAGAATAGATCCAGGAGAGACAATTTAAAAATTATTGGACTACCTGAAAGCCATGATCAAGGAAAAGAACCTAGAAATCACCCTTCAAGAAATTCTCAAGGAAAACTGCCCTGATGTTTTAGATCCAGAGGGCAAAATAGAGGTTGAAAGAATCCACCAATCACCTCCTGAAAAGATCCCCAAAAGAAAACTCCCAGGAATATTATAGCCAGGTTCCAGAATCCCAAGATCAAGGAGAAAATACTACAAGCAGCCAGGAAGAAACAATTTCAATATTGTGGAAACACAATCAGAATAGCCCAGGACCTGGCAGCTTCTACACTGAGGGATCCAAGGGCATGGAATATGATATTCCAGAGGGCAAAAGAGCTGGGAATGAACCCAAGGGTCACCTACCCAGCAAAACTGAGTATTTTGTTTCGGGGGAAAATATGGTCATTCAGTGGAATAGAGGACTTTCAAGCATTCTTGAGGAAAAAACCAGAGTTGAATAGAAAATTTGACATCCAGACGCAAGAAGTAAGAGATGCCTGAGAAGGTAATCAGGGAAAAGAAATCAAAAGGAACTTATCAAAGTTGAACTATTTACATTCCTATATGGAAAAGCAATATCTGTGACTGGTGATATCTTTCCCACTATGAAAATAATGGAAGAAGGGGGTGTGGTCATACGAATACATACGTGAATGTGTGTGTATATGGTTACAGTTATATATGGATAGAGGGCATAGGTTGATTTTGTTGGGAAGGGAGAGTACTCAAGGGATGAAATTATGAGGTGAGAGAGTAAAGTGGCAAGAGGAGATGGGGAGAGACATGGTAGGGTAAACTATCTCATGTAGGGGAAGTGGGTGCAAAGGAGGGGGAGAATAAGGAAGGCTAAAAAGGCAAAACCACATTCACATTGAATTTGGTTCAGGGAGAAAATGACATACATACTAAATGGGATATCTCAACCTGCAGCAGGATAGAGGGAAGGGGGATGAGAGGAGGGATGATGGATGGGAGGGCATCCTTGGGGTGAGGGGAGGTTGGAAGTACCCACTATAGAAGAGGGACAGGATCATGTAGGGAATGGACCAGGTGGGGGGTGGGATGAGTGGGAGGGAACTATAAGCAGCCTTGTACAATATATCTACCATGATAATGTTTTGCATAGCTGGACATGTGCAGCATATACTGAATTGCTTATCTCCCAAGAGGGAATGGGTGACAAGGGAGGAAGGAAATGGATCTGAAATTCGAGGTCGTAACATTAAATGTTTCAAATATATATATAAATACTATTATTAATACTCTTTTGCCTATAATTGGGAAATAAGATGTGCAGGCATTGGGACACAAAGATTCATCTTCCTCTAATGGAAAAGTCGCTGGGGGTATGGGAGAAGGTATGGGAGAGAGCAGATTGGAGGAAGCGATATCTTGTGGGACTGCTATTCTGGGAGGTTGGGTAGGGGAATAATGGGGGGGAAATGATTGTAACTCAAAATCTGGCAGAAATGAATGATGTAAAACAGAAGTTAATAAAGTATTTGTTTAAAAAAAAAAGAAATATAACAGGAAAAAAAAAAAGAAGATAGGTCTGGAGCATGTCTTATCTCTGGGAACAGCACTCATAGTGTCCCTTCTTGTTCTTTCTGAGGCAGGGCTGTGCGGGAGAGCAGAGCCCTTCAATAGGCTTCACAGCCTATTGTATTCCTTTGTTTAGCTTGTGTTTGTGTCTGAATCAAAAACGACTGCAGGGCTTAGGAACAGAATAGTTTATAAGAGGTATATCAGACAGCTGGAGGTAAAATGGTCTGTAATGGTAATTTGAATTGTCCACTTTTACAAATAGCTTTTTGAGCCTTCTTTTTGTTTTCTAAATACCTAATCATTTTTCCACCTCTCTTAGTGATGTGCTTGATTCCTTGATCAGATACAATTCTTTTTTCTTTTGTTCAATATAGTATTTAATATCATCAATATGAAGAATTTTCACTCCCCAGGATAAAGCATTTGACAGGATACTATTTGAAGGGATGAATTCATGTTCATTGATAGCTTTTTCAACTAATAATTTTCCTCTGCTCATAACATACTGGATCTTGAGTCTTGAATGAACTTCCATCACAGCTAGGATGAAGTGAAGTATTTCCTCTGTACATGTTGATTCCAGACTTGGGACAGGAGAAATATATGCTGTTGTCTGAGCATATTTGCTTTCCTTTTTATTGGAAATTAGGTAACATATCTTTGCTGAGAAATTCTTCAACTCTCCCTCCTAATTCCTTTTCCAGTCCTTCAGAGATCACAACAGATGGCAAATCAAGATAAGACTTTTTCCCAGAGTGGCTTATATTTGGACTTTTCTGATTTGTTATCATTTTTCAAAGGTCGTCTATTTTTCTCATATTTTATCTGGATACCACTTGCCAGGTGATGGTTTTAGCTGTGGATCCCCATGGTCCCAGCTTTCATGGTCACTGCACCATAGGCCACATGCTGGGGCCAGCTCCAGTGGGACCTGCTCCTATTGATTTATTCAAGGTAACAAAGCTTTTTAGTATTAGAGCTTGGACTAGGACACAAAACTTCCCACACCTGTTTCAGTGCTGTTTCAAGGATGTCCAATGAGTTGAGACATGATTGAGAAAATGCCATCGACAACTCACATAAGACTGTTTTTTTTTTTTTCAAAACACCTGTGTGAATTAAGGATAATGAGATATATTTTCATTCTACAGATGAGAAATCTGAAGTACAGAGGGGGAAATGTGAACACACAGATTTCTACTCTTTTGACTCCCACCCAGTTCAGGGTTCTTTATACTGCATGAAGTCAGTTCTCATTTGGAGGTCAAATATTCCTTTTTGATCAGAGTAGCATGATATTTATATGAGAATTTAGCATACTCTTCTCATTTGGGGCTTTCTTGTTTCCCACAGTACCAGGAAAGGGAAACTTTACCATTTTTCTACACTTGCCACTTACATGTTTGTATAATTTCTTCATTTTCCTCCCAGCTTGTCCTTCTCTTTCTCCCAGCATTCTTTTTCCCTTTTCAAAGTAGGTTTGCCCAGCAAGGTAAAACATCGAAATTGTAACTTGGGCATGACTTCCCATTTTTATCAACTAGTTGTGTATAGGAAGGATGTCATAAGGTGAGAATAAGGTGAGGGATGAATTAATTCTTATCGCTTTACTCACAGCTCCCAGGGTAAAATGTGTAGATAAGAATGGTAGGGGGAGAAGGGATGGAATGGAGAGGACCCATACTGTAGCCAGAACCATTACTTCAGTAAGACTCCTGCTATTTTCTTTTCAATGAAGCCCCGGCTTGATTCCCATATGGGTCAATAAATCCTAGTCCAAGGAATTACCTTAATTTTTCACATTTTTCTAATCCAAATAGCGAATGCTAAAGGCATTTTTTTGGTCCAGACTCTGGAAGACAAACTGATTAGTGCACTGAGTTATTTGTCAACTACTATAGCCAATTTATCTCAACTATGGTCATCTATGATACCGACATCAAATTAGATTATGTGGCAATTTACAAAGCAATAGACCACATTTAATATTTAAAAAAAGTAATACATCTTTAAAAGCTTGGATTGTTCTAGCAAAAATGCAAAATTACAGGATTCTCACAATCATATATTAATGTAATTTTGTAGCTAGAAGTCACGAGAAGGGATTATTGAAAATGCTGACAAATATCTGTTTGAATTTTTTGGTGTTTATGGTTCTAAACAATTTCTCTCACTTCTAAGTGGTGATATTAAACAATAGTAATTGCGACAGAGAGAAAAAAATCTGCTGAAGCCAGCCTGGCAGGCACACAGGGAAAGTCTATCGCACCAATCTGGGACCTGAGCAGACCTACATGAGCCCTACCATGCAAGACCCGGGGAGGCCCCAACCAGTGGCACAGACTGTCCAGAACAGGAGAGTGAATCACAAGCAGCTGTGGCAGTTTCCACACTTCTCAACCCATACACACCAAACAGAAAATAAAAGGTCAGTAGGGAACTCTGTTGGAATTGGGGGAGAGAAGAGCATGACCCAGACCCTTTCCTCAGAGTGATAGAGATGTCAGAGGCAACTGCTACTACATGGCTGACTCTGGACTTCCTGACCTACAGATCAGAAAGGGGCCAAGCAAGCATTCAGAGGATAATTTGTCTTGCTTTGACTTTCTTGGATCTTGGTTACAGACTTGAGTTGTGGTCCGGAGGTGAGGAACACCAGTGTGCCAGAACTTGTGGTGCCTATAGAGAGGGTGGCTTCCTCATAGCTCTGGCAACTGTGAAAACCCCAGTAATTTGGGACACAGCTCTCTCCACTCTGGAAGCAGAGTTCTACTGTTCAAAGAGTTCAAAAGTCAAGTAATTGGCTGGCAAGATGAGTAAGCAATAGAAGCACAAACAGACCATAGAATCCTTTTTTGGGGGACAAAAAGGATCAAAACATGGAACCAGAAAAAGACAACAAAGTCAAAACTCCTGCAACACAAATTTCCTAGAAAAAATATGAACTGGTTACAGGCCATGGAAGGGCTCAAGAAGGGTTTTGAAAATCAAGTAAGAGAAGTGGAGGAAAAATTGGGAAGAGAAATGAGAATGGTGCAAGAAAATCATGAAAAGCAAGTCAGCAGCCTGACTGAAGAAAATAAAATCTTAAAAAGCAGACTAACTCAAATGGCAAAAGAGGTCCAAAAAGTCAATGAGAAGAATGCCTTAAAAAGTTGAATTGCAGGTGGAGCCAAGGTGGTGGAAAGGAAACTAACTTCTCTGAGCTCCTCCAAGAATCCTGTCACTAAACCTTAAAAAGTGAATCTGAAAGGATTCTGGAGTGACAGAATACACTGGGAGACAGCATGGCATAAAACAGCACAGGAAAGTGCCCAAGAAGGTCCAGACATGGGGAGCGTGGAGGACGTGGGGGTTCTACAGCACTGACTAGAGAGAAGAATACACCAGAGAGAGAAGGAGCCCCAGCCAGCAGACTCACCAATCTTAAGGATGATTTGGAGCTGTCTCACCAGGGGACAGGAGGAATCATTGGAGCCAAGTAAGAGAGGGCCATGGAAAATAGACCATAAACTATTTGGAAATTAAACAATTTAATTATAAAGAATGAGTGGGTAAAACAAGAAATTATAAAAACAATCAATAATTTCATTCAAGAGAATGATAATAATGAGACAACATACCAAAATTTGTGGGATGCATTAAAGGAAGTTCTTAGGGGAAGTTTTATATCCCTGAGTGCATGCATGAATAAATTAGAGGAAAGGGAGGTCAATGAATTGGACATGTAATTGAAAAAGCTAGAAAAAGAACAAATTGAAAATCCCCAATTAAGTACTATATTAGAAATATTGAAAACCAAAGGAGAGATTAATAAAATTGAAATTAAGAAAACTATTGAATTAATAAATAAAACTAAGAGCTATTTTATGAAAAAAACAATAAAAGTGATAGACCCTTAGTCAATATTATAAAAAAGAAGAAAACCAAATTATGAGTATCAAAACTGAAACAGGTGAATTTAGCCTCCAATGAAGAGGAAATCAAAACAATAATTAGGAATTATTTTTCCTAATTGTATGCACATAAATTTGACAATCTTAGTGAAATGAAGGAATATTTACAAAAATACAAGTTGCCCAGATTAACTGAAGAGGAAGTAAATTACATAAATAACCCCATATCAGAAAAAAAAATAAAACAAACATCAGTGAACTCCCTAGGAAAAAATCCCCAGGGTCAGATGGATTTAATAATGAATTCTATCAAACATTTAAAGAACAATTGATTCCAATACTCTACAAACTATTTCGGAAAATTAGTGAAGAAGGAGTCCTACCAAATTCCTTCTATGACACAAATATGGTAGTGATACCTAAATCAGGAAGAGATAAAACAGAGAAAGAAAATTATAGACCAATTTCGCTCATGAATTTAGAAACAAAAATTTTAAATAAAATATTAGCTACAAGACTACAGCAACTTATAACAAGAATAATACACTTTGTTCAGGTAGGATTTATTCCAAGAATGCAAGGATGGTTTAATATTAGGAAAACCATGAGTATGATTGATCATATCTACAATAAAACTAGCAGTAATCACATGTTTATCTCAATAGATGCAGAAAGGAATTTTGACAAAGTACAACATCCATTCCTATTAAAAACACTAGAAAGTATAGGAATAAATGGAGCCTTCCTTAAAATAGTAGGTAATATCTATGTAAAATTGTTAGTAAGTATTACATGCAATGGGGATAAACTAGAAGGATTTCCAAAAAGATCAGGAGTGAAACAATGGTGTCCACTATCACCCCTCTTATTCAATTTGGTACTAAAAACATTAGCAGTAGCAATTAGAGAAGAAAAAGAAATTTAAAAAATAAAATTAGGCAAAAAAGAGAACAAGCTATCACTATTTGCAGTTGATATGATGATATACTTATAGAATCCTAGAGAATCAAATAAAACACTACTTGAGACAATAAATAAATTTGGCAAAGTTGCAGTATATAAAATAAACCCACATAAATCCTCGGCATTCCTTTATATCTCTAATGAAATTCAACAGCAAGAGATAGAAGGAGAAATCCCATTAAAAGTCACTGTAGACATTATAAAATATTTGGGAATCTACCTGCCAAAACAAACCCAGGACCTATACGATCACAACTAGAAACACTTCTCACACAAATAAAATCAGATCTAACTAATTGGAAAAATATCAGTTGCTCATTGCTGGGTTGAGCTAATATAATAAAAATGACAATTTTACCCAAACTAAATTTTATATTTAGTGCCAAGCCAATCAATTTACCAAATAACTACTTCATAGCTTTAGACAAATTAGTAACAAAATTTATTTGGAAAAAAACAAACGGTCTAGAATATCAAGGGGATTAATGAAAAGAAATACTAGGGAAGGTGGACTAGTTATACCAGATTTTAATCTGTATTATACAGCAGCGGTCATCAAAACTGCTTGGTACTGGCTGAGGAATAGAGTAATGGATCAATGGAATAGATTGGGTGCATGAAATTCAGCAATCAATGAGTATAGAAATCTATTGTTTGATAAACTCAAAGATCCCAGTTTTGGGGATGAGAACACACTATTTGAAAAAACTGCTGGGAAAACTGGAATATAGTATGGCAGAAACTGGGCATAGACCAATATCTATAACACCATATACCAAAATCAAGTCTATGGGTTCATGATCTAGGTATAAAGGATGATACTGTAATCAATCTGGGAAAGCAAGGAATAGTTTACTTGTCAGATTTGTGGAGAAGGAAAGGCTTTTTAAAGAAACACAAATTATAGAACATTATAAAATGCAAAATGGATAATTTTGATTACATTAAATTGAAAAGCTTCTGTACAAAGCCAATTTAACCAAGAACAAGAGGGAGGTGGTAAATTGGGAAATAATTTTTGCAACTATGTCTCTGATAAAGGACTCATTTCTAAAATATACAGAGAATTGAGTCAAATCTATAAGAATACAAGTCATTCCCCAATTGATAAATGGTCAAAGGATACGAACAGGCAGTTTTCAGAGAAAGAAATTAAATATATCTATAAGCATATGAAGAAAATGCTCTAAATCACTATTGATTAGAGAAATGCAAATCAAAACAACTCTGAGGTACCACATCTCATCAGTCAGATCGGCTAATATAACAAAACATGAAAATGACAAATGCTGGAGAGGATGTGGGCAAATTGGAACACTAATGCATTACTGGTGGAATTGTGAACCGATCCAACCATTCTGGAGATCAATCTGTAATAATGGCCAAAGAGCTATAAATAATTTCATACCCTTTTACCCTGCAATACCACTTCTAGGGTTACATCATAAAGTGGTCATCGGAGAGGGAGGAGGACCAATATATACAAAAATATTTATAGCAGCTCTTTTTGTGGTTGCAAAGTACTGGAAATTAAGGGGGTGCCCATCAATTTTGGAATGGCTAAACAAGTTGTGGTATATGCATGTAATGGAATACTATTGTGCTATAAGAAATGAGGAGCAGACAGACTTTATATTTACCTGGAGAGGCTTATATGGACTGATAGTGAGAAGGTAGAACTAGGAGAAATTTCTGTACAATCATAGACACAACGTATGTGTGATGACCAACTATGACAGGCTGGACTCTTCTCAGCAATGCAGTGATATGTCAATCCCAAAAGACCCATCATGGAGAGAGATGTCTACATCCAGAGAAAGAACTAGAAAGAACTGAGTTTGAATCCTGATGGAAGAAAACTACTTGATCTAGTAAAATCGGCCTATGTAACCTGACTAATGTCTAATGTGAAAGTATTTGCAGATCCTATACTGGATTATATGCCATCATGGGGCATGGGGGGAGGGAGGGAAGGAAAATTTGCAATTCAGGGAATTATGGAATTGAATCTTGTAAATTAACAATAATCAACAAATTAATAAAAAAGTCAAATTGCCCAAATGGAAAAGGAATTTCAAAAATTCACCAAAGAGGATCATTCTTTCACAATTAGATTGGAGCAAATGGATGCTAATGATTTTATGAGAAATCAAGATACTATAAAATAGATCAAAACAAATGAAAAGATAGAAATCAATGTGAAATATCTCATTGGAAGAAGAGCTGACCTTGAAATAGATTAAGGAGAGATAATTTTAAAATTATTGGACTACAAGATGGTGGAGTGGAAACAGGATCCCCTCTAACCTCTGGCTCCTACAACCTCCAATTCATGTAAAAGGTGTCTCTGAAAAAACTTTGGAGCTACAGAATGGACAAAATGAAACAGAAAAGTTAACCTTCTACTGAGGACAGCCCAGCAGGCTTGCAGGGAGCAGTCAGCACAGCAATCTGGGAGCAGACCCCAGCCCCACATGAGCTGAAGGTTTTATCCCCAGGGCAGGTCTGACCAGCTGTGAGATGGATGGACTTCATATCACCAGCAGCTGTGGCAGTTTCCAGAATTATCAACCCATACATGCTAAGGACAAAGTGAGGGGTCGGTGCAGTGTGGACTTTGGGATGCAGTAGTTGGGTGTGTGTTTGTCCTTTTTACCCTGGAGGGAGAAGCCACTGAGCCACCTCAGCCCTACAGCCACACCCACATGGCATCTTCAGCTCCTGGCCTAAAGACTGTAGGGGAATTAAGTGACCAGTCTGAGGGAGAATCACTCCTTCTTTAACCTGCTTGGTTCTAGATTATGGTCTAGATTGGACATCCTGGGGTGTATGACCAGCTTTCCAGAGCAAGTGGAGGCTTCAGAGAGGGCACCAAACTAACACTTTCGGCAGCAGAGGAAAGCCCAGAGTTTGGGACAAAGCTGTCCTCTTTGGTAGCAGAGTCCTACAGTGGCAAAAAGCACAAAAGCCAAGTAATTGAATGGCAACATGAGCAAGCAAAGGAATCAAGGCAAAGAGAGCAACCTAACATTAGACTCTTAGTCTCGGGACAAAACAGATCAAAGCTTGGAAGAGGAGGAAGAATGTGATGTCAGAACTGCTGCACCAAACACTTCCAAGAAAAATACGAGCTGTTTACAGGCCAATGGGGGGCTAAAAAATGATTTAGAAAATCAAATAGAAGTGGAGGAATATTGGGAAGAGAAATGAGAACAATGCAAGAAAATTATGAAATGAGTGTCAAGTACCTGATTGAAGAATATAACACCTCAAAAATTGACGAAATCATATGACAAAAGAGGCTCAAAAAGGGAATGAGGAGAAGAAGGCCTTAAAAAGCTAAATTTGCCAGATGGAAAAAGGAATTCAAAAGCTCATTGAAGCAAATCATTTCTTCAGAATTAGATTGTAACAAATGGAAGCTAATGACTTTATGAGAATTCAAGATACTATTAAACAGATCGAAAAAATGAAAAAATAGAAGGCAATATGAAATATATCATGAGTGGAAAACCACTCATCTGGAAAATAGATCCAGGAGACATAATTTAAAAATTATTTGACTACCTCAAAGTCATGCTGAAAAAAAGAACTTAGAAATAATCCTCCAAGAAATTCTCAAGGAAAATTGTCCTGATATTTTAGATCCATATGGCAAAATAGATATTGAAAGAATCCACTAATCACCTCTTGAAAACAGATCCCAAAAAGAAAACTTCTAGGGGCGGAGCCAAGATGGCGGAATAGAAACAGCTCGTCCAAGCCACTCTGCCCCCAGATTGCCCCCAAACTATGTAAAAGGGAACTCTGAACAACTTCTCGAGCCCCAGCACCCACAGAACGACACAGAGAAGCTAACCTCCCGCTGAGGACAGCCCAGCAGCCCTGCAGGAAGGACCAGAGCAGCACTCTGGGAGTCGGCAGTGCGCAAAGCACAGAGCGCAGGAAGCGGAGCCGAACGGAACTCAGGCCCCGTGAGACGAGGTTTTAGCCCCAGGGCAGCAGAGCCAGCAGCCGGCTGGAGGAACCCCAGAACACCAGGAGCTGTGGCAACTCCAGAATTATCAACATAGACATGCCTAGGACAAAGTAAGAGGTTGGTGTCTTATGGACTTTGGGACTGGTATTTAGGGAATGTGTCGGCTCCCCCCCCATGGGCCAGAAGCCTCTGAGGAGATACTCTATTTTGCAGTTTTCAGAGGCGGCTACAGCTGCCAGCCTCCAAATCTTAGGGAGATCCAGCGATCAGTCTTGGGGGGGTAATTGCTCTTGCTTTAACCTCCCTGGATCTGGATTGTGATCTAGGGTGGAAGTCGTGGGTGGGTTTACAGCTTGCCAGAAACAGAAGTTGCCCCCCACATGTTCAGGACGAAAATTCCTCTAGCTGGCCTTAAAGCCATAGTGTGGCAACAAGCCCAAAAGTCAAGTAATTAAGTGGCAATATGCCAAGGCAAAGGAAACAGAAAAATGCAACCCTAGACTCCTATTTTGGGGGCATGGAGTGGGAAAAGGCCTGTGAGGTCAGAAGTCCTGCTCCAAAAGCCCCAGGGGAAAACATGAGCGGGTTGCAGGCCATAGAGGACCTTAAGAAGGACTTTAAAAATCAAATAAGAGAAGTGGAGGAAAAAATTGGAAAGAGAAATGAGAAGGATGCAGGAAAAGTATGAAATGAGGGTCAACAGCCTGACTGAGGAAAGCAACACCTTAAAAAATAGACTAACTCAAATGGCAAAGGAGGCCCAAAAGGGCAATGAGGAGAAGAATGCCTTAAAAAGTCAAATTTGCCAGATGGAAAAAGAATCTCAGAAGTTCACTGAAGAGATTCATTCCTTCAGAGTTAGACTGGAGCAAATGGAAGCTAATGACTTTATGAGAAATCAAGATGCTGTGAAGCAGATCCAAACAAATGAAAGATTAGAAGGCAATGTGAAATATCTCATGGGAAAAACCACTGACCTGGAAAATAGATCCAGGAGAGACAATTTAAAAACTATTGGACTACCTGAAAGCCATGATCAAAGAAAGAACCTAGAAATCACCCTTCAAGAAATTCTCAAGGAAAATTGCCCTGATGTTTTAGATCCAGAGGGCAAAATAGAGGTTGAAAGAATCCACCAATCACCTCCTGAAAAAGATCCCAAAAAGAAAACTCCCAGGAATATTATAGCCAGGTTCCAGAATCCTCAGATCAAGGAGAAAATATTAGAAGCAACCAGGAGGAAACAATCTGAATATTGTGGAAACACAATCATGATAACAGAGGATCTGTCTGCTTCTACACTGAAGGATCCAAGGGCTTGGAATATGATTTTCCAGAGGTCAAAGGAGCTGGGATTAAAACCAAGAATCACTTACCCAGCAAAAATGAGTATCATGTTTCAGGGGACAATATGGTTATTCATTCATAAGAGGACTTTAAAGCATTCTTGACGAAAAACACAGAATTGAACAGAAAATCGGACAATGAGATATAAGAAACAAGAGAAGCATGAGAAGGGAAACAGGGGAAAGAAATAATAAGGAACTTCTCAAAGTTGAACTATTTATATTCGTACATGGGAAAATAATAATTGTAACTTATGAGATTTTCTCAGTATGAGGATAGATTAAAGGAACAGAAATTGTGTGTGTGTATAAACATATGTGTATATATATATATATATAATATTTATATAGTTGTGTATATGAGCATATGAATACATATATGATTGTGTATATATGTGTAAAGGTATACGTAGATGGAGGGCATAAGACCAGTTTAATGGGAAGGGATGATACTTAAAAGGTGAAATTAAGAGGTGAGAGAGGAATATAATGAGAGGAGATGGGGAGAGACAAAATGGGGTAAACTATCTCATAGAGAAGAGGTAAGGAAAAATGGTTACAGTGAAGGGGAAGAATAATAAATCCAAAGGGCATGTGCCAACCTTTTTCTCATTGAGTTTGGCTCAGAGAAGAAATGACATACACGCTAAATAGGGTATCTCACCCTCTAGGAGAGTGGGGGGGGGGAGGGGATGAGAGGGGGCATGATGGAAGGGAGGGCAGCCTGGGGGATAGGGAAGTTGGAAGCATCTACTTTTGAAAAGGAACAGGATCAAAGTAGAGAATAGAACAAGTCAGAGGTGTGATAGGAGGGAAGGAAATATAGTCAGTATTTTACAATATATCTACTATGGTTATGTTTTGCATAGCTACACATATACAACCTATATTGAATTGCTTATCTTCCCAGTAAGGGTGGGTGACAAGGGAGGAGGGGAATGTATCTGGAATTCAAAATTTTAAAATCAAATGTTTAATATATATATACATATATATATATACATATATTTATATGTATATATATGTACCTACTATAAATATTATTTTACATAAAAATGGGAAATAAGATATACTGTCACTGGGGCATAGAGCTCCACCATGCCCTACTGGAAAGTTGGAGGGTGTATGGGAGAAGATATGGGAGAGAGCAGAATGGAGGAGTGGATATTCAGTGGGATCACTATTTTGGGATTGTGGGTAGGGGAAAAAAGGGTAGAAAATTTGTAACTCAAAGTCTTGTGGAAAAGAATGAAGTAAACTAGAAGTTAATAAAGCATTTGATTAAAAAAATAAAATAAAGTTATTTGACTACCTGATAGTCATGATCATAAAAGGAGCCTAGACACCATCTTTCATGAAATTATCAAGCAAAATTCCCCTGATATTCTAGAATCAGAGGGCAAAATAGAAATTGAAAGAATTCACCAATTACCTCTTGAAAAAGATCCCCAGAAGAAAACTCCTAGGAATATTCTAGCCAAATTCCAGAGTTTCCAGGTCAAGGGGAAAATTTAATAAGCATCCAGGAAGAAAACTACAGTGGAAAACAAATCAGGATAATCCAAGACCTAGCAGCTTCTACATTAAGGGATACAAGGGCTTATAATATGATATTCTGGAGGTAAAAGAGCTAGGTTTATAACTAAGAATCCCCTACCCAGCAAAATTGAGTATAATGCTTCAGGGGGAAATATGGCCATTCAGTGAAATACAGGACTTTGAAGGATTCTTGATGTAAAAACCAGAGCTGAACAGAAAATTTGATTTTCAAATGCAAGAAACAAGAGAACCATAAGAAGGTAAACGGGAAAAAGAAATCATAAGGAATTCATTAAAGTTGAACTATTTACATTCCTACATGGAAAAAATCAATTGCAACTTATGACATTTTCTCAGTGTGGGGATAGTTGAAGGGAATGTGTGTGCGTGTGTGTGTGTGTATACACACACATATATATGTATGTATAGGAGGGTGTATGTGTGTATATAAATACATATGTGCATATTATATATTTGTGTTCATGTATACATAGACAAAGAGCATAGGATGAGTTGAATATGAATGGATCATATCTAAAAAAAATTAAGAGGTGAGAGAGGAATATATTTGGAGGAAAAAGTGACAGATAGAATAGGATAAATTATCTCTTACAAAGAGGTGAGAGAAAACTGTTACAATGGAGGGGAAGAGTAGGAAAGTGAGAGAGAATGGTTCACCTTTACTCTCATTGAATTTGCCTTAAGGAGGGAATAACATACATACTCAATTGGGTATCTTACCATACAAGAAAGCAGGGAGGAAGGGAATAAGAGGGGGGGGGGTGATAGAAGGGAGGGCAGATTGGGTGAGAGGGTAGTTAGAAGCAAACACTTTTGAAAAGGGACAAGGCCAAGGTAGAAAATAGAATAAGTGTGGGTGGGATGGGATGGAGGGAAATATAGTTAATCTTTTACAGTATAACTATTATGGAAACATTTTGCATAACTACACATGCACAACCTATATTGAATTGCTTGTCTTCCCAGTGGGGGTGGGTGAGGAGGGAAGAAGAGAAAGATGCTGGCTCTCAAAGTTTCAAAAATAAGTGTTAAAAAAACTCTGTTCTTTTACATGTAACTGGGAATATAGGCACTGGAGTATAGAAATGCCTCTTGCCTCACTAGAAAGTTCGAGAAGAGGTATTCAGTAGGCACACTATCTTGAGGTGGGAGGTAAGGGAAAGATGGGGAGAAAATTTGTAACTCAAAATATTGTGGAAATGAATGTTAAAAACTAAAAATAAATAAATAAATTAGAAAAAACAGAAAATCCTCACACAGATATCTAAGTTTAAATCTCCTTTGTTTTTGATTCTAAACACTTTCTTTCACTTCTAACTGCTGAAATAACTCAATAATGGTAATTATAGTGATAATGATGATGATAACTACCATTTATACTTTAAATTTTGCAAAGTTCTTAACAAATATTTATCAAATGTTTTCCTTAGAGAAACTCTGATAGGTAAGTGTAATAATTGTTCACATTTTATAGATGAGAAAACTGAGGCTTTTTTTTTTTTACTTTCCTATGGTCATGCAGTTAGTAAGTATCTAAGGTCTATTTTGAACTCTCTCTCCCTAACTCCAGATCTAGCAATTTATCTACTGTGGGACTAGATATCGAATGCCTCCTCTCTGTGGATTCTTCTAGGATCCTCTGATCAAAAATTTTCTCTTCCCTCCTCTGTTCTTTTGCTGTCCTTCATTTTGTACCCCTTGTATTCATTGATCATTCTGTACTTTATATCATATTTCTTTATATATGTATCTTACTTCTTCTACCATTGTTATTGGGAATAACTGCATTCATGACATCTCAAATATTTTAAAGTATATTTATTTATCAGGATGTTTAACACTTTAGTAAATTAGCACAAATTGACTTGTGTAGCTTTTGAGTTTCCCTATTTGGTGTATGCTCAGTTGGCATTCCATATACTTTGTTGAAAAGCCAACTGAACATACTCTAATGAGGTCGGGTGTAGACAATGATATCTTTATTTCACCTAGCTCAGAATAGAGCACTGAGAAATGAGGTGTGTATGTTTTGAGAAGGAAGTAAAAGAGGAAAAAAATTCTAGGACTATTTTATGTTTAAACCATTTTTACTGGACAGGCAATCATTAACTTCTGGAGGTATTTGAGGGTAAAGCAATGGTTCTTGTGTTTAGGCTGATATAATAAAAAAGGAGAGAACTTGCCATTCTATTGAAGATAAATGCCATAATGTACTTTAGGCTTATCCTGAGTTTTCCTTTGGCACACTCTCTATTAGACAACAAGTGCTAGAGAATTCTCATCATGCCTCATATTTTAGGCCAACTTTACTGGGGGCATTATTGGCAAATGGAATTTTCTTTATACCATCAAACCCTGACACATGCTGGAGGCAGTTATTGGACTAAAATCATCAAAAGCTGAATCCAAAATGACAGGACTCTCCTGTGACCTTTTTGTGAAAGAAGAGAGGAAGAAAAGGGAACTTCAAGCTTTGCCGTGAGCTCTCAGATTTCCAGGTTTTAATAATGAATAGAATAGATTAGAACTTCATAGCCTTAAAAGACCTTAGAAAGAATCAATTTTAGCCCCCTCATTTTCCAGAGAAGGAAACTGAAGCTCACAGAGATTTTAAAAAAATTCAGTTAAATATCAATGGATTGACAAATATTTAGGACCTATTATGTGCCAGGCTAAGGATACAAAAAAGAGGCAAAATACAGTTCTTTTTCTGAGGCAGATTACTAATTTAATTGAAAGACTTCGGCGGTCATGGAGTCTATCTAATACCGAAAAAAGAATTGTCAGTACAACATATCGGACCAGAGATTTTCAACCTTCATCACTTGCAATGTCAATGATCCTAGCACCATTTGCAGTAGTCCATTACTTTTTGGGATAGTTGTAATTGCTACAAACATTTTTTCCTGACATTAAGTCTAACTTAATCTCTTTGCAAGTTCTACTGCTGCAGTTTTCCTTTTTGGGAAAAAAAGGTACCAAGTTTAATATTTTTACTTTTCATAGATCAACCTTCCAAATAACTTTCGACAGCTATTATGTCCTCCCCAGATATATGCTAAACAGCTCCAGTTGCTTCAAATAATCTTCATGTGATGAATTTGAGACGCTTCATTATCTTGCTTGCTCTTCTCTGGATGCTTTCTACCTTATCAAAGTTATTCTTAAAATATGGTGCCTAGACCTTTATATAATAAGCTAGATTAAGTGATTTGCCTGAGGTCACACAAAGAGTTATTGACAGAGGTAGGACTAGAACCAGGTTCCTTGGCTCTCATTCCATGGAATATTTTGATATTGATATTGATTTTGATATTGATGCATTCTCATAAGAAGGGGGCCTTGGGCTATGGAAGGGGATGCATAGGCACCTAATCCACCTCTTTCATTTTGAGGATGAAGAAACTGAAGCCTAGGGATATTAAAAGAGCAAACCAAGGACACACATATAGTAAGTGTCAGAAATAGGATTTGAACCCCCGTTTTCTGACTGGTGTCCTTTCCATGGCATGATATTGCCTTTCTCATGGTATGGAAATTGTCTTGGTTTATCAAAGGTGGTATGGGTAGAATATAAGCTCTGACAGACCCTTAACAGTTGAAAAGCCTTCAAGTTCTAACCTAGTGACAATGAAGTGTCTGTTGTCTGGGAACTAGTAGTCCTGGGGCTTGGTTCTCAGCAGACTAGCTGATGGCTTTTTTCAGCTGAGGAAAGTTATCAATCAATAAAACATATATTAAGCGCCTACTGTATTTTAGGCACTGTGCAGGCCATAGAATATTTAAGGATGAAAATGTATTTCTAACCTTGAATGAGATCTACTAAGGCACAAAAGAGTTATTAATTGTATCTGAGGAAGCAGCAACAAAATCAAAGAAATACTGTTTCCTTGAAGTATTGATGTGTATGATGTTCTAAGTGTTTTGATCATGAATTGAAGGAAACTTAGAGATCATTAGAACCATCTTCTTAATTCATTGATAAAATCAAGGCCTACAGAGGTGAAGCGACTTATTCCATATTCATAAATTCCAGGACCCTCTATCACTTCCATGATCAAATATAAAATCCTCTATTTGCTATTCAAAGCCTTTCATAAGCTACCCTTCTCCAACTTTCTGGTCTTCTTAAACCTTACACCCTTGACCCCACCCAGATCTCTGATACATTGACACTGGTCTCCTTGCTCTTCCTTGAACTAGACACTCCTTCTGATTGTTCATTTTCACTCATTGTCATCCTTGTCACCATTCCTAGAATATTATTTTCATCTTAACCTCCTGGATCCTCTGACTTGCTTTAAGTATTGGCTAAATTGTTTATAGGAAACTTTTCCTGATCCTCCTTAATTCTAGTACTTATTTTCCTGTAGGTTTCTAATGATCTTGTTTAAGGTCATTTGTACATACATACATACATACATACATACATACAGCTGCCCTCCCTCTTAGATACCAATCTTCCCTCTCTCTGTCACTTCCTGTCTTCCTGTTGAGTTGAATGATTTTTTTTTTGAGGGGGGAAACAGGGCAATTGGGGTTAATTGACTTGCCAAGGTCACATGGCTAGTAAGTGTTAAGTTTCTGAGTCCGGATTTGAATTCAGGTGCTCCTGACCTCAGAGCCAGTGCTCTACTCACTGTGCCACCTAGCTGCCCCTGAATGCTTTTCTATATCATTCTCTCTCTGTGTGTATGGTTTATCTGTGTTTGTGTGTGTGTTCTGCCTATACTGTCTCATTCAGATAAAAGTGAGATTCATGGAATACCTATTTTGCCCACCCATTCTACCATGCCTGAATACTCTTTATCTCATGTGCCTCAAATATGATAGTGTTCCCTCCATTCCTCACCCTTTGCTCTCCAGTAAAATGTCCTATTCCTGCCATTTCCTTCTTTACCTAAGGGCCATCAAAATATTACAAAACCACTCCCTGGATCTCTATCTTGTTTAACTTTATAAGCCTGAAAGATATTAGTGTTCTGAGAAAACACTTGTTTCTTTACTGTCATTAGCAAGTAAACAATTTATTCATACTTATATGCTTCCAGTTGATTAGATGTGTGAATTTTTCTATATTTATCTTGGCACCTGCTTTTCAATTTCAAAGTGTCTACTTATTTCTGGTCTTTTTATGAGGAATATCTGGAAATTACTTCAAGAAAAAGTTCTTGAGATACCTATTCTCCATCACCAGCACCACCAGCTATAGATTTTTTCTTAGTTTTACTGGGTAAATTCTTGGTTTTAAGCCTTTATCACTTGCCTTTTAGATTGTTTCCTCTCTTCATAGTTTTAGAGGCAACCACAATTTCTCATATGATCCTGAATGTGAGTTCTTGGTATTGAACTCTTTCTTTTTAGCTTGATATATTTTTTCTTTGACTAGGTAGCACTAGATTTCATCTATGACAGGCTCTAAAGTCATCATTTTGGAATTTCTTTCACTAAGTAATCAAGGGGAGTCCTATTTTCTCTTTGACCTCAGATTTTAGGAGATCTTAGTTGATTTCATTGTATAATTTTTATTTTCCCATGTTTTATTCCAATATTTTCATTCCCTTTTTTCCTTTTGTTTTGGAGGGAGAAATCAGGGCAATGGAGATCAAGTGACTTGCCCAAGGTCACACAGCTCATAAGCGTTAGGTGTCTGAGGTCAGATTTAAACTCAGGTTCCCCTGACTCCAGGGCCAGTGCTCTATTTACTGCACCACATACCTTACCTGCTGCCAATATTTTCATTCTTTAAATATAAATATATATATATGTATATATATATATATATTTATATTTCTTATTGTCAGGTGCCCTTTCTGTTGACTCATTCTAATTTTCATTTTTGGATAAAGTTTACCACCATGTTTTCTAAAGCATTATTTTTTTACTACTTTTTCCTCACTTGCTGCTCTTTCTTGTATCTCATTTAATTTCTTCCAGGAAATCTTCTTGTATTTTTGTCCATACTGTTTTTTTTTCTCTGAGGCTCTATTAGGACTTAAGGTTTTTACCTTTTTTCTGGCTTCCCACCTTGGGCTTCTCTCAGTTGAAGGTATTCTTAAAATTGCTTTTGGCCTTTTATGTATATTCATATCTCCAACCTCAGTTTCTGTGTTAAGGGCTTGTGTTTCAGTCAAATTTCTGTGTGGTATGGAGGGTTTCTGCTTGACTCTGAGCTCAGTGGTTAAAACTAGGCCCCAACTTTTGCTGCAATTATTTTGCCTTCATTCCTTTTGTCGTACAGGTCTAAGCTGCATGATAGTTTGGCCTATTCTCTTAAAGATTTGGATAAGTGTCCTGAATCATCTATTATGCTGGTATGACCCCTAATACTGCTGGTAGACTGTGCTGTTGCACAAATAACTTTCTAATTCACTAACTTATCTCTACTTTTGAGGCTTCAGGATCTTGTAAGGCTTCTGATGTACTGGACTGGATGGTAGAGTTTATGCCAAATTATGTAGTTTTCTTTATCATTCCTTCTGGTGCATTTAAAAATTTCACTGAAATATTTGTGGTGAACCTGGGTTCTTCTAAATCCAAACACTCTGTTACCTTTAAAATGTCTACTGTACGAGTGGCTAGGTGGCATAGTGAATAGAGCACTGGCCCTGGAGTCAGGAGGATCTAAGTTCAACTCTGGCCTCAGACACTTAACACTTAACTAGCCGTGTGACCTTGGGCAAATCACCTAACCCCAATTGCCCTCCAAAAAGGAAAAAAAGTCCACTGTGTAGCATTCTTAAACTATAATTATAATTTCAGTGGTTTAGGGAGGTTCAAATGAAGAACTTTCTTGAACAATGTGGGTTTGTACCTGTTCTGCAACTTAGAGAATTGCCTGAAACATTGAGATTTAATTGGCTTGTCCATCTAGTATGTGCAAGGGGCAGGACTTGAATCCATGTCTTAATTCAGGGGCCAATTCTTGAACTTCTGTATATATTAACACAAATATGTGTGTAGATATGTGTGTATATATAAACATAAACAAAAATTGTGTGTATATACATGCATATATGTATATGTTTATCCCCTGTATATTAACAGAAATATATATACACAATATACACATGTGTATATTTGTATATATGCATGTATTTAATGTGTATATGCATATGCACATTTTGACTTCTTAAGTTTATAGTAATGACAACACTTAGCAAGTTGAAAAGTGTATAAATTTGAGTGATTATTGTTTGAATGGCATATAGTTGTAGAGAATAAGGGAGAGGAAAGAGAAATTTAACAATTGCTCGTGACTGTGAAGTGATCTGAACGGGCTAGGTGGCTCATGAGTATACTGAAACATATGTCACTTAAAGAGTGGTTCCTTTCAAAGCCTATTTAAGTGGCTGCTTTGTACATTGCTTCTGCAAAATATGTATTGATGAGGAGTGATATTATAACTTCAAACCTTCAACAACAATGTGTCATAGAATTGTAAAAATGTTAAAGCTGAGAAGAGACCGTCAAAATTGTTGAATTTGAATCCCTTGCTATAAAAATGAGGTCACTGAGTAGAAATTATATACTTCATATTTATCAAATGACCCATATATGGGTTCTGATGACTAGCAGCCAATATAAGTGATAATGAGTATAAAGTGCCTAGGGTAGTCCTTAGGAAGAGAGAGAATATTGTACATGGCCAGCTCAACAAAAACTTAGCCTAAGGCATTTCCTATTGGAGTGGGTGAAGTAGTAGGGAATTTTTGTGCTTTTGGACTTTTTCTTTGAGTATTTTTTTATTTCTTAAAGCCACACAGGATTTTTGTAGACATTTCCAAAGTGACACAGAAGGCTAGCATGGGAACTTGTGTTTGAGGAGATTATAAAGTGTCAGCTTAAAGGAAACAAATCTAAAGTGGATAAATTGAGCTAATGAGATGTCTTATAATTAAACTGTAGGACACCCTTCCACAAGTTATTAAATCTTTGGAATCTTCAAAGAGGGATTAGAAACAATAGTGGGTCTGCTATCCCATTAACTGGGGAAAAATGAGAACAAAAATGTATTTGCACATTTTAGAGTAGAAGATCATTACTAAATCTAGTAGAACATGTTTTCCTTCATGCTATGGTAGAATATCATTTAGATTTCCTGAAACAGCATATGGTATTACTCCACAAAATAATATTGATATTTATTGTGATAATCTGTGATTTCATTATCCCTCCATCTGTACTGGGCATAAACCCTCTACACCTTAGAAGATGGTCTTTTCACATTGCTATGGTGGAGAAATTCAATCTCTTGAGGCCAACCTTGTTATAAGCCCCTCTACAATTAGAAAAAGTACCTCCTCTAATGATAGGCAGGTAATCAAGGTTGTCCAAGTTTGGAGGCAGAAATGGAGAGTAGTAGATAGGATACTGAACTTGGAATCAGAAAGTCCTGAGTTCAAAGCCCTCAAAACTTTAGTAACTGTGTGATCCTAAGCAAGTCATGTAAGCACTTTTTGCCTTAGCTTCCTCATTGGTAAAATAGAGATAATAAAAACAAGTACCACCTACACTTGTTGGGAGAAAAAAGTGAGATAGACACACATAAATAGACATGCATACTCATATGTGTGTATACAGCTTGGCCTACCTTTAATCACTACATAAACATTAGTTAGTAAGGTCTTCTTGACCATGAATATAATTGACATATTCTTTCAGAACCCAGCACAATTTGTACCATGAGGCATTTTGGAACATTAGTAGAGTAATAAATATAGTATCACTCCTTAAAATATTCAAAGCACATTAATTAAACAAATATTTATTATGGGCCTAATGTTCAAGTTGCCATGGAAGATACTAGAAAGAGATAAAGATAAATAAGAACAAGTAATAGAAAAAATGAGTGTGGCAAATTCCTATTAAATATTCCTATTATTGAGGCAGTTAGTAGAGGCTCAGTGGATAGAGTACTGGTTTTGGAGTTAGGAAGACCTGAGTTCAAGTCCAGTCCCAAACAGTTCCTAGATGTGTGACCCTGGGCAAGTCACTTAACCTCCGATTGCCTGACAAAATGGATCCTTTGGATCCACTGGAGAAGGAAATAACAAGCCACTCCAGTATCTTTGCCAGGAAATCCCCCAATGGTGTCACAAAGGATCAGACACAATTGAAATGACTGAACACAACAATATTCCTATTTTTAAACATAAAGTGCCTCATGGGATGAAGCAATAGAAATAGAATCCCTATCTAACATGATAGCCTTCAAATATTTGAAGACAATCATCTTCAACTATTATATCTTCCTCCATTTTGTCTTCCCTTCTCTAGTCTAAATGGCCATAATTCCCTCAAGTACTTCTCATATGACATATACTTAAGTTCCTTCATCATTCTGGTTTCCCTTATCTGGATTCTTTCCAGATTATCAATGTCATTCATAAGGCAAGTAGCTGGCTAACTAAATAGGAAGCTGGGCCTGAATGATGACCTGAATTCAAATATGATCTCAGATACAATATTAGCGTTATGACCTTGTATAGGTCATCTGACCTTGGTGTGCCTAATGTTCTTCAGTTATAAAATGAGTATAGTAAGGGACAGAGCAAAGATGGCAGTAATGAAGTAGGAAAAATTCTGTGAGCTCCCCGCGTAACCAGCTCAAATACCTACTCAAATACCTATAAAATATGACTCTAAACAAACTTTAGAGCTACAGAACCTCCAAAGTGACAGAGAGAAAAAAAATCTCCCACTGAAGGCAGCCTGGCAAGCCTACAGGAAGGGTCCATCACAGAACACTGGAAACCGAGGCCAGCCCCATGTGAGCCAGCGGTTTTAGCCCTAGGGCAGCCCCATCCAGCAGCATCTGGAGAGGGATCTGGGATAGTGGATAACCAGTGGCCATAGTGATTTCCAGAATTATCAACCCATAAAATCCAAAGACAAAGTAAAAGGTCAGTGTGGAATTCAGTTGGAACTGGGGCAGACAAAGGAGCAGGTCCAGTCCCTGCCCCCTGGGGGGGGGGAGTAGTAAAGATGCTTGTTATGGGAATGGGAATCTGATGATCTTCCCTGACCCTCAGCTTCTTGATAGGCTTAAGTGACTGTGAGAACCTTTCCTGATTTGAAAATATATGCTGCTCCCAAATAAGCTGAAAGTGGTCACATGGAGCCTGTGGTGGGAGGCTTATTTTTCAGGAATGCTCACACCTTGTTACTTTGTCATTGTGTAGCTGGTCAAGAGGGTTATTACATTCTCTGAGCCAGGAGAAGACTATATATACCCTGATGCGAGGTTTTGCGTTGGGCCTCACTTTGGAAAGAATTCCAGATGATATGACCAGATGAAACACTGGGCAGCCATTGAAGCCCCCCGCCAGCTTTGAAAACCCAGATGTTGGTAGTTCCCTCTCTGGTAAGTGACTTGGTATGTATGTAATGGTCAGACACCTGGAAGCCTCTATGCTGATCTGTTTCTCTGTCTGTATTTGTTGTCTGCTTGTAACCTCTTTTTGTATTCTATGAAGTTTGGGGTGCTCAACATTTTTTACCCTGACCTAGGTAAATAACAAATGTTTGATTAAATCAATATTGTTAATCCATTTTGAGTTGCTTTCCTTTGGAAAAGCAGATCAAGGAACCTGTGCTATCAGCCATGCTGAGTATGCTAGGGTACTGGCTGCAACAGAGTGGAAACCTGGCAGCTGCCTCAATGTGGCTACTTCAGAGATCCTGGCCTGCACACTGTAGGGAGAAAAGCGAACATTCAGAGGGTAATTGTACTAACCTGCTTGGATTTGGATGACTGTCTTGGGTGGAGGTCTTGGGGTATGCGACCAGGTGCCAGAGCTTGTGGGGGCTTCCAAGAGGGCACCCAGCTAATAGCTCTAGCAATTGTGAAAACCCCAGCAATTTGAGACAAAGGTCTTCTTTCTCAAAGCAGAGCTTTACTGTAGCAAGGAGCTCAAAATTCAAGGAATTGAGTGGCAACATGAGCAAGCAAAGGAAGCAAAGGAAGCATAACAGTCGAACCTTAGATTCCTTTTGGGGGACAAAAAGGATCAAGGTATAGAATGGGAGGAAGACAACAAAGTCAGAACTCCCGCACCAAAAGCTTCCAAGAAAAATATGAGCTGGATACAGGCCATGGAGGAGCTCAAGAAGAATTTTGAAAATCAAGTAAGAGAAGTGAAGAAAAAATTGGAAGAGAAATGAGAATGATCCAAGAAAATCATGAAAAGCAAGTCAACTACCTGACTGAAGAACACCTTAAAATTAGATTAACTCAAATGGCAACAGAGGCCCCAAAAGCCAGTAAGGAGAAGAATGACTTAAAAAGCCAAATTTGCCAGATGGAAAATGAATCTCAAAAGCTCACTGAAGAGAATCATTCCTTCAGAATTAGAATAGAGCAAATGGAAGTTAATAACTTTATGAGAAATCAAGATACTATTAAACATATCCAAACAAATGAAAAAAATAGAAGGCCATGTGAAATAACTCATTGGAAAAAAGACTAAAGTGGAAAATAGATCCAGGTGAGATAATTTAAAAATTCTTGGACTGCCTGAAAGCCATAATCAAAAAACAAAACAAAACAGCCTAGACAACATTTTTAAAGACATTATCAAGCAAAATTGCCCTGAAAAAATTCACCGATCACCTCTTGAAAAAGACCACAAAAAGAAAACTCCTAGGAATTGTTATAGCCAAATTCCAGAATTCCCAGGTAAAGGAGTCAGGGAAAATCAAATTGAGTACTGTGGAAACACAATCATGATAACCCAAGACCTAGCAGCTTCTACATTAAGGGATCAAAGGGCTTGGAATATGATATACCGAAGATCAAAGAAGCTAGAATTAAAACCAAGAATCACCTACCGAGCAAAACTGAGTATCATGTTTCAGGGGAAAATATGGTCATTCAATGAAATAGAGGAGTTTCAATCATTCTCGATGAAAAAACCAAAGTTGAATAGAAATTTGACATTCAAATACAAGAAGCAAGTGAAACATGAGAAGGTAAACAGGGAAAAGAAATCATAAGGAACTTATCAAAGTTGAACTATTTACATTCCTACATGGAAAAATGATAATTATAACTTATGAAACTTTTCTCAGTATGAGGATAGTTGAAGGGAATATAAATGTGTGTATATGTGTGTGTGTGTGTATACATACATACATATATACATATATACAAATACACATATATATGTCTATGTCTATATATACATACATATATGTCTATATAGGAGGGTATATTGCACATGAATACATATGTGAATGTGTGCATATATGTATACAGGTATACATAGACAGAGGGCACAGGATCAATTGAATAGGAAGGGATGATATTCAAAAAATAAAATTAAGAAGTGAGAGAGAAATATAATGAGAGGAGATAAGGAGACATAGAATAGGGAAAATTATCTCATAAAAGAGGCAAACAAAAACTGTTACAATGGAGGGGAAGAACAGGAAGGCAAAAGGGAATGGGTCAACCTTACTCTCATTGAATTTGGCTTAAGGAGGGAATAACATACACACTAAATTGGGTATCTTACCCTCCTGGAAAGTAGGGGGAGGATGAGAGAGGGTATAATAGAAGGGAGAGCAGATGGAGGGGTAGATAGAAGCACACACTTGAAAAGGGACAAGATCAAAGTGGAAAACAGAACAACTGGGGAGGGTTAGATAGGATGGGGGGAAATATAGTCAGTCTTTCACAATATATCCACTATGGAAATGTTTTGCATATCTACACGTGTACAACCTATATTGAATTGCTTATCTTCCCAGTAAGGGTGGGTGATGAGGGAAGAAGGGAAAGAATATGGAGTTCAAAATTTTAAAATCAATTGTTTTAAAACTATTATTATTAATTTTTTACATACAACTGGGAAATAATATATACAGGCACTGGGGTATTGTGATCCATCTTGCCCTATTGGGAATTTGGAAGGGGAATGGGGGAGGATAAATAGAGAACAGATTGGGGGAGGAGTATTCAGTGGCATCACTGTTTTGTGATGGTGGCTAGGGGAAAGAAATGGAGAAAACTTGTAACTCACAATCTTGTGTAAATAAATGTTGTAAAGTAAAAATAAACATAAAGTTAGAGGCAAAAAAGAAACTTATATGAATAGAAGCTAAAATGGAAGGAGTAAATAAGGTTACCAAGTGAAATAACATAAACAGATAAAAGGACTGAGATTGGACCACTGTCAAATGGTCACTTTTAGGATTCCAATAAGAGATCAGGAAGGAGTAAAGGAGAGAAAGAATCTGATAAAGGGAGAGCTAAGAGGAGAACTGAGATGGTGTGGTATCTCTAAAATAAAAGAAGAATATTAGACTGGTGGGAATAACTAATAAGAGATCCTGGAAGATGAGGACTGAAGAAAAAGGTCTTTGGACCTGATGAGCACAAGGTTCTTATTTACATTTAGGAGAAGTTTCAGTTGATTGATGGGCTTGGAAATCAGATTATTAGAGAATAAGATGAAAACAAGTAATGAGAAAATGGAGAGAAGAATCATAGATATATTCATAAAGAATAATAGTAGGTAATGGAAGTAGAAAGATGGGATAGCAACTGAATGGGATAGTAGACTCTAGTTAATGCTTTTTTTAACTTTTAGTTTCATTTTTTGGAGGTCAGTTGGCATTAAGCGTCTTGCCCCTGGTCACACGGCTAGTAAGTGTTAAGTGTCTGAGGCCAGATTTGAACTCACATCCCCCTGACTTCAGGTCTGGTGCTCTATTTACTGCACCGCCTAGCTGCCCCTTAAAGGAATGCTTTTTAAAAATATTGAAGATGTCAGTATATTGGTAAATAGGTGGGAAGGAAACAACAGAAAGAGAGAGATGAAAAATTTAAGAGAAAGATAATTGACTGGGGGGGCGGAGCCAAGATGGCGGAGTAGAAACAGCTCGTCCAAGCCTCTCTGCCCCCAGATTCTCCACAAACTATGTAAAAAAGGACTCTGGAAAATCTTCTGGAGTCCCAGCACCCACAGAACGACACAGAGAAGCTAACCTCCCGCTGAGGACAGCCCAGCACCCTGCAGGAAGGACCAGCGCAGTGGTCTGGGAGCCGGCAGCGCGCAGAGCGCAGGAGCCGAGCCGAGCTCAGGTCCACGTGAGCCGAGGTTTTAGCCCCAGGGCGGCAGGGCCAGCAGCCGGCTGGAGGAACCCCAGAACACCAAGAACCCTGGCGACTCCAGAATTATCAACCTAGACTTGCCTAGGACAAAGTAAGAGGTTAGTGTCCTATGGACTTTGGGACCTGTATTTGGGGAATGCGTCAGCTCCCTCCCCTGGGGGCTAGAAGCTGCTGAGGAGACACGCCACTGTAGTTTTCAGAGGCATTTCCGGCTCCCAGCCTACAAATCGTGGGGAGATCCAGCAATCAGTCTTGGGGGGTAATCGCTCTTGCTTTAACCTCCCTGGATCTGGATTGTGATCTAGGGTGGAAGTTGTGGGTGGGTTTACAGCTTGCCAGAAACGGAAGTTGCCCCCACACGTTTGGGACGAAAATTCCTCTATCTGGCCTTAAAGCCATAGTGTGGCAACAAGCCCAAAAGTCAAGCAATAAAGTGGCAACATGCCAAGGCAAAGGAAACAGAAAAATGCAACCCTAGACTCCTATTTTGGGGGCATAGAGCGGGAAAAGGACTGTGAGGTCAGAAGTCCTGCTCCAAAAGCCCCAGCGGAAAACATGAGCGGGTTGCAGGCCATAGAGGACCTTAAGAAGGACTTTAAAAAATCAAATAAGAGAAGTGGAGGAAAAATTGGAAAGAGAAATGAGAAGGATGCAGGAAAAGTATGAAATGAGGGTCAACAGCCTGACTGAGGAAAACAACACCTTTAAAAATAGACTAACTCAAATGGCTAAGGAGGCCCAAAAGGGCAATGAGGAGAAGAATGCCTTAAAAAGTCGAATTTGCCAGATGGAAAAAGAATCTCAAAAGCTCACTGAGGAGATTCATTCCTTCAGAGTTAGACTGGAGCAAATGGAAGCTAATGACTTTATGAGAAATCAAGATGCTGTTAAGCAGATCCAAACAAATGAAAGATTAGAAGGCAATGTGAAATATCTCATGGGAAACCACTGACCTGGAAAATAGATCCAGGAGAGACAATTTAAAAATTATTGGACTACCTGAAAGCCATGATCAAAGAAAGAACCTAGAAATCACCCCTTCAAGAAATTCTCAAGGAAAACTGCCCTGATGTTTTAGATCCAGAGGGCAAAATAGAGGTTGAAAGAATCCACAGATCACCTCCTGAAAAAGATCCCAAAAGAAAACTCCCAGGAATATTATAGCCAGGTTCCAGAATCCCCAGATCAAGGAGAAAATACTACAAGCAGCCAGGAAGAAACAATTTCAATATTGTGGAAACACAATCAGAATAGCCCAGGACCTGGCAGCTTCTACACTGAGGGATCGAAGGGCATGGAATATGATATTCCAGAGGGCAAAAGAACTGGGAATGAACCCAAGGGTCACCTACCCAGCAAAAACTGAGTATTTTGTTTCAGGGGAAAATATGGTCATTCAGTGGAATAGAGGACTTTCAAGCATTCTTGAGGAAAAAAAACCAGAGTTGAATAGAAAATTTGACATCCAGACACAAGAAGCAAGAGATGCCTGAGAAGGTAATCAGGAAAAGAAATCAAAAGGAACTTATCAAAGTTGAACTATTTACATTCCTATATGGAAAAGCAATATTTGTGACTGATGATATCTTTCTCACTATGAAAATAATGGAAGAAGGGGGGTGTGGTCATATGAATACATATGTGAATGTGTGTGTATATGGTTACAGTTATATATGGATAGAGGGCATAGGTTGATTTTGTTGGGAAGGGAGAGTACTCAAGGGATGAAATTATGAGGTGAGAGAGGAAAGTGGCAAGAGGAGATGGGGAGAGACAGGGTAGGGTAAACTATCCCATGTAGAAGAAGCAAGGGGAAGTGGTTGCAAAGGAGGGGGAGAATAAGGAAGGCTAAAAAAGGCAAAACCACATTCACATTGAATTTGGTTCAGGGAGAAAATGACATACATACTAAATGGGATATCTCAACCTGCAGCAGGTTAGGGGGAAGGGGGATGAGAGGAGGGAGGATGGATGGGAGGGCATCCTTGGGGTGAGGGGAGGTTGGAAGTACCCACTATAGAAGAGGGACAGGATCATGTAGGGAATGGACCAGGTGGGGGGTGGTATGAGTGGGAGGGAATTATAAGCAGCCTTGAACAATATATCTACTATGATAATGTTTTGCAGAGCTAGACATGTACAACATATACTGAATTACTTATATCCCAAGAAGGAATGGGTGACAAGGGAGGAAGGAAATGGATCTGAAATTCGAGGTCTTAAGATTAAATGCTTCAAATATATATAAATACTATTATTAATACTCTTTTGCTTATAATTGGGAGATAAGATGTGCAGGCATTGGGACACAAAGATTCACCTTCCTCTAATGGAAAAGTCGAAGGGGGTATGGGAGAAGGTATGGGAGAGAGCAGATTGGAGGAAGCGATATCTTGTGAGACTGCTATTCTGGGAGGTTGGGTAGGGGAATAATGGGGGGAAAATGATTGTAACTCAAAATCTGGCAGAAATGAATGATGTAAAACAGAAGTTAATAAAGTATTTGTTTAAAGAAGATAATTGACTGATGCAAGGTCCAGGAGAAGATGAATGAAAAGTGCAGAAAGAAGAATTGCCATTTGAGGGGTGAAGATGTCTTTTCTTCAGGGTAAAGGAAAGAGTGGGTGATAATACTAAGAAGTCTTGAGAAATGAAGAAAGTTCAGAGCTTTGGTCTTTTCAGTGAAATAGATGGCAAGGTCATTTTCAGGAAGTATAAGACATTGGGGCATAGATGAAATTGGGGAAGAGAAGAAAGTTTGGAACAGTCACAATGGAGAAGACAAAGAACTGATTTTGATACACTTGGACTGTCTATCATGAATCACTAATCCCTAATCTGAAGGGATTTGTCAGAGTTTTCTCTCTTCTGATCCACCCTATTCAATGAATAAATGATGGGTATTTTGTTTAAAAAAATAAAATAAAATGAGTATACTATTAGTACCTAACTCAAAGGCTTGTCGTGAGGATAATATGAGATATTTTATAGTGCATAGAGCAGGCATTTAATAAATTCTTTTGTTCCTCATCCCTGAAACTATAGTGCATAGAACTGAACACAATACTCCAAACAAGTCAGATGAGGTCAGTGTACATTGGACTTTCACAATCGCTTCTGCTTATCTTATTGTTCCTAGTACATTCTAACATTACATTAGTTCCTTATCTGCCAAATCTCACTGCTGACTAATATTGAACTTTCTGTCCACTAAAACCCTTAGATATTTTTCCAGAAACTATCTAACAATACTCCCATCATATTATACTTGTGAAAATTATTATTATTTTTTAAAACAATTGGGGTTAAGTAACTTGCCCAAGGTTACACAGCCAGTTTTGTGTGTGTGTGTGTGTGTGTGTGTGTGTGTGTGTGTGTGTGTGGATGCTATGTATCTGAGGTCAGAACTGATCCTGGGTCCTCCTGACTCCAGGACCAGCACTTTTACTCACTGCATCACCTTGCCACCCCTGAAAATTATTTTATACTTAAATGTAAGACTTTTAATTTTGAAAACAATTTTACTATATTCAGTGCAATGATTTCTATTGATAAATACTGTGCTATGGAATTCTATTTTTCTTTTAAATCCAATTCTATGTTCATTTATTAATTTTCTATAATAAGGAGGTAAATGACATCTCTATACTCAGTCTTGGTAAAACCATAATGTTCTCCTCTAAGTACCACATTTCAGTTCAGTCCTTTCTGTCGTGGCTAACACCTTGTGATCCCATTTGTGGTTTTCTTGGCAAAGATGGTGGAGTGTTTTGCCACTTCCTTCTCCAGCTCATTTTACAAGTGAGAAAACAGAGTCCAACAGGGTTGATTGACTGCCTCAGGATCTCACAGCTAGTAAGTGTCTGAGGCTTAACTTAAACTCAAGTCTTCCTGACTACCGGGCCTAGTTCTCTATCCAATGTGTCAGACCACCAGTCTGCTTATTGTAGTTTAAGTCTGAAAAGTGTTTGGAAAAAAACAGCTAGGATAGTTAAGTGTCCTGAGTTCAAGTCATGAGGATCAGTTGAATTAAGTGAGAATATTTAGCTTAAAGTAGAGAAGAATCAGCGGGACTTGATAGCTATATTTAAGTATTTGAAGTGATGAGATGTAACTGAGGGATTAGACTGATTTTTCATTGGAACATAGATGAAGAAATAAAGTTAAAAAGTGGCAAGTTAGAAAAAGATAATTTTAGGCTTGAGTTCTAGGAAGGCAAGGGAAGAAATTCCTCTAAAAATGTTGCTGTCCAAAAATGGATTAGGTTATCCTTCCATGAATATCTTCAAACAAAAGTTGATTGAGCACATGTATATAATACAGTGAGGAATCCTTTCAGGTATGGATTGAACTAGATTGTCTGTGAATTCCTTCCTAAATCCAAGTTTTATGATTCTTTGAAATAATATGTAATCCTTCCTTTCGAGGACCTTACAAGCTAAAGTAATAAAAGACATAAATTGTATCCAGAGATTAGCATAATACGAATTAGATTGTGAGAAAATTCAAGAAAGGAACACAAAGTCCACTTAGATCTTGAACTTCCTCACGACAATCTCATGAAATAGGTTTAATTATTATATTTCTCTGTTTAAACATGATGGAGTAAAGATGAAAGACATTAAGAGACTTGCCCAAGGTCATGTGGCTAGTGAGTGGTAGGATATTTGAACCAAAATATTGAGCCTCAACTCAATTATGTTTTCACTTTATGATGATGCACCATATTATAACTGTATAAGAAAGTGCAAAATGCGGTGTAATAATAGAAGGAAGTAGCATTTTTATTAAAGTTTTCCTGTAGATTATAATATTTTATTTATAACATTAAAACTAAATATTTTCAATGATGAGAACTTCAAGAATCATGTGTTATGTTTTAAAACCATTTCTCTCAATCATTTCAGTAGAGAATATATAATAATATATTAATAATGTCTAGTCTATGTATCTGCAACATATATAATTTGTGATACCAATTCTTATCTAAGAGATAAAAAAATAGACTTAGAAAGTATCTTGGTGGGAATGTAGTACCATTTGTACCTGAACTAGAATCTTCATTCAACCTACCTAAAAATAGTCATCAAATCTTTTCCCTGTTGATGTCTAAAGAGAGGTAGCCCACTACCTTCAGAAGCAGAGCCTTTCATTTTGGAATAGTTGTAATTGTTAGATAGGCTTTTCCTCATATCAAATCCACATGTGACTTGCTGTGTATTCTAGCCTTTGCTTCAAGTTCTTCCATTTGGGGCTAAGAAGAATTAGGCAAATCCCTGTTTCTCTTGACTTCCTTCAAATATTTGAAGATAATTATCATGTCACCCCTACTTCTATTTTCTTAGTCAAACATTCCCATTTATTTCAGTTTTTAAGAATTCAAGTTACTTGTGTGTAGGAGTTATCTACTTATTATATTTATACTCTCAATATCTCATAAGGTTCCTGAAATATATTAGGAGTTTAATAAATAATCATTGATGGATTAGATAAATCAATACTCATTTTTTTATTTTTTTCGTCTCTTCAACATGAAGGTTACTATCCTCTGGACTCCCCTCAACATATTGGTTTCCTTTCTAACATATGTGACAGAGAAAATTATATCATAATTAGGGCATAGTAAAATGCATTGTGTATCTTAAAGAGAACTGAGTAATTGTATAGTCCAGCTCTGTTATATTTTAATAATAGCTAATATTTATATAGCACTTACTGTGTGCCAGTCAGTTTGTTAATGTTTTACAATTATCATCTAATTTTATCCTTTATAAAACATTGGGAAGTGGTGCTATTATTATTCCTATTTTACAAATGAGGAAACCAAGATTAGTGGGTTATGACTAAACTAAATTATACTCAGCTAGTAAGTATGTGAGGGCAAATTTGAACAAAAGTCTTTCTGACTCTAGACACATAGTCTTTCTACTGTGCCACCCTAGCTTCCCTTTTATTTGTTGAATTGTGTAAGGAAATTTAGGCCCAGAAAGGGGGTAGCACATAACCTACATTTCTCAGCCCTGGGTCTCCTGACTCCTCCACTTCAGGTCTCCTTCTGCACCATAGCTGCCTATCACACAGAAGCACTGAACACCTAATTACCAGATCTGACTCTGAACCCTTGCTCTGTCACATACTGATTGTATTGTTTGGGGAAAATTGCTTAATGTCTTAGGGCCTCAGTTTCCTCATTGGTAAAATGATGAGGTTTTATTAGATAGTTTCTAGAGTCCTTTCTAACTTTTATGAACAACACTGAAAATGAATAACTGAGTCAGCAGAATGAAGTCAGGTTGCTTGCAAAGATTTTGGACAAAAGCACAAAGAAAATCTATTCAACTATTTTCCAAATATATTCTTTCTTAAGGCATCTTAAGTGCTTTGAAAACAGAAAATGAAGCAGTGGTAGCTCACATGAATCTTTACCTCTGTGCGTAAGCATGTGTGTTTGAAGAGATGTGCCTTGGTTGCTACATAATCCCAATAAAGGTTTGTCAACAGAAAGGGTGGATTAATGCATTCTGCATGTACTTTGTTGCAGAAATAGATGAGTACTGTTTAAGGAAGGCTTGGAAATGACTCTAATCTCAAGGCAATTGAAAAGTGTGTACCTTAAAGTTGGCCTTGTTTTGTGATTCAGTTTCCATGGCAAAGCTGACATTCAGGAAGCTGAAGAGGGCTTAAAGATACTCCAGTGTACCCTTCCATATTTTCAGTGTCTTAATAGGGCAATCGTGTATTGAGGTGAAATGGCATAAAATATTTTTCTTAAGTTTAAGACTTTGTGTGTCTTAGTATTAGAAATTCCCTTTCCTCATTGGTGCTTAAAAATAATTTCCCAGACCAGGCTCTCTAGGTAATAGGAATAAATTAAGCTTCATACTATATCTCTGGAAATAGGTATGTATTTATGACAGAAGCAAAAGGAGGAGCAAAAGGCTGGTACCAGTTTATTAAGTTCACCATGGTGGAAGTTGGGATCAAAATCTTTTTTTCCTTTGGGGAATTTTTTTTACTTTAACCCACAGGTTCACTATATGTCTGCAAATTTAAACAATTATGGAAAATGTAAGACTAAAATATTTGATAGAATTTTCAACCCTTTAAAATAAGCAGATTCTTCCTTCTTTCTGCTTTTCCATTCAATTTAACTCTATTTGATGCAATTCATTGGAGTCGATAAACATTTATTAAAGAGTTATTGTGTTGCAGAAGCCATGCTTGACACTAGAGAAACAAAGCTAAAAATGAAATCAGGTCCTGCTTTTAAGACACTTACATTCTACTAGTATCTCTCTGTTTATAAGTGTGTGTGGTGTGTGTGTGTGTGTGTGTGTGTGTCATGTATGTGTGTGTGCATAATTACAAATACAAAAGCAATACAATATATACACACTATAAATACATGCATAGAAACACATGCATATATGCATACATGTAAACGTTTGCATTTGTGTGATGATGCCAATTTGTATACATGCATGTGTATGTTATGAAACTGGATGACCCTATCTCTGTCTAGAAGTGCATTAGCCACACATGGGCACAGTCTTAATGCTGATGGACATGTAAGCTCTGGTCTTGTCTCTTTCTGATCTAGTCTATTTCACTATTCTTTAGGCAGCTTGGCTCCCCTTATCCTATGGGTTCCCCCTAAACTACGGGCTCCCCATATCGGTGCTCTATTTAGTGCAGATTTCCCATGAGCTTTAGCTATACAGAAATTTAGACCTTTCATGCTCAAGTAATGCATGAGCCTCAGCCTTTTCTAGTAGTAGAGACTATAAGAATGAACCATCATGCCTGGCACAATGCAAATATACAGCATTCTCCTTTTTGGCTATGGGCACAAGGCTGGAAACAGGATTCATGATCACATGGTACACTGCTTTTCTCAAGGAAGTAATGGTGAAGGTTTGCTGGTGGTTTGATTCCCTGGAATAAACTATCTGCTAACTTTCCCTTAATGAAATCTTGAATTAAGGTGTAATTTGTGTGAGGAGAAAGGAGAAATTTAAGAGATGTTCATGAGGGTCTTCATTTTAAGCATCAGATAACAAATAAATGAAAGCAAGGAAATGGGAAAGGACAATATATAAGAGGAGGCAAGTTGTTTAGTTTAAATGGAACTTAAGTTCATGGAAAAGAGTAAATGTGAGATAATGCTGAAAAGGTAGACTGAAATGAAATTATGGAGAAGCTTGAATATCAAGATATAGGTGATGGATTTTATTTGCTAGAAAATGGTGACCCTCTGAAGATTTTTGAGTGCCATGATTAGATTAGCAAATCAATTACCATGCATTTACCAAGTTCTGACTGGAACTATGGGGAAGGGAAGGGAACAAGCATTTATTAAATACTTTCTATGTGCTAGGTACAGTGAAAGTACTTTACAAATATCTCAGTTGATCCTCACAATAACCCTGGAAGTTAGGTGCTATTATTTTCTCAATTTTTTTTAATTTCAGAAAACTGAGATAGATAGAGGGTTACACAGCATCACACAGCCATATTTGAACTCAGATTTTTTGACTCTAGTTCCCAATGTACCACTTTAGTTATATACTAGGGATACAAAGACACAAGAAAATAGTATTTTTAAGGAATTTCCATTTTGTGGAGTCAGACAAAATTTTATATAAAGAATATTATAAATATATGAATATATGGGTATGTATGTGAATAACACGTAACAATGAGAAGGTGACAATAAGAAGGGGATCACTAGCATATAGGAGGACCAGGAAAGTCTTCCTGTAGAAGGTAGAATTTGAACTGAGTGTTAAAGGAAATTAGGAGATTTCTAGAGGCAAAGGTAAGGAGGAAGTACATTAAAGGCATAGAGGACAACACATGCAAAGTCAGGGAGACAGAAATGCAATATTTTGAATGGAGAAGAGGAAGTACACTTGGAACATATTGAGGTAATTAGGCAATGTATGAAGGATCTATTGGAGAGGGGAGAGAATAGAGGAGAGCAAATAAGTCAGGTGACTATTTTAATTTTTTTGTTTGTTTTGGAAGATGACACATTTATTTTTTTGTTTGTTTTTTGAAGTTTAAACAAATGCTTTATTAACTTCTAGTTTACATCATTCATTTCCGCCAGAATTTGAGTTACATTTTTTTCCCCATTTTTTCCCTACCCACCACCTCAGAATAGCAGAGCAGTCTTAACTCTCCCATATCTTCTCCCATACACCCTTCGACTTTACCATTAGGGCAAGGAGAAACTCTGTGTCCCAATGCCTGAACATCTTATCTAGCAACTACATGCAAAATAGTATTAGTAATAGTATGTATGTATATATATATATATATATATATATATATATATATATATATATATATATATATATATATATTTATATATATTTGAAACACTTAATTTTAAAACCTCAAATTTCAGATCCATTCCCTTCATCCCTTGTCACCCACTCCCCCTGGGAAGATAAGCAATTCAGTAAGTGTTGTACATGTATAGCTATGTAAAACATTACCATAGTAGATATATTGTAAAAGGCTGCTTATAGTCCCCTCTCACCCATCCCACCCCCCATCTGGTCCATTCCCTACTTTGATCCTGTCCCTCTTCGATAGAGGGTACTTCCAACGTCCCCTACCCCCAAAATGCCCTCCCATCCATCATCTCCCCTCTCATCCCCATTACCCCTACTCTCCAGCAGTGTGAGATATCCCATTTGGTATGTATGTCACTTTCTCCCTGAGCCAAATTCAATGAGAATATGGTTTTGCCTTTTTGCCTTCCTGTTCTTCCCCTCCCCTGCAGGCACTTCTCCTTGCCTCTTGTACATGAGATAATTTACCCTACCCTGTCTCTCCCCATCTCCTCTGCCACTTTCCTCTCTCACCTCATAACTTCACCCCGTAAGTATCATCTCTTCACACCAAATTCAACCTGTGCCCTCTATCCATGTATAACTGTAAACATATATACACACATTCACATAAGTATTCATATGCCCATATACTCTTCTTCCATTATTTTCATACTGAGAAGGGTTTCATCAGTCACAGTTATTGTTTTTCCATGTAGAAATGTAAATAGTTCAACTCTGATAACTTCCTTTTGATTTCTTTTCCCTGATTACCTTCTCAGGCATCTCTTCCTTCTTTTGTCTGGGTGTCAAATTTTCTATTCAACTCTGGTTTTTTCAAGAATGCTTGAAAGTCCTCTATTTCACTGAATGACCAAATTTTCCCCTGAAACAAAATACTCAGTTTTGCTGGGTAGGTGACCCTTGGCTTCAATCCCATCTCCTTTGCCCTCTGGAATATCATGTTCCATGCCCTTTGATCCTTCAGTGTAGAAGCTGCCAGGTCCTGTGCTATTCTGATTGTGTTTCCACAATATTGAATTTGTTTCTTCCTGGCTGCTTGTAGTATTTTCTCCTTGATCTGGGAATTTGGGAACCTGGCTATGATATTCCTGGAAGTTTTCTTTTTGGGATCTTGTTCAGTAGGCAATCGGTGGATTCTTTCAACCCCTATTTTCCCCAGTGGGTCTAAAAAATAAGGACAATTTTCCTTGAGAATTTCTCGAAGGGCGATTTCTAGGTTCTTTCTTTGATCATGGCTTTCAGGTAGTCCAATAATTTTTGAATTATCTCTCCTGGATGTATTTTCCAGGTCAGTGGTTTTTCCCATGAGATATTTCACATTGCCTTCTATTCTCTCATTTGTTTGCATCTGTTTAACAGCATCTTGATTTCTCATAAAGACATTAGCTTCCATTTGCTCCAGTCTAATTCTGAATGAATGAATCTCTTCAGTGAGCTTTTGTGATCCTTTTTCCTTCTGGCAAATTTGGCTTTTTAAGGCATTCTTCTCCTCATTGCCCTTTTGGGTCTCCTTTGCCATTTGAGTTAATCTATTTTTAAGGTATTGTTTTCCTCATTCACACTGTTGATATTCATTTCATACTTTTCCTGCATCCTTCTCATTTCTCTTCCCAATTTTCCCCCACTTCTCTTATTTGATTTTTAAAGTCCTTCTTCTCCTCATTGCCCTTTTGGGCTTCCTTTGCCATTTGAGTTAGTCTGTTTTTTAATGTGCTATTTTCCTCAGTCAGGCTGTTGACTGTCTTCCCAATTTTTCCTCCACTTCTCTTATTGGATTTTTAAAATCCTTCTTAAGGTCCTCTATGGCTTATAACCCACTCATATTTTCCTTTGGGGCTTTTGGAGCAGGATTTCTGATCTCACAGTCCTCCTCCTGTTTCCTGCTTCAATCCTCTTTTCCCCCAAAATAGGAGTCTAATGTTGCATTTTTCTGTTTATTTTTTTTCCTTTGCCTAAGCATTTTGCCACTTAATTACTTGACTTTTGGGCTGGTTGCCACAGTAGGACTCTGCCACCAGACAGGGGAACTTCTGTCCCAAATGTTGGGGTGTTCACAACTTCCGGTTCTGGCAAGTTGGATGCCCACCCCAGACCTCCCCTCAGATGACAATCTAGATCCAAGCAGGTTAAAGCAAGAGTGATTAACCTCCAAGACTGATTGCTGGATCTCCCTACAGTTCGCAGGCCAAGAGCTGATGCTGCCAATGAAGCTGAAAAATGTCGAGTGTGCAGTGTGCAATGTCTCCTCAGCGGCTTCTAGCCCCCAGGGGAGGAAGCCGACTTGTTCCCCAAATACTTATCCCAAAGTCCGTAGGGCACTAACCTCTCATTTTGTCCTAGGCATGTCTGTGTTGATAATTCTAGAATTGCCTCAGCTGCTAGTGTTCTGGGCTCACGTGGACCTTCGCTTGGCTCCCTGCGGCCTGCACCAGCCACTCCCCGCAGGGCTTCCAGGCTGTCCCAAGTGGGAGGTTAGCTTCTCTGTTTCGTTCTGTGGGTGTTGGGGATCCAAAAGTTGTTCAGATTCCCCTTTTGCATGGTTTGGAAGTGGTCTGGTGGGAGAGCATCTTGGTTCTGCTGTTTGTACTCTTCCATCTTGGCTCTGCCTCCCAGGTGACTATTTTAAAAGAATGGGTGAGAAGAAGTAAGAGGCTAAACAGCTGACTAAATTAACAATTTTGGTTTCCTTTTGAGCTTAAGAAATGGAAATAGTCCATTACTTGAATTCCTTAAGCCCCCTCCTAAATAATAGGGTTTTCTCACTACAGTCTCACTCAGATTATCATTTAAATACATTTATCAAATTTATCAAATAATACAGGTGAGAAATAATATTTTTGGCAATCACAAGATTAGAAGTAAAATAGAAATTGTGGAACTTTGAAGGAAGTCCTCTTTCAAGCTCAAAAGTCCTCCATGTGGACTGTGTATAATTCTAATTTTTAGTTTTCTTCTCCAATCTCCAATTATAGGAAGGAGGGAAATACACTCAGTCTTTTACAATATAATCTAATATGGTAATGTTTTGCATAGCTGCACATGTACAACCTATACTGAATTGCTTATCTTCCCAGTAAGGGTGGGTGACAAGGGAGGAAGGGAATGAATCTGGAATTCAAAGTTTTAAAATCAAATGTTTAAATATGTATATATAATTAATACTATTTTACATGTAATTGCGAAATAATATATACAGGCACTGGGGCTTAGAGATCCAATATGCCCTACTGGAAAATTCAAAGGGAGTATGGGAGAAGATATGGGAGAGAGCAGATTGGAGGAGTGGATATCCAGTGGGGTTGCTATTTTGGGGTGGTAGGTAGGGGAAAATGGGGAGAAAATTTGTAACTCCAAATCTGGCAGATATGAATGATGTAAACCAGAAGTTAATAAAGCATTTTGAAAAATAATGTGAGCATTGTGAAAAATACATTTAATGTGAAGGTATATGTAGAACCTATATTGGATTACATGCCATCTTGGGGGCGGGGTGAAAGGGGGAGAAATATTGGAACTTAAAAACTGTGGAACTGAATGTTGTATGTTGTAAACTAAAAATAAAGAAAAAAAGTAAAAGAAAATATAAAGCTATGTGGGATATGTACATTTTTGTATATGTGTGAGTGTGTGTTTTGGTATGTATGCTCAAGATGCATGCATAGATTGGGCAACAGCTTTAAATCATTGAAAGCTCTGCAAAATTTCCCAAATATGTCCCAGCTTTTTAATTTTCTCTCCTAGAACAATATTGGATTCACCTCCCAATCATGCTTATAGGTATACCCCTTAGGAGTGGGACTGCTCTTCTCCCTCCCCCTCATCAGATCAAACCCCCATACTATTATTCCCCTCCACCCACTCTTATCAGTCAGTTCCTGGCATCACAGTTGTATTTAAGGAATAAACATCCATTTGGTTTTTATAAAGACATATTTACTACATAAACACACACACACACGCACACAGAAGAATGAACAAAATTTGTATTTATTTCCTCCCAGTACCTAGGAACACATTCTATTCTATATCATCTTGGTACATAGGGATGGAGAGGCTCAGACCTAATAACGTTTCTACATAGCATTTGTACCACCAAAATCACTTCCAAATGTGGCATTGCTAATTGATGGATGATTCTGCATATCTGTTACTGCTGGAATAGATTTAGCACTTAGCGCAGGATTTTACCGTTCAACATTTAGAGGCAGCAGGTGGTACAGTGGATGGGGTTTTGAGCCTGGAGTCAGGAAGACTTGAGTTCAAAGTCTGTTATTGATGGATATTAACTGTATGAACCTAGACAAATCACTTAACCTTTGTACACATTGGTTTCCTCAACTGTAATGGTAAGATAATCACAACTACCTCTTAGGATTGTTGCAGGAATAATAAAAAAAAAAGTTTCTAAAAGCTTAGCATAGTGCCTATGACAGAGAAAAACAAATACTTGTTTTATTCCCTCCCTCCTTCCTTCCTTCTTTCCTTCCTTCCTTCCTTCCTTCCTTCCTTATTTCCTTCCTTCCTTCCTTCCTTCCTTATTTCCTTCCTTCCTTCCTTCCTTCCTTCCCCTTCCTTCCTTCCTTCCTTCCTTCCTTCCTTCCTTCCTTCCTTCCTTCCTTCCTTCTTTCCTTCCTTCCTTCTTTCCTTCCTTCCTTCTTTCCTTCCAGTAAATTTTGACATGCCCTCTAGCTCCTAAATTTCTGGTAGCTTGATCTATTGATCTCTCATAACTCACAGGATCATAACCATCTCCAATCCTCTTCACCTAAATGGAAAGAAGAATGGGCATAGAGACAAAAGCAAAGGAGAGCTATGTACTCTCACCTTTATGGTGCCTCTAGGGGAGAGAGGGTCTAAGTATCCTCCCTGACAGCTATTCGTCTTCCTTTTTGAATGATAGTCTAGGCTGGTTAAGAAAGGAAATTTCTAGGTTAGTTGGGCTTATAAATATATTTCATTTAAATATATAAATATATTTATTTTTAAAATGCTTTGCAGATCACTTTATATTTTAAACTGGTGCTGCAATGTCCGCCATGTAAAAAGCAGATTTAATGGCTACTTTAATTCCTGTGTTCTTTTAGTTTCCTAGAATGGAGGAACCTTGAGGACAAAGAATATATCATTTTTATTTTTGATTCTGCAGTGTATAGCATATTCCCAGGGAAATAGAAGTTACTTAATGATTACTTTTTAGGTTAAGCTTTTAGTGATCAGATTTTAGTAGTCTGCTCTCATACCGTCTGTCACATAGGAACAAACCTGGGGATAAGGGAATTACACTGATATGTCCCCGACCACCACAACTGGGCTCCTTTGCCACCCTTAAGAGCTTCCCTTGGATTCTACACCTGTGCTGGCTACATACTTGGTCTCCTAGGGATGAAACATAAACTGCTTTAAAGAGTTTAGCAGGACTATTTAAAGCTCCTTCCCTTATTAAATACGCTCTTGCTTCAGGCAGAAACTGTTGGAGTCAGTTGAACTATCTGATTTCTTTACAGTTCTAACATCATTGAATTCAATACAATAAATAATTTATTTTGTACCTCCTATGTGGCCGGTGGGGTACAGCTAGGTGATGAAGTGGATAGAGTGTTGGGCTGTGAACTAAGGAGACTCATCTTCCTGAGTTCATATCTGGTATCAGACACTGACTAGCTTTGTGGCCCTGGGCAAATCACTTAAACCTTTTAGCCACTTAAACCTGTTTGCCTCAGTTTCCTTATTTCTAAAATAAGCTGGAGAAGGAAATGTCAAACCACTCCATTATCTTTTCCAAGATAACCCTAAATGGGGTCACAAAATGTCAGACCGGATTGAAAAATGACTCACTGAGTGTGACAGGTACTATTCTAGGAACTAGGAAAAAAAGACAAAAATAAAACTGTCCCTGCCCTCAAGAACCTACATTGTACTGAAGGGAAAACCAACATGGACCCAGAGATGATCTAAAATAAATGCAAAGTAATTTCTTGGGGGTTGGAAAACTAGGAAAGGAAAAAAATGGACTCAGTTTTGAAGGGAAATGGGGATTTTAAAATGTGTCAGTGGGGAGGGACACTATTTTTAGCATGGGAGGCAGCCTGATTAAAGACCTAGAAAATGGGAGATACCATACCATGTACACAGAACATCAAAAGACCAGTTTTTCTGGGAAATTAGTTTCATGAGGAGGATTAATGTGAATTGGTCCAGAAAGATAAATGCCAAACAAAGTGATTTCTATTATATCATAGAGGCAATTGGAAAGCATTGAAGATTCTTTATCAGAGGAGTGACATGGTTAGATCTGTGTTTTAGGAATGCCAATTTGGCAGCTAGATAAAGGATGGAATGGAGATGGAAAAGACTGCAGACATGGAGAACAATTAGGAGAGTATTTCTTCCAAGTGAGAGGTGATGAGGGCCTGAACTAGCATAATAATTTTGTGAAGGGAGAGAAAGGAATAGATAAAAGAGATGTGGAAGAAGAATAGACATTATTTAGTAATTGATTGGATATGGAGAGGGAGGGAGAATGAATAGTTTAGGATGTTTTTGAGTTTGCATTCTCATAATAAATCAGAAGGCAAAAGCATGAGGACTGAAAGAATCTTTTGTGACAGGAGACAAATCCTTGTACTTCTTTTCATTTTTGAGCAATAAAGGCATAACATATAATAACTATTCACCCAAATATTGTCACCACTGAGCATGAAAAGGACAAGCACAATTGCCAGGGAGAGTTTGGGATACAGAACAGTCAAGTGGATTTTTCAGAAGTGCTCAGGAGGAGACAGGGTTGATCAAAGATGTCAGATGCGAACATGGAACCTTTGAATGGAGTGGCCCTAGAGACTTGAGTGGAGAAGGGAAAGAAGTTGAAGAAAAATCTTTCAGTGGCTCTTTACCATGAAAAAGATCTTTTACTGCTGAAAGTCTCTCTACTTTCTTTCTTCTCTCTCTCTCTCTCTCTCTCTCTCTCTCTCTCTCTCTCTCTTTCACACACACACACACACACACACACACACACACACACACAGTTACTAATAATAATTTGAGCCCTTATTGCAATGTACTAACTTAAGAAGCCCTGAATCATGAATAAATATGTTATAGTTGAAACTTTTGGTTAAAGGATTTACCAACATGTTAATTATTATAGTCTTCCATCTAAGATTTTATTTTCTGGGCCATTTTAAAATGGACTAATATTAGTAACTATCAACAAAAAATTCAAACACAAGAATTTGTTTATACAAAACCACACACTGTATTATTTTTATTTTGCTGAAAAGAATAGCACTTGATAGTGTAATAACAGATATATCTTGCTTCAATTCTGCGTCCCTAATGGCCTCTTCATTTCCCAGGAATTCTTCCAAATTTTATTATCTTTATTGTTATTTGTAGTGTAGACTCTTATTTTTAAGTGGCTTCTCTCTGCATTATTTAAAATAATTATCCCTTATTTATTTTTATCATTTATATTTCCCATTTCTCTCAGCACAATAATAATTCAGTTTGTTTAGTCAATCCTACCACATTAGCCATATGGGTGGTTCTCAATTTGCTTTGCTATCATGAATTATATTTCTATGAATATTTTTATACACATACGTCTTTTTCCTTTAAAAAAAAACAACAAAAACCCAGCATCCTTATGTTACAATACTGGTAATTGGATTACTATAAAAAATGAATGAGCCCTTATTGTATATTATTATTATTTTCCAAAAAAAAAATCTACCATTCAGAAATACAAGCGCAATTGGGCATTGTAATAATATGTTTATTTCCTTGTAGATCTAATAATAAGGAATTTTGATTCAATAAATGTAAAAAAAACACCCTGATATCTGCATAGTGCTTTAAAATTTAAAAAATGTTTCACATATGTTATGTTGTATGAGTTTTAAAATATTCCTGAAGAAGAGGTACTACATAAGGTTATTATTATCCTTAAAATAATGACTGGGAAAGTAAGGGTAAGAGAGGGTGAGTGACTTGCCCAACACACAGCAAGTAATTGTAAAAGCTAATATAAGCCTAGAGCTTCCTGACAAGTTAGAAAAATCATTGTGTTAGACAATGGGATACACATAAACACACAATCCATTCCTATTCTCACAGAACTTACATTGATATATACTAAAGCATTTTATTAACAATAATTTTCCATTGACGTCTTCATTCAATACCTTATCATGGCACAGAGGTGACATACATCACTGATTGTGTCACATCCCTACTCATGAAGCTTTAATTTCTCCCTGTTTCTTCTTGGATGAAGCACAAATGCTTTTTTTTTTTTTAATAAAAAAACAAAACTTTTCACAATTTGGCTGCAATCTATTTTTCCAAGTTAGTTATATATGATTCCCCCTCACATTCTGCTAATCCAGCTTCCTTTCTGTTCCCTTTCACATTTGAACTCTCATTTTTGAACCTTTACTTGGGCTGCTCCCCACTGCTTTTCCTTCTCATATCTGCTCCTTAGAATCTTTAGATCCCTTAAAAGCTCAGCATAAGCACAATCTTATTCAAGAGCCATTTCCTAAATGCTCTCAATTTTTAATGCTCCCCCCTCCAAAATTGCTTTGTTTTTATTTTGTATCAGTTTTGAATAAACTTCTCTCTATATGTTTTCTTTTCTCCAGGAGAATATAAGCTCCATGAGGGTAGGTTTTACTTCATTTTTGTCTATATATCCCCATTGCCTAGCACAGAACCTGTAGCACAGTATGTATTTCACAAATTGAGTTTAATCAACTTCTCAAAGGCTAAAGGATCTAAAGGCTAAAAATCTAAATGGTTATAAAATTTTCCCACTATCTGTAATACTAGATTCTAGGAGTTTTTAATGTAGACTTACTAGAGAGGCAATCTTCAGGAATATCCTTAGAAAGTAAGGATTTAGGAACTAGTGTTGTCCAGGTCAAATAGACTAATATATATTAGCTTCTGCTGCAAGGTAGATACATGCCTCTAAAGGGACTTTTGATGTCTCACCACTGCTATTGGACTAGGACAACACCAAGATTAATACCTATTTCACATTCTCCAAAAAGAAAAAAAATGAAAATTACTGCTGGATATTTCTTTCATAGGTAATCATAAGAGGGTGTTTCTTCACACAAGAGTCTCTCCTCCCTAGTGTCTTAGCCAATCATGTCAGAGTCAGTATGGTACTGAAGAGGGAAGGGTGATAAGGACGGGGGGAGGGTAAGTGGTTCTGCCAGGGATCCACCCTGGCATCCAGTCTGGAAGGAATTCACCAGGCTCAAGCAAATTTTGAAGCCAAAATTGTAAAGTTTATTGTTACGCTGTACAAGGACAGCAGGCTAGATTCTTATGGAACCTGCAAACTTCCAGGGGTCACAGGCATAGTTTTAAGGTGTCAATTATGCTAACTAGGTGAGTAAGGGTGGGATCAGGGAGGAGTTAAGTAGTGGTCAGTGCTCAAAGGACCATGCACTTTTAATATCAACTGCTCAGGTGTATTGCCCATGTTTCACTGGGAAATAGCTCAAGGGGGGGGGGGGGCTAGCTGGAGGTGTGGTTTTAGGCCTGACAAGTCACTAAAGAGTGCCCAGTCTGTCACCCACCAAGGTCATCAGAGACAGTGTGGGTATATAATTGACTAACGAGTTACCCTATAGATAAGGTATTGAAGAATGTATGGTGGAGCTGGCCACTCTAACTAAGGGAGATAACATTTACATAACTTATTGTTTCAAGCAGAGATAAACAGGTCATGAGTTGTTGCTGGGCAGAGTTGATGAGGCTAGGGGTGTGGAATTGTGATCTTACAGACTGGTTTTACAAATTGATTTTACAGACATAGATCCCAAAGCACCCCATTTACAAACTAATGTTACAGATTGATACTATAGACATATATACATCACAAGGACCCCATCAGTACAGTGGAAAGTGTTTTGAATTTCAGTTCAGAGGACTTGGTTCCAATCTTAACTCTACTGCGGGCTACCCATGTGACTGTGACAATAACTTAACCCCTCTGAGCTTCACTTTTTTCATCTGTGTAAGTAAGAGGTGGGACTAGATGCCCTTCCAACGCAATTTATAGCTCTTAATTGATGACCCTTTAAATTCATCTTGGTCACAATACCCATGAGTAAAGCCCTCCTACAGGAGAGACAGATAGGCTGCTCCAAAGAATTAACCAATTAACTTCAGGGCCTAAACATTGAAAAGTATTCAGGAGCAGGTATTTTTTTGTTTGTTTTGGTTTTTTTGCTAGGGCATATGTATAACTTGAATGTGGGGAAGTGCCATTTAAAATTCATACATTGTGCTAAAAGCTCATGATGTTGATTGGGGGCTGGCCTGAACAAACCCCAATAAAAATGTAATAATGTACTCTGAGGCAAACAAAGTCTCTAATTTCCTCCTTTTTCTTATATAACTCCACAAATCAAAGTATAATCTTGATTATCAATATCCATGGTGACACAAGCAGCATGAGTTATTAAAATCCACAGATGACAACAGATACTTTAATGTATAATTTCACACTCTTCCTAGAGATGTGAGAGCAGTTCCTAAAAATCTGTTAAAACTCTCAGAGGCAGGAATGACTTACCAGGTGCTTACCAAAGTTCTTTCCATCTCCATGCTTCAATTATATTCATTAACATAATGATAAAAGCATTATAGTTGAAGATATAAGATCTGATCTTGAATTTTAGTTTTGCTACTTACTACTCTGTGACCTTGGATAAATTATTTTAGAGATGTGACAGTATGGGGGCAATCACCAAGTCTTCTTAGATAAGGTGACAGGATTTAAAAAAAAACCAACCTTTATGCAATATATAAGATGATAACTTGTTAAAAAGATAACTTGCACACCCAGAGTTTTCCTGAAATTAAATTGTAAGACATGTGTCCTGTTCTCCTTATATAAAACAAAGTAGACTTAAGTCCTAGATATGATTGTGCCAGTTTATGCTACGGCTGGACGCATTTTGCTGTGAATCAAGAGGTAACTTGGCTGAATGACTTTACATTTTCAGCATCAAGTTCATATATTGTCACTTGCACAATGATAACATGCGATTGTGATAAAGCATTGTTACTCCATAGCTATTTATAGCTAGAAAGGTTACCATTAAGTTATTAGTGGTTTTTATACTCTCTACAAAATATTAAAAGACCTAAGGGAATGTTGGGGCTCTTTAACAGATATTTAATAGGAAATTTACTTAAAAAAACAGATATAGACAAGAGTCACTCATGACCAGAAGGGTTACACTAGGCACCACTGAAAAAGTTGCCCACACTAAGAATACAACTGAACTGGTAAAATAGTGAAGTTGGAGTACATGATTGATGTTTTTAATCTTCAGAAAACTATGAGGTGAGAAGTAAATTATATCCCCAAATTGTAAATTGAGGAATAATGAAAGGAGAAGACAGTGAGGCATAGTGTCCATATCATGTATTATGGTTCAAAATGTCACAGACCTCTACAATAACTTACTCTGATACCTCATCATGATATAGTTTCTCCAAGGATTTGCCAGGAAAATACAAGCTCTGACAATCTCTATCCTACTGAAATAGCTTAGAGTTATGGCCTAGGAAACTGACTGTCTTTTATCAAAACTAACAAGCATAACAAAATATAGTAACACATTTCTAACAGACAAACTAGTTGATTATGACTCCTTTGGCCATCCACTGTCACCCATAAAATAAAAAAAAATGGGCTTTAGTCATATTCAGCTTCTTCCTACTGCTCCAATGAAGTCACTGAAATAGAATATTCTATTCTTCTGTATGCCCAGTGGAGATGGTGACATTGGATAGGCTTCTTCTTCTATGTTTAACACATTCCCCTCCCCCTGTTTACTTTTCCAATTCCAGTGATATTGAATCACTCTCTTCCTTGAGTTCTCATCCTCATATCTCATCCCTATGTATTTCAACTTTACCCCTCCAATATCCCTTATCTCCTATGCATTCCCCTCTTCTTCTTCCATTATGCTTTCTGTAATTTCCATATCCCAATTAATGAACTTTTCTTGATTTTGTAACTTTATGTAGTGTTCCTTCCTTCTTTTAACACAAACAACCTACCTCCACAAGATGACATTATATTCCTGGGCATTGTGTTCAGTACCAAATACAGCCTTTCTTGTCAACCTTGATACAGAAGGCTTAATAAAATGCTTTTTGATTGATTGATTCTGAGTCCAACAGATAGCATCATAGAAAATTAAAAAGTAGAAACTTCATGGATGGGTCAGCTAGGTGGCACAGTGAATAGAGGTCCAGCCCTGGAGTCCAGAGGACCTGAGTTCAAATCTGACCACAGACACCTAACACTTACTAGACATGTGACCTTGGGCAAGTCACTTAACCCTAATTGCCCTAACTTCCCCTCTGCAAAAATCAAAATCTAAATAAAAAAAGAAAGTTCAGGGATTAAAAGTGTGTTTGAACATTTATTTCAACCCTCTCATTTTTCTGAGGAAGAAACTATTTCCCCCTAACATTTATGACATTCTTAGGGTCACTCACTTGAGATGAGCTGCCTTTCAATTATTGGAAACAGATAGCAAGAATATGTCAATTTGCTCAAGTCAAATTGTGGCATTTAAGTAGTGAGCCCTTGATCCTTTCAAGGTTCTGGCTAGTCTTGGGCTACAGTTCATGTTGATTCAGAAATTAGAGGGATTCTTATAATGTGGTATAACTAAGAGCAATTTATAATTTGACATCAACAAGAAATATAGACATCTGAGCTCCCTCACCAAGTCTATGTACAACACTCTCTCTCTCTTTCACACATACACACACACACACACACACACACACACACACAGTGACATACATATGCTTAGTAAAAATAAAAAGCAGCTGGTGGTTTATAGTCTCCTTGGATTTTGAAAACAATTTCCTGCTGTGTTATATAAAAGAGATATAATGTAGCTCCTGAAGAGTTGATAGCTTTATTTTTTTTTGTTAGTTGACCTTTGTTTAACACTCATTATGCATGGATGCACAGCCCACCATTGCAGTAACTGAGTGGCATAAGACATTCCCAAGTATCTTTGAGTTCAGTGAGATAATTGGGATACTTACTTGGATACTTGTCTTTGTCTTGCCAGGTAATCAATCAATAGATTGGGAGCATTGAACTAGAAATTGGGAAGTATTGGTCTTCATCTTGTTCTTATCAGTGTTTTTGTATACAATCTCAAATATCTTCCCTTCTCTGGGCCTCCTAGTGAAGGCCTTGGCATGGGTCATTGCCAAGGTCCCTGACAACTTTAACAATCTATGAAATATTGTTTCAATTATATTTAAAAACGGAAATTGCAATACTTAGCATAAAAGGCCCTCCAATCTACCTCTGATTTGTCTTTGTTGATTTATTCCTCATTATCTCCACTCATATACTCTTAAGTTGCAGACAAACTAGACCACTTTCCTGGGCTCATTCTGGTATCTCCTGCCATGGGCATTCATTTTTGTTATCCCTCATGCCTAGATCAGGATTCTTTCTCATTTATGTCTGTTAAAATACTTTTTTTAAGGAAGTGGGGAAGGGAATAAACATTTATCAATTGCCTAGTATGTTAACTCACTTAATCCTCACAACAATCCTAGGAAGTAGGTGCTGTTGTGATCCTTGTTTTATAGGCCAGAAACTGAGTCAAATAAAGGTTAAATGACTTGCCCAGAGTAAGTGTCTAAGTCTGCATTTAAACTCAGGTGTTCCTGACTTAGGCCCTGTATTCTATATATTATGTCATGAAGCTGCCTCTCAGCAATTTATCTGGCATTTTTTTTCTATGAAGTCACATCTTATTTCCTAACTTAAAGTCAATTCTCTCCCTCCCCCATTTTTCCTACAGAAGATCATTTTATATATACATACATCTATACATTTACATATATACATATTATACATATTATACATACATATATATATATATATATATATATATACACACTGTGTTTAATGGTAACTATCTCTCGAGGGTGTGGGTGAAGGAAGAAAAAAGGAAAAAAAAGAAATTTACATGATAACTTTATTATATATTTTAAATGAATAGCAATCTGTACATGATAGATTTGCAGTCTCATGTGTAGTCATCTTTTTATTGTTCTGTTAGAAAAATGCTTGTATTTTTATATAAATTAAATAAAAATAGAAAATTGGAATAAAAGATATTTTTTCAAGATTCTAAACTCCTAAATTTATAAAAATTGCTATATGATCTTTTTCTCTAGGCACCATATTGTAGTAGAAAGACAGACAGCCTCATAGTTAAGAAGACCTGGATACAGGTTCTCCACAGCTCCATACCACTCCCTGTCACATACACACACACCAAATGAGTGAGCAACCTAGGCAACCCTCTTACCATTACAGTTCTTCTCCTTCCATCCTTCCCTCTGCCCCTAGCAATTCTCTAAGTATGTAAACTGCCAACCTGTTGCATATCTGTATTGGCAGAGAGCATTGGTAGAGTGCATCTTAACTTGGATTTTACTAAACCAATTAAATTACTAGTGGGATATATGATAAAAATATTTAGAATTTTTACTGAATGTTTTATTGACCTGTGACATTAATATGCCTGTAGTTCTTATGCAATTTCCCCCTTGTGTCACCTTTATCATTAAATTTGTTTACTATAGTAACAGTACAAAACTAGTTTTCCTAAGTGTCATAAAAGATCGAATTGTTTCCCTTTCATATATCTTATAATTTGTGAAATATTAAGGAAATCTTTGTCCTGCCCATCCAAGGGTTGAAAAAGAGTTGAATAAGCTTCTGCTTCTTATATTACTACAATACTATAGTCATTCATTTTTTAATTCATTGATTGCAGATAAAAAAGTGCAATAGGAGCCAAACAACTAATTTTCCCACTTTAAAAAGACAAGTGACCCTATCCTGTCAACATTTGCTGCTGCTGAATACAAGGGTATGTCTGTTGGCCATGACCAGAAACCACCAGATGCTTCTCATAGAACGTTAATGTGTAAAAACCGAAAATAAAACCAACCTCTCCATTAAAGCTACTCATTAAGTCCACATTTAAATTGGGCACCAAAGGAAGAAACAGAATTGCCTGGATGGAAGAGGATGTGTTTTGCTCTGCAGAGTCATTTTATTGCAGAATAATTTGTGGTTCTAAAGGTTGAATGGGGGAAGACCCTCTGCTAATATTGGTTTGCTAAAGGTTGCCACCACCCATTCAAGTATTTATTAATAAGAAAACACAATTTGGACTTAGCATTATTAAGGTATGTGCAAATGAACTATGGTTCCTTTGTTACAGTACATTATTCAAGAACTGTTCATAGCATATTAGAGATAATAATTGCTGTTACCATCAGGTAGAAAATTGCTATGATGAAGAGTCTGATAATATAATATGATGAATGCCCCAAGAGAGAAAGAAAGTCACTGTACTTTTTAGAAATCACAAATGCTTGGTGATGTGCTGCCAAAAAGTGTTTTTGGCAAGGTATTGTCACAGAATGCACACAGAAGTACCCTTCAGTGGACAGTAAAAAATTCAAATAGCAATTCACTCATTGAGTAATGATTGCTTTGGACAGGCTCTGAAGTGTAATGTATTGTAAACACTAAACAATCTACCTTATTTATGGGTCTCCAGTTGCAATGACTTACCAACTATTCAAATGATTTTCGATACGTTGCACAGACATATTTCTTAATTATATGTTATCATTAGAGGTGACTTAATATCACTTTTTAAGTTGAAAGAGCACTGGATTTTAAGTCAAAGGACTGGATTTTTTGTGGCTTTGCAATTTACTACTAATATGATGTTGGGCAAGTGGTTTAACCCCGCTGGGTATTAGATTTCTCATCTCTAAAACAGCATAGTTATACTGTATGACTATAAACAGTTCTATTTTTTATATTAAAAACATTGAAAGTCCTATGAGAAGCTAGGGAAGAATATTCACCTCACATGGACACTAATAAGTAAAATACAAAAGCAATGATTAGGTAATGAAGCAAATACATAGAGGCCATTCTGGGGCGGCTAGGTGGCGCAGTGAGTAGAGCGTCGGCCCTGGAGTCAGAAGGACCTGAGTTCAGATCTGACCTCAGACACTTAATGCACACACAAACAAAAACCTAGCCGTGTGACCTTGGGCAAGTTACTTAACCCCAATAGCCCTCCAAAAACAAAAACAAAAACAAACAAAAAAAAGAGGCCATTCTGAATTTTCCTAGCAAGAGATGCTACCAAAGTTAAAGATATCTCCAGAATAAAGAAAAATAGACTCCCTGGAAAATCATAGATATTGGGTGAGAAAACATTAATCAGACCTATCAAAGTCCTGATTTTAAACAGCCCTTATCTGGTAAACAGAAATGAAGACAAATTTAAACTGAGTTTTTCCTATGCTAAGCTTAGAAATTTTTCCCATTGGAAAAGCAAAATATCTGAGAGCACTATATGCTATTGTATGAATAATTAATTAAATTCACCTGAATTTAATTCAGCGTAGCTTTCTAAAGTGCCTACTATGGACTAGACTCCAGGGTCACAAATTTAAATTCAAGACAGATTCTACCTCCAAAGTGTTTACATTGTGCTGATGGCTGTAGCATGTATACAAATCAGTATTGTACAAGGAAAATTGATAACGTAAAAGTGGGGCGAGAGAAGGAAGAATCATAGGAGACTTTTCAGAGATTGGGACACCTGAGCTGAACCTTGAAATGAGGAAGGAAGACGAGGCTTCTAAGAAGCAGAGATGAGATAAGAATCCATGCCAAAGTAAAGGTTCTGTCTCCAAACACTAAGTTTTATTATGTTGGCAGGAGATTGGGTCATTGGTTTAGGAACATATGGCCCACATGGCCTCCCAACTGGCTCATATTTTTTTGAGAACTACCCATTACAGAAAATGACCTTCCGACATGTCCCAGTGGCCTTGGACAGATGTAGATGGCTGAGTGCACAACATAAATCCAATGCCTTTATTTCCTCTGCAGTGAATTTTTCCTTAGTAAGTACTGACTTCACCAAGGATCCTGCTATAGTGCTAAATCTATAAAAACACCCTCACATCATGAGAGTAGAACTAGAGACCAGAAACTTTTACATGAGGTTTAAATTTCTGTTTAGAAGTTTCCTTTGAGGAGTAGAAACAGCTCATCCAAGCCACTCTGCCCCCAGATTCCCCCCAAACTATGTAAAAGGGGACTCTGAACAACGTCTGGAGCCCCAGCACCCACAGAACAACACAGAGAAGCTAACCTCCCACTGAGGACAGCCCAGCAGCCCTGCAGGAAGGACCAGTGCAGCAGTCTGGGAGCTGGCAGCATGCAGCGCATAGAGTGCGGGAAGCCGAGCAGAGCCTGAGCTGAGGTCCCATGAGCCGAGGTTTTAGCCCCAGGGCACCAGGGCCAACAGCCTGCTGGAGGAACCCCAGAACACCAGTAGCTGTGGCAACTCCAGAAGTATCAACATAGACATGCCTAGGACAAAGTAAGAGGTTAGTGTCCTATGGACTTTGGGACCTGTATTTGGGGAATGCGTCAGCTTCCTCCCCTGGGGGCTAGAGGCCACTGAGGAGACACGGCATTTTGTAGTTTTCAGAGGCAGCTCCAGCTCTTGGCCCGCAATTAATTGTAGGGAGATCCAGCGATCAGTCTTGGGGGGGTAATCGCTCTTGCTTTAACCTCCCTGGATCTGGATTGTGATCTAGGGTGGAAGTCGTGGGTGGGTTTACAGCTTGCCAGAAACGGAAGTTGCCCCCCACACGTTCGGGACGAAAATTCCTCTATCTGGCCTTAAAGCCATAGTGTGGCAACAAGCCCAAAAGTCAAGTAATTAAGTGGCAACATGCCAAGGCAAAGGAAACAGAAAAATGCAACCCTAGACTCCTATTTTGGGGGCATAGAGCGGGAAAAGGACTGTGAGGTCAGAAGTCCTGCTCCAAAAGCCCCAGGGGAAAACATGAGCGGGTTGCAGGCCATAGAGGACCTTAAGAAGGACTTTAAAAATCAAATAAGAGAAGTGGAGGAAAAATTGGAAAGAGAAATGAGAAGGATGCAGGAAAAGTATGAAATGAAGGTCAACAGCCTGACTTATGAAAACAACACCTTAAAAAATAGACTAACTCAAATGGCAAAGGAGGCCCAAAAGGGCAATAAGGAGAAGAATGCCTTAAAAAGTCGAATTTTCCAGATAGAAAATGAATCTCAAAAGTTCACTGAGGAGATTCATTCCTTCAGAGTTAGACTGGAGCAAATGGAAGCTAATGACTTTCTGAGAAATCAAGATGCTGTTAAGCAGATCCAAGCAAACCAAAGATTAGAAGGCAATGTGAAATATCTCATGGGAAAAACCACTGACCAGGAAAATAGATCCAGGAGAGACAATTTAAAAATTATTGGACTACCTGAAAGCCATGATCAAAGAAAGAACCTAGAAACCACCCTTCAAGAAATTCTCAAGGAAAATTGCCCTGATGTTTTAGATCCAGAGGGCAAAATAGAGGTTGAAAGAATCCACAGATCACCTCCTGAAAAAGATCCCAAAAAGAAAACTCCCAGGAATATTATAGCCAGGTTCCAGAATCCCCAGATCAAGGACAAAATACTACAAGCAGCCAGGAAGAAACAATTTCAATATTGTGGAAACACAATCAGAATAGCCCAGGACCTGGCAGCTTCTACACTGATGGATCGAAGGGCATGGAATATGATATTCCAGAGGGCAAAAGAGCTGGGAATGAACCCAAGGGTCACCTACCCAGCAAAACTGAGTATTTTGTTTCAGGGGAAAATATGGTCATTCGGTGGAATAGAGGACTTTCAAGCATTCTTAATGAAAAAACCAGAATTGAATAAAAAATTTGACATCCAGAAGCAAGAAGGAAGAGATGCCTGAGAAAGTAATCAGTGAAAAGAAATCAAAAGGAACTTATCAAAGTTGAACTATTCACATTCCTATATGGAAAAGCAATAACAGTGACTGATGATATCTTTCTCACTATGAAAATAATGGAAGAAGGGTGTGTGGTCATATGAGTACATATGTGAATGTGTGTGTATATGGTTACAGTTATATATGGATAGAGGGCATAGGTTGAATTTGTTGGGAAGGGAGAATACTCAAGGGATGAAATTATGATGTGAGAGAGGAAAGTGGCAAGAGGAGATGGGGAGAGACAGGGTAGGGTAAACTATCTCATGTAGAAGAAGCAAGGGGAAGTGGTTGTAAGGGGGGGAAGAATAGGAAGGCAAAAAGGCAAAACCACGTTCTCATTGAATTTGGTTCAGGGAGAGAATGACATACATGCTAAATGGGATATCTCAACCTGCAGCAGAATAGGGGGAAGGGGGATGAGAGGAGGGAAGATGGATGTGAGGGCATCCTTGGGGGGAGGGGTGGTTGGAAGTACCCACTATAGAAGAGGGACAGTATCATGTGGGGAATGGACCAGGTGGGGGGTGGGATGAGTGGGAGGGAATTGTAAGCAGCCTTTTACAATATATCTACTATGATAATGTTTTGCATAGCTAGACACATACAACATATACTGAATTACTTATCTCCCCAGAGGGAATGGGTGACAAGGGAAGAAGGAAATGGATCTGAAAGTCGAGGTCTTAACATTAAATGTTTCAAATATATATTAAAAAAAAAAGAAGTTTCCTTTGAGACAAAGTTCCAAATTTCTATTTTGTAAAGGTAGTGGGAATATGATAAAATGCAACAATGCTGGATTTGACTCTCAGGAGGTATTATATCTTTTTTTTTTTTTTTTTTGCTTTTTGGAAGGCAATTGGGGTTAAGTAACTTGCCCAAGGTCACATGGCTAGGTTTTTCTTTGTGTATGTTAAGTGTCTGAGGCCTGATCCTAACTCAGGTCTTTCTGACTCCAGGGCTGGCACTCTAGTCACTGCGCCTCCTAGCTACCCCTAGGAGGTATTATATCTTGCCTGTAATATTTACCACCTGTGTGACCTAAGGTAAGCCACTTAACTTCTCTAAGGCTTCATTTCCTCCTCTATAGAGGAAGATGGATTTACATGGCCTCGAAAAAATAATTCTAGCCCTGAATGTTTTATCCTAAGATGTTTAATATTTTTTTTTTTATTGCTACAGACAGAACCAGGACGCATGGGACCAGAGGGTCTTGTATTTAGAAATGGAAAGGATTTTAAAGAACATCTAACTGAACCCATAGAGTAATACTGACTGACTAGTCCAAGGTAATAAACAGATCACACATTTCAGGGTTTTCTGATAATTTTCTGGAATGTTTTAATTTCATTTAAAAAATTAAGATCATTTTCTAAAGTCTCAGCAGCTTAGATAAAAAGATACACTACAAATAAAGATCTACTAACATTTTATATAATGGAGGCAAACACAATAACAGAGGGTGACACTTCTTATAAAACTTTGAAATTTTATAAAGTCCTCTCTTCATAGTACCAAACAGATAATCTTTTTCAAAGTGAACCTGTGTAGGCCTTCATTCTACAAGGTAAAAGGAACCCCTCTGCCATAAGAAATGAAAACCTTGCTCCTTGTAAGGAGGAAACTTTCATTTATGTATGGACCATCAGAATGGAAACTTCCACACCAAGTGCCTCTCCTCCTGCAGAGGCTGGAATTGAAATCTTTTCTCACAATTACAGAGCTGCAGGTGAGATTTCCGTCTCTCACTCTGTGGACTGAGGCGAGCAGCATGGGACTGACTCAAGTTGCCTTGCTATGGATTTCCTTTCAGAAAATTAAAATCCACCTCCTCTAAATGGGACAAAAGGGAACAAGGAATTGCATAGTATTATTTCTAGCATGGCACTGCATCCATCTGTAGTTTCCCAAAATGCAGTTTTCTTAGATTATTAAGTAGTGAATTCCTTTAAGATATTTTGGCATTTCAAGTTTTTTAAGTTACAGAATATAACCAATCCAACTACCTTTGCCATATCCCTTTCAAAAATACAGTCAACCTGAGAACAAAAGTAAATATATATATTTTTCTTTGGGATTGTTCTCTAAAAATATCTAAAATCATGGTACATACTAATCATCAGCATAAATGTTAGTCCTTCATTCCCTAAGAGGACAATGGCATCAGTATTGCGAAGCCATGACTTGCAAGTGAATTAAGTGATAGAGGCCTATTCAAAGTCACCATCATCACTCTCTCCTTTAGAGTCATCTGGGTCCAGTGGCAAGATATAGATCAGAAAAAAACAGTGGGATATATTGCCCTTTTTAAGTTAATGTCTTTCCCAGTTCTCAGATTCTTATCTATCTTAATCACTGGATCAGAATAAATAATTTCCTAGGGAGGGATGTAGTAAAAAGCCATTCAACTTTTCATTCATTCCTACAAGAAATTTATTAAGTACTTACTACATCTAAGATACTTTATCAGGCATTAGAAGAAAGGTAAAAAATTAAAAAATAAAGAATAAGTCAAGGTCTGCATAGCAAAAATCAGTGATGTGAAAAGAAGGAGATTATGTTTAGGGCATAATCTTTCTGTCCTGGTGTGGAAAGCAGGCAATTTTGAATTTACTCTTGGGGAATGGTAGAATGTTGTTGGATTCTGTGAGCAGGAGTCAGTTTATGAATTTACTATAGAAATTAGACAGAAAGAGGCGGAGCCAAGATGTCAGAAAGGAAGCAGTAACCTCGCTGAGCACCTCAGTCACTAAGGCTCAAAGGGTGAATCTCAGCGGATTCCTGAGTGACAGAGCCCACTGGAAGACAGAGTGTGGCAGAATCCAGCCCAGGAGGTTGCCCAGTGTGTCCGGACTGGTCGAGCGCAGAGCGTGTGGTGTCTGCACAGCTCAGACCTAAGAGCAGACAAGCAGACTATACCAGAGAGAGCAAAAGGCCCAGCCTGCAGACTTACTGAGGACAATCACAGTCATCTCGCAGAGGGAACAGATCATTGGAGCCAGGTAGGAGAGTCTGGCCCCCAGTGGAGAGAGTGGCTTCTCAGGCTGCATTCAGCCCCCAGCCTGGAAGTTTAGAAACTGCCTGCCTGTATAATACAGGGGCTGGAATGGCAAAATAAATTCTAGCTGCTCTGATCCTCCCATCCCTCCTTCATGAAGCAGAAAACCCAAAGATAAGTCTCCCACCCAGATTGAAATCCCAAGTTAATGGAAATAGCCCCAGGCTTCAGAATCTCCAAGAAGGGGTGTAACTGAGACAGCCAGGAGTCTGAAGAGAAGAGAGGGTGGGGTCCCAACAAGCCCCACCTCTCCTTACCAACAAAAGCCTACTTATAGCCCAGGGGTATAGAGGCAGAAATCTGAAGTGATCAGACACACCCATACCTACTCATCTACATCCCTCATTGACTTCCCTGACTTAGCTATAAACTAGCCACCCAGAGGTATTCAAAGTCAAGGATCAGGCCCTAAACTCATAGCCTGAGAAACTAAGAAACAGGAAGTCACAATGGGAAAAAAAGAAGCTGAGAAGGAGAAGGGGAAGGCAAAAAAGTCTATTCGAGCATACTATGCAGGTCAAGAACAACAAAACACACAGGAAAATATAGACTCTGCCCACACCTGAGACCACAGAAGGAAACATGATCTGGTCTCAAGCCCAAATAGCATTCCTGGAGGAGCTTAAGAAAAATTTTAAAGACCAAATCAGGGAGGCAGTGACCAACTTGGAAAAAGAAAATACCTCCCTAAAAAAGGAACTTCAAATACTAACTGAAGACCATAATTCACTAAAAATTAGATACAATCAAACCGAAACTATGATGCAGCAGGAGTCAATCAAAAAAAAACCAAAACGATCGAAAAATTGCAAGAAAATGTAAAATATCTCACTGGAAAAATAACTGACCTAGAGAACAGATCCATGAGAGACAACTTAAGAATTATTGGTCTACCAGAAAGTCATGATGAAAAAAGCAGTCTAGACAACATCCTCCAAGAGATTGTCAAAGAAAACTGTCCTGAGGTCCTGGAATCAGAAGATAAAATAGCTATTGACAGAATTCACCGGACTCCTCCTGAGAGAGATCCCAAACTGAAAACTCCAAGAAATATAGTAGCCAAATTCCAAAATTACAAGATTAAAGAAAAAATTCTACAAGCAGCCAAAAAAAAAAACAATTCAAATATTGAGGAACTACAGTTAGGATCACACAGGACCTAGCAGCTTCTATATTAAAAGAGAGGAGGAACTGGAATTTGATATTTCGTAGGGCAAGAGAGCTAGGACTACAACCAAGGATTAACCACCTGGCAAAATTGAGCATAATCTTTCAGGCAAGGAGATGGACGTTTAATGAAGTAAGGGACTTCCAGACTTTCCTAATGAAAAAGCCAGAGCTCAATGGAAAATTTGATCGCCAATTACAAGACTCCAGAAGGACATAAAAAGGTAAACAAGGGTAACATAGACTCACACATGCAGAAGTGCACACACCCACACCCACAAACACATGCTCATTACTTGGGATGCAACAAGAGCAAAATGTTCACATCCCTATATGTGGAGCTGATAACTGTCAATATTCGAAATCTTTATGAATATCAGGACTTGAAAAAGGGTTATACTTAGAGGGTGTGGGTATGAATGCACTAACATGGAGTCTAAAAAAAAAAGACTATTAAGGGGATCAAAGGTACTGTAATGGGAAAAAGTAAAGGATGAACTAGGAAAAGGTAAAATATGCCATCTGAAGAGGCATCAAAACACACTATAGAAGAGGGGAAAGAAAGAGGGAGAGGAACATCATTTAAACACTATTCTCACTGGTTCTGGTTCAAAGAAGGATCAAGTTAATCAGTGAAGTTTAAGATTCTAACGTGAATAGATGCATAAATTCGTTAAATAGAGGAAAAGGAGGGAGGGAGAGGAGCACTGTTTGAAATTTACTCTCATTGGTTTGGAATCAAACAGGGAGTAATTTACTCTGATAAGTATAAAAATTTATTGTGTCCTATAGATAGTGGGAGGGTAAGGGGGGGGGGTGAAAAGGAGGAGACTAAAGGGAGGGATTAGAAGGGAGGGAAATAGTAGTAAGGGGAGAGGGTAGGTTAAGAAGGGGGGTCAATGGGTGGGAACACTGAGGGAGGGGGCGGTCAAAAGGGAAAACTTCAAGGAGGGGAAGGGAGAAGGAAGAAACAAAAACATAAACAGGGGAGGGAATAGGATGGAGGGGAAGAGACAGATAGTCATCATTGCTGTGAATGTGAATGGGATGAACTCTCCCATAAAACAGAGGTGGATAGCAGAATGGATTAAAAACCATAATCCTACAATATGCTGTCTTCAAGAAACACATTTGAAACAAAGGGATACCCACAGGGTAAAGGTAAAAGGTTGGAGTAAAATTTATTATGCCTCAGCTAAAGTAAAAAAAGCAGGGGTAGCAATACTTATCTCAGATAAAGCAAAAGCAAAAATAGATCTAATAAAAGAGATAAGGAAGGAAACTATATCCTACTAAAAGGCACCATTGAGAATGAAGCAATATCACTACTTAATATATATGCACCAAGTGGTATAGCATCCAAATTCCTAGAGAAGAAGTTAAAGGAATTAGAGGAAGAAATAGATAGCAAAAGTATACTAGTGGGGGACCTTAATCTCCCCCTCTCTGAACTCGATAAATCTAACCTCAAAATAAACAAGAAAGAGATTAAGGAGGTGAATAGAATCCTAGAGAGACTAGATATGATGGATCTCTGGAGAAAACTGAATGGGGATAAAAAGGAATTTACTTTCTTTTCAGCAGTACATGGTGCATACTCAAAAATAGACCATGTACTAGGGCATAAAAACCTCACAATCCAGTGCAGAAAGGCAGAAATCTTAAGTGCATCATTCTCAGATCATGATGCAATAAAAATTATATGCAATAAAGGGCCAGGGAAAGATAGACTAAAAACTAAAAATTAAAAATTAAACGATTTAATCCTAAAAAATTGGTGGGTCAAACAAGAAATTATAGAAACAATCAATAATTTCATTCAAGAGAATGATAATCATGAGACAACATACCAAAATTTGTGGGATGCACTAAAGGCGGTTCTCAGGGGAAGTTTTATATCCCTGAGTGCATACTTAATTAAAGCAGAGAGAAGGGAAGTCAATGAATTGGACATGCAATTGAAAAAGTTAGAAAGAGAACAAATTGAAAATCCCCAATTTAGTACTAAATTAGAAATATTGAAAACCAAGGGAGAGATTAATAAAATTGAAATTAAGAAAACTATTGAATTAATAAATAAAACTAAGAGCTGGTTCTATGAAAAAATCAACAAAATTGATAGACCCTTAGTCAATATGATAAAAAAAAAAAGAAATAAGAAAACCAAATTATGAGTATCAAAAATACAAAGGGGGAATCTACCTCTAATGAAGAGGAAATCAAAATAATAATGAGGAATTATTTTTCCCAATTGTATGCACATAAATATGACAATCTTAGTGAAATGGATGAATATTTACAAAATCACAAATTGCCCAGATTAACTGAAGAGGAAGTGAATTACCTAAATAACCCCATATCAGAAAAAGAAATCAAACAAGCCATCAATGAACTCCCTAGGAAAAAATCTCCAGGGCCAGATGGGTTCATTAGTGAATTCTATCAAACATTTAAAGAACAATTGATTCCAATACTCTACAAACTATTTGGGAAAATTAGCGAAGAAGGAGTCCTACCAAACTCTTTCTATGACACAAATATGGTACTGATTCCTAAATCAGGAAGAGATAAAACAGAGAAAGAAAATCATAGACCAATTTCCCTCATGAATTTAGACGCAAAAATTCTAAATAAAATATTAGCCAAAAGACTCCAACAACTTATCACAAAAATAATACACCCTGATCAGGTAGGATTCATTCCAGGTATGCAAGGATGGTTTAATATTAGGAAAACCATCAATATAATTGAGCATATCAACAACAAAACTAGCAAAAACCACATGATCATCTCAATAGATGCAGAAAAGGCTTTTGACAAAGTACAACATCCATTCCTATTAAAAACACTAGAAAGTATAGGAATAAATGGAGCCTTCCTTAAAATAGTTGCTAGAATCTATTTAAAACCATCAACAAGTATTATATGCAATGGGGATGAACTAGAAGCCTTTCCAATAAGATCAGGAGTGAAACAAGGGTGTCCATTATCACCCCTCTTATTCAATCTGGTACTAGAACCATTAGCAGTAGCAATTAGAGAAGAAAAAGAAATCAAAGGAATCAAATTAGGCAAGGAAGTGACCAAGCTGTCACTCTTTGCAGATGATATGATGATATACTTAGAGAATCCTAGAGAATCAAGTAAAAAACTACTTGAGACAATAAATAAATTTGGCAAAGTTGCAGGATACAAAATAAACCCACATAAATCCTCAGCATTCCTGTACATCTCTAATGAAACTCAACAGCAAGAGATAGAAAGAGAAATCCCATTTAAAGTCACTGTAGACATTATAAAATATTTGGGAATCTACTTACCAAAACAAACCCAGAATCTATATGATCACAACTACAAAACACTTCTCACACAAATAAAAGCAGATCTAAATAGTTGGAAAAATATCAATTGCTCATGGCTGGGTCGAGCTAATATAATAAAAATGATAATTTTACCCAAACTAAACTATATATTTAGTGCCATACCAATCAATTTACCAAAAAACTACTTTGTAGAGCTAGACAAAATAATAACAAAATTTATTTGGAAAAACAAACGGTCTAGAATATCAAGGGAATTAATGAAAAGAAATGCTAGGGAAGGTGGACTAGCTATGCCAGATCTTAATCTGTATTATACAGCAGTAGTCATCAAAACTGCTTGGTACTGGCAGAGGTGTAGAGTAGTGGATCAATGGAATAGATTGGGTGCAGGAGACCCAGCAGTTAATGAATATAGTAATCTATTGTTCAATAAACCCAAAGACCCCAGTTTTTGGGATAAGAATGCACTATTTGACAAAAAATGCTGGGAAAACTGGAATACAGTATGGCAGAAAGTGGGCATAGATCACTATCTAACACCATATACCAAAATCAAGTCTAAATGGGTGCATGATCTAGGTGTAAAGGATGATACTGTAAGCAATTTGGGAAAGCAAGGAATAGTTTACCTAACAGACTTGTAGAGAGGGGAAGATTTTAGGACCAAACAAGAATTAGAGTGCATTATAAAATGCAAAATGGATAATTTTGATTACATTAAATTGAAAAGCTTCTGCACAAACAAAGCCAATGTAACCAAGATCAAGAGGGAGGTGGGAAATTGGGAAAGGATTTTTACAACTTGTGTCTCTGATAAAGGACTCATTTTTAAAATTTATAGAGAACTGAGCCAAATCTATATGAATACAAGTCATTCCCCAATTGAGAAATGGTCAAAGGATATGAATAGGAAGTTTTCAGAGAAAGAAATTAAAGATATCTATAAGCATATGAAGAAATGCTCTAAATCACTATTAATTAGAGAAATGCAAATCAAAACAACTCTGAGATACCACATCTCTTCAGTCAGATTGGCTAAGATGAAAAAACAAGAAAGTGACAAATGCTGGAGAGGATGTGGACAAATTGGAACGCTAAAACATTGCTGGTGGAGTTGTGAACTTATCCAACCATTCTGGAGAGCAATCTGGAATTATGCCCAAAGGGCTATAAATAATTTCATACCCTTTGACCCAACAATACCACTTCTAGGGTTATATCCCAAAGAGATCATAGATGTGGGAGGAAGACCCATATGTACAAAAATATTTTTAGCAGCCCTTTTTGTGGTTGCAAAGAATTGGAAACTAAAGAGGTGCCCATCAATTGGGGAATGGCTAAACAAGTTGTGGTATATGAATGTAATGGAATTTTATTGTGCTATATGAAACGAGGAGGTGTCGGATTTCATAATTACCTGGAGAGACTTATACAAACTGATGCTGAGTGAGAAGAGTAGAATCAGAAGAAATCTGTATACAATCACAGACATACCATATCTGTGATGACCAACTATGACAGACTGGACTCTTTTCAACAATGCAGTGATATAAGTTAATCCCGAATGACTCAAGAAAGTGAGAAATGCGCCATCCAGAGATATAACTATTAAGAACTGAGCCTGAATCCTGATGGAAGCAAACTAAATGATCTTGTTCTTCTCAAAAAAAAAAAAAAAAGAAATTAGACAGAAAGATAGTAATCAAATTCAAGAAGAGGGTATAATATGTGCAGAAAAGTACCTTCTAAAAGCAAACCCTCATAGCATTTCTATACAATTCAGCATCTTATGGCTTTCAAGTAACTTCAGGTGATAGCAGAACATTAGGGATTATGACCCTATCAAAACTTAAAAAAAATACACCATTCCATCAACAATAATTTTCTTTTTTTGTAACAACTAAACAAAAATGTTGATAGCTATTATTTTTATCTCTGTCATCATCTAACTATGTACTGATTGTAATGAGTACCAACTGAGCTATAATATAAATTGTAAAATTAATTTTAATGGAGTATTCTATTTAAAAATTCTAGTTCTTTTCAATTATTTTAGTGTAATATTTCTTTTATTTGCGGGGGTAAAGAGGGACAATTCTTTCAGATACTTATAGTCTTTTGTTAGTAAATGTAATGAGCTCGTTGTCTTTCAAAATAACCTGTAGCAGTAGCTGGAGTATCATTCAGCCAGTGAAGTTAGGAATAAAGTTTTCTAACCCTCAACCCCCCCCAAAAAATAAAAAAAAAGTACTGAGAATAAAACAGGAAACTGAACTCCTGTGTTTGTGTTAGTGCAAACACACATGCCTGGGGTCAGGGGAAATGGTCAGGTATGAGAAACTTGTATTTGACATGTATGGTGGTTACTTTGTTGTGCCATTAGTTTAAATAATATATAACAGTGTCTCGTGGGTGTAAACACAGGAACAACTGGCATGGGCTAGTAACTGCTGCAGAGCTAGGATTCTTGGGACAAAGGTACACTGCTTTCTTCCAAAGAATTTTTGGAATGGACTCAAACTCAAGGACTTTTTAATCTCAAGGATGGTAGTGACCTCAGAGCCATTCTATTTCAAACAATGCCTAAATAATAATCCTCTCTACAATGTCCCTCACAAATAAAAATCCAGTTTTCATTTGAAATTATCTAAGGATGGTGAGCTAGACGCCTTATTACTCAACACAAAAGCATCCATTCCTTTAAATTATAGAAATCTTTCACTTTCCCTAAACACCCTATACCCCAAGCAAGCTCTTCCAGGTGAGCACCCTTACTGTGATAGCCTGCCCTCTTTCCCAACCCTTTCTGCCTTCCTCCAGGTGGATGCATTTTTAATAATGACTCTGCCTGTGGACTTTGACGTGAGGCAATATTTTAAATTCTGTGTAAAATGGAGTGAAAAATACATTTGAATAAAATAAAAGCCACTTCCAAAGTCCTGGTCTAAGACATCCACTTTTAATATCCAGAGTGTGGTAATTATGCCTCTGCTTCAATTCTCTCAATATCATAATTCTCAACACCACTGCTGGATTAATCTGATACAAGTCTTCCTTTCTGTATTTTTTTCACTCCACATTGACCTGCAGGAAATCATTGCTCAGGTCAATCTCCTCTATGTATGGTTCCTCAATGTGCACAACTATTCTGCCTAGATACATTCCTTACATCATTATTTAGGTTTAGGATTCCTCCCTTCTTCCCCTTTTTAAAATTCTATTCATTTAAATCCCACCTACTCCATGAAACCTGATTTGACTTCCTTAGCCCTTCATGTTTGCTCTCTGTCCTTTGAGCTTCTATAGGATTGGTCATCCTTTTGATTTAAGATAACTGTGTAGTTGACTAGGACTTTACTCTAACAGGCATCCTTTCTCTCTCACATATCCTAAGAAGGGCTGTGCTGAAGCGAGTTCACACAGGCTTGGGAGAGCCAATTGTTAACTTTTTCAGTGTGAGCATTTACATTTTGGAAATTGGCAAATACTACCAATTAAGGCTTGGTTTATTGTTTTTTGACTGTCAGAACTTAAGAAAGTGATGGAGAAAATGCCAATAATATAGATTAAATATAAAAGTTCATTGTGCATACTCTACCCTCCCCAGTGCCCAGAGGGCTGGTTATTAAGAGGCCAGCACATCACTCATTCTAAGACTTTCTTATCATTGTTTTCTTCTTTCTGCTTATAAACATGTTCAATTCTCCTTAATCCTAAAACAAACAAATACACACCACACTTTTACTGGTTCTCTCTCTTTTTTTCCTAATGGTTTCTTTACTATCTTACACATATAAATACGTATACAAAATGGCACTGTGTGTAGAAAGAAAGAAATAGATTTGAGGGATATTGAAAAGTTAGAATTGATAAAACTTAGTAATTGATTATACATGTGGGGTGGGGGAGATTGGGAAGTGAAGGATTACTCTGAAGATATAAACTGAGGGACAGCATAGATATGCAGATTTTACCTCCTCCATTTCTTCAGCATCACCAAATTGAGGTTCAAGAGCTTCATCACTTTGACACATGGTGGATACATTAGGCAAATCAATTAACAGAGTGGTGTGTAATGTACCTACTTCTTACTGAGTTGTTCATCCGTGCATAGATGTTCAAGAGACTGAATTTGGCCCCAGATCTTTCTAACTCCAAGGCCAATATATTACCCACCAGAACAGCTAAATGTGTTGTGGATGCAGCCTGTAGAGTAATCAGCATGCCACTGAGGGATGCAAATGCTTCCTATTCTTTCAGGATTTGAAAAATTGCATTCATGAAAGGGAGTTATAGAATGCAATTGTCTGTGAAATAGCTGAAATATAAATTCCCTTCATTTCCAAAATATCAGTCTTTTACTCTTTCAGATCCACAACAATGGGAACTACTACCTACTACGACCACTACTACTACCACTACTACTACTACTACTACTACTACTACTACTACTACTACTACTACTACTACTACTACTACAATAAATAGCACCTATCCAGTGCTTTGATTCTGGAAATTAGTTTATATATATGTGTATATATATATATATATATATATATATATATATATATATATATATATATATATATATATATCACACACATATGTGTGTATGTATACACACTTAAATAAAATCTTATTTGTTCCTCCCAACAACGCTATTATCCCAGTTTTGCAGATGAGAAAACTAAGGCTGAGATGTGTTAAGGCAACATGGCTAGGGTCTTACAGCAAGTAGGAATTTAAAGTAGGATTTGAACTCAGGTCTTCCTGACTCCTGGTCCACAGCTATATTCATTATACCTCCAAGATGTCTCAGGCCTTCAACTTTTGGATTTCTAGTTTTTCATCAGTAGGTTTTAGTAATCTAGCAAGCTAAAAGAGTGAATGCAGTTGGGGAAGAAGGTTCACTTACTTAGAGCACACGTTTTTCACAGAGGGAGAATTTACCTTAGGTAATTTTGCATTTTCCTACCATATAGGTAAAATATTATGTCAAATGTTTTCCCCCGGTGCAAACAACAACAAACTTCATCATTACTTATGGATCCCTGGTTAGGGACTGGGTGAGGTATCAAGTTGAGATTAAATAAGGGTCCTGGGGGGGCGGGGAGCCAAGATGGTGGAGTAGAAACAGAACTTTGAAGGTGCTCTCACCCACACCACTTACAAACAATGTAAAAGGTGGACTCTGACCAACTTCTGGAGCTCCAGCACCCACAGAATGACACAGAGAAGCTAACTTCCCACTGAGGACAGCCTGGCAGCCCTGCAGGGAATGTCCAGCACAGCACAGGGCAATGCTCTGGGAGTTGAACACAATGCTCTGGGAGCAAACCCAGGCCCGAGTGAGCTGCGGTTTTAGCCCCAAGGTGGCTTACAGCCAGGGTGGCCTGGCCAGCAGTAGGTTGGAGGGACCCCAGAACACCAGCAGCTGTGGAGATTCCAGAATTATCAACAGAGATATGCCTAGGACAAAACGAGAGGTTGGTGCCATATGGGCTTTGGGACCAGTATTTGGGGAAGGTCTCAGCTTCTTCCCCTGGGGGCAAGAAGCAGCTGAGGTGCCTCAGCACAGGAACCATTTTGCAGCTTTATTGGCAGCTTCAGCTCCTGGTATGCGAACTGTAGGGAGATCCAGCAATCAGGCTGGGGGTTAATAGCTCTTGCTTTAACCTGCTTGGATCTGGATTGTGGTCTGGGGGGGAGGTCTGGGGTGGGTATCCAGCTTTCTAGAGCATATGGAGGCTTTACAGAGGCCACCCAACTAATACCTCTGGAAGTTGTGAAGACCCCAACATTTGGGACAGAAGCTCCCCTGTCTGGTGGCAGAGTCCTACTGTGGCAACAAGCCCAAAAGTCAAGTAATTAAGTGGCAAAATGCTTAGGCAAAGGAAACAAAATAAACAGAAAAATGCAACTTTAGACTCCTATTTTGGGGGCAAAGAGAATCGAAGCGTGGAACAGGAGGAGGTCTGTGAGGTCAGAATTCCTGCACCAAAAGAACCAAATGAAAATATGAGCTGGTTACAGGCCATAGAGGACCTTAAGAAGGATTTTAAAAACCAAATAAGAGAAGTGGAGGAAAAATTGGGAAGAGAAATGATAAGGATGCAGGAAAAGTATGAAATGAGAGTCAACAGCCTGACTGAAGAAAATAACACCTTAAAAAATAGACTAACTCAAATGGCAAAGGAGGCTCAAAAGGGCAATGAGGAGAAGAATGCCTTAAAAACCCAATTTGCCAGATGGAAAAAAGAATCTCAAAAGCTCACTGAGGAGATTAATTCCTTCAGAGTTAGACTGGAGCAAATGGAAGCTAATGACTTTATGAGAAATCAAGATACTGTTATGCAGATTCAAACATATGAAAGAATAGAAGGGAATGTGGAATATCTCATGGGAAAAACCACTGACCTGGAAAATAGATCCAGGAGACATAATTTAAAAATTATTGGACTACCTGAAAGTCTTGATCAAAGAAGAACCTAGGAATCATCCTTCAAGAAATTCTCAAGGAAAATTGCCCTGATGTTTTAGACCCAGAGGGGGAAATAGAGGTTGAAAGAATCCAGAGATCACCTCCTGAAAAAAGATCCCAAAAAGAAAACTCCTAGGAATATTATACCCAGGTTGCTGAATTCCCAGATCAAGGAGAAAATACTACAAGCAGCCAGGAAGAAAGAATTTCAATATTGTGGAAACAAAATCAGAATAGCCCAGGACCTGGCAGCTTCTACACTGAAGGATCAAAGGGCATGGAATATGATATTCCAGAGGGCAAAAGAGCTGGGATTGAAGCCAAGGGTCACCTACCCAGCAAAACTGAGTATTTTGTTTCAGGGGAAAATATCGTCATTCAGTGGAATAGAGGACTTTCAAGCATTCTTGAGGAAAAAAACCAGAGTTGAATAGAAAATTTGATATTCAAACACAAGAAGCAAGATATGCTTGAGAAGGTAATCAAGGAAAAAAAAATCAAAAGGAACTTATCAAAGTTGAACTATTTACATTCCTACTTGGAAATACAGTAACTGTGACTGATGAAACCTTTCTCATTATGAAAATAGTTGAGGAAGGGTATATGGGCATATGGATACATATGTGAATGTGTGTATACTTATTAAAAGTATTCATGGATAGAGGGCACAGGTTGAATTTGGTGGGAAGGGATGATACTTAAGGGGTGAAGTTAATGGATGAGAGAGGAAAGTGTCAAGAGGAGATGGGGAGAGACAGGGTAGGATAAACTATCTCATGTAGAAGAGGCAAGGGTAAGTAGTTGCAGGGGAGGGGAAGAACAGGAAGGCAAAAGGCAAAACCATATTTTCATTGAATTTGGCTCAGGGAGAAAATGACATACATACTTAATGGGATATCTCACCCTGCAGCAGAGTAGGGGGAAGGGGACCGAGAGGGGGAATGATGGAGGGGGGGGGCATTCTGAGGGGAGGGGAAGTCAGAATTACCCACTTTCGAAGAGGGACAGGATCAAAGTAGGGAATGGTCCCGGTGGGGATTGGGATGGGTGGGAGGGAAATATAAGCAGTCATTTACATTATATTTACTGTGGTAATGTTTTGCATAGCTAAACATGTTCAACACATACTGAATTGCTTATCTTCCCAGAGGGAGTGTGTGACAAGGGAGGAAGGGAATCTATCTGAAATTCGAAGTTTTAAAATTAAATGTTTCAAACGTATATAAATACTATTATTAATACTATTTTGCATGTAATTGGGAGATAAGATGTGCAGGCATTAGGGCACAGAGATTCACCTTGCCCTAATGGCAAAGTCAAAGGGGGTATGGGAGAAGATATGGGAGAGAGCAGATTGGATGAGGGGGTATCTTTTGGGACTGCTATTCTGGGGTGGTCGGTAGGGGGAAATGGGGAAATAATTGTAACTCAAAATCTGGCTGTAATGAATGATGTAAACCAGGAGTTAATAAAGCATTTGTTAAAATGAAAATGAGAAAATAAATAAAGGTCCTGCTTTCATGGAAATTATAGTATAGAAGTAAGATAATATAAATGCTCAAAATAAAATCACAGCTACTTCAGTGAGTTGCAAATAAAATGATTATGAAGTCTGAGTAGTAAGATTATTGTAAGCCTGTTGATAGATTATGTGGCAAAGAGTGAATTGACTTTTGAAACACTGAGATTTCATCCTGCTACACATATGTATGGATGTATACATCCACATCTCTCTATCTAGCTATATCTATCTACATGTCTATCTATCTATCTATCTATCTATCTATCTATCTATCTATCTATCTACACACACCCATATATTAATGCATGTATTTTAGATGCTATTTTGGATACATGTATATGTGCATATATACATGTATGCTAAGTTACTACTGAACCTCTCTTTGCCTTGGTTTCCTCATGTATAAACTCTATACAATACTACAATGTATAGTATCTACACAATAGTATAGTAACTATATAATAGTATCTACCTTAAAGAGTTGCTGTAAGATTCCAATGATTGAATATGTGCAAAGTGTAATGTATACTCTAAGTCATATAAATGGGAGTTTTTGTTATTGACAGAAAACATCAAGTACAACATGGTGGGTGGAAATGGAATTTGATTTGGCCTTGAAAGAGTGGAGAGGAGCGATTTTTCAAGGTGTGAAAATCATGAACTAATACTTTGAATATTCTTTAAAAAGGTGGAGACAGAATTAGGATTATATATTCTGTGGAATGCTAAACCTAATGATAAATTCATTAAAGGTCTTGGAATTATGAACCCCTAAGAGCTTTATGTTCCAGTGTGTTACAAGGAGTTACAAGCATTTCATAGTAAAAAGATTTCTCTTGGTGACATGGAGGTTTAAGTGAGTGACCTCATAAATCATAAAATTAAAAAGTTCTCTTGATGTCATATTTCCTTGGGTAATTTGTGTTGTGTTGGAAGGACTGTTTTGGGAAAAGATGAAATCCAATGACACCATTATTAACCATGTCTTGCATAAGCTTTCACTACATTCTGCTGAAAATTCACTTTTCTTAAGCCAATGGAATTTTGTAAATGAAGACAGAGAAAATGAGTATTAGCCCCAAATGAATGAACAAAAACTATATATTGTTTGCTATCTAACAGTTACCATGCTAAATGCTAAGGATAAGACACACACACACACATATGTATAATCCAAGTTCATAACCTTCTCTATGCTGTATTGTCTCTTAGGCTGCCATTGTTGCCACCAACTACCCTGTAAGCCTGTGAACAAAATGCTAAAGTATGAGACAGGATTTTTTTGAAATAGTTTTTTAAGCTTAGATTTTCATTTGGTAATTTATTTCCCTTTAATGACAAATGCTGGAGAGGATGTGGACAAATTGGAACATGAATGCATTGTTGGTGGAGTTGTCAACTGATTCAATCATTCTGGAGAGCAATCTGGAACCATACCCAAAGGGCTATAAGTAATTTCATACCCTTTGACCCAGCAATACCACTTCTAGGGTTGTATCCCAAAGAGATCATAGAAGTGGGAGGAAGACCCATATGTACAAAAATATTTATAGGTGCTCTTTTTGTGGTGGCAAAGAATTGGAAATTAAGGGATTGTCAATCAATTGGGGAATGGCTAAACAAGTTGTGTAACACAAATGTAATGGAATACTATTGTGCTATACAAAACGAGGAGCAGAAGGATTTCATATTTACCTGTAAAGGCTTATATGAACTGATGCTGAGTGAGAAGAGCAGAACCAGGAGAAATTTGTACGCCATTACAGACACGACGTATGTGTGACAACCAACTTTGATAGAATGGACTCTTCTCAGGAATGCGGGGTTATAAGTCAGCTCCAAAAGACTCCTGCTGGAGAGAGATCTCTACATTCAGAGAAGGAACTAGAAAGAACAGGGTTTCAATGAAGATTGGAGCAAACTAAATGCTTTCTTTGTTTTTCTTGTTTGGTTTTGTTTCCTCTTTCCTATTGCTCATTCCATTTGTTACAATGCTGCTTTATAACCTGACTAATGTCTAATATGGAACTATTTGAGATCCTATACTTGATTGTATGCTGCCATGGGGGGGGGGAGAGGGGGAGAAAACCTGAAATTCAAGGAACTGTGGAATTGAATCTCATAAACTAAATGTAAACAAATAAATTAATAAAGACCAAAAAAATTTAAAAGGAAAAGAAAAAAAATATTTGCCTTTCTAGATACCAATTATTCTGACCATAAAGTCTTTTAAAAGATTATAAATTTCTAAGGAACACCAAAGATTATCCTGGCCATTCAGGCTTATCTTATTTGATGGTTCTCCTTGTTAACTTATTCTGACAATAGAAAACATATTGCCTCTACAATTGGTTTATATTTCATGTTTCTTATTTTTTTGTAAGGCAGTTGGGGTTAAGTAACTTGCTCAAGGTTACACGGCCAGTCATTATTTGTGTGTGTGTGCTCATTTTCTGAGGCCGGATTCAATCATGGGTCATCCCAACTCTGAGGCTGGTACTCACTGCGCCACCTAGCCGCCCCCATGTTTCTTATTTTGATATATTGCACACATTAGATTTCTGATTGCTCAAAGCTGTACTTTGTTCTAGGGAAAGATCAAGAGATAAGTTACTTGAAGACCAGAAGATCCTTCTGAGTGATTCTGTTCAGGTGCTTAGCATGTTATCCTACTATAGAGGTTTGCATTGCTAAGGACTGAAAATGAAAATTCTATTATTAAAGCTTGTGAAATTTATACCTGTATGATATAATCTTATGTTATGGTTCAATGCCTACAAAATCTAAAATGCAAATATTCACTGGAGAATTATAGTGCTGAATATTATAGCTCTTTGATGCTAAAAGCACCCAGTAAAGTGTTTCCCTTATCCAGGTATAAAATTATGGAAAATAATTTACTTTGCACAATCAATTTCAAATAACAGACCATTGTCTTTCTATGGAGGTTAGTTGAAGTTTGAATTCCTAGGTGTGTCTAGTTAGAGTTAGAGGGGTTGTCATTCCAATTTATTTCACTGTTGAATCATAAAATCAGTTAAGGGTAAGGAAAAATGGCATGTTGTCATCAGTAAGCTCCTTGATGACAAGGGACTCTTAGTTGGTGGTGGTATTTTTTTTACTATTTTTATATCCCTGTATTTTAGCACAATAATTGAATTCAGTACTTGCTTAATATATGCTTTTTGAATGGATGAGTGAATAATGAATGAAAGGAAATAACATTATTGATATTATTGTCTGCCTCTTATTTTTGCCTCTCCTATTAGACTTTAAGTTCCTTGAGAACAGAGAGTGAGTTGGCTCCCTTTCACATCTCTAAGGCCATTCAAAGTCACTATATCCTTAAATAAATATTTATTTAATTGCAATGGTTTATGAAACACCTGTTGAAGTCTCTAGGTACTACTTTAAATTCAGTTTCTTAAGTTATCCTCTCTGAGTTAAATTAAAAGTTATAACACATTATTTTTTTTAAAGGAATTGAAAGGAAACACATTCCCAAACCACATGTGGCATAGTGTAAGTAGCGCTTTACTTGGAATCTGGAGACCTATTTTTGTTATATGGGACTTTGGGACTTACTAGCTATACAATCATAGGGATATTACTTTCTAAGTCTTGGTTTATTTATCTATAAAACAGGGATAATAATTCTCCTACCACCTACCTCCCAGGGCTACTGTGAGAATAAACTTAGTAGACCCAAAAGACATTTTTTTAACTTTTATTGTACACAGACTTTTTTTTTCAAATTACCAGTAAAAATAAAAGTTTATTCTTTTAAAAGCTCACAAATATTAGGGGATATAGGTGCATCCAGCCTTGAAATTTAAAAGAACTTTGAATTCCAGTAGCTTTGTGATCTTGGGGGAACTTCTTTAATATCACAATGCTCCAGGTAATTATCTAAGATAATTAACACTAGACTAAGTGCTGACCTGTATCAGTGAAGGAGATTTTCATATCAAGAGTCTTGGGAGGAATGAAATTTCAACTCGGTATAATGGATATAGTGTTTTAGTTGGACATAAGAAGTGCTGGGTTCAAATTGTCTTTTGTCATGAGGTGTATTGATACTTTACCAAAAAAAATTATCTTGCTGAGCCTCACTTTTCTGATATTTAAAAAGAAGATAGTAATCTTTGCATGACTACTTAACAGGGCTATTAGATTTTAATAAGTAATGCATGTAAAGTGTTTGCAAATGTAAAAGCACTACATAAAGGCCACAACTTATGAATTTTTATGCCTTTGGCTCCCCCTGGGAATACTTGAATCTAAAGATAAGTAATCTATGAAGTTCAGGAAGGATGTATGTTGTTGGACCAAAAGAAGACACACTTTCAGGGGCAATATTGAAAGGGAAATACTGAAGGAACTGAGGGTGGATTCTTCTGTTTGTGACAATGAAATATGAAAACTTCTAGTAAAGTAAATAGCATCTCCTTAATTATCCCCTCCTTTTGATTTCACCCTTGTGATTGCACACCAAGAAATTTAATACTTTTCATTTAGCAATTCCTGCTGTAACAATGGTTTTGAGAAATACCTCATGTAGCAAATGTAGCATTTACAATTTATTTCCTTTGTTACTTCTAAAGTGGTGCTCCATTGTCAGTGACTTACTGCTGGTTGGCAATCCCCTCTCTGGGAAGGGAGGAGCTCCCTGATGATTGTTATTAAATAAATCTGGTCATATCAGTGTGCTTTGTGGTTGGGAGAAAGAAGGAAAGAAGGAAGGAAGGAAGGAAGGAAGGAAGGAAGGAAGGAAGGAAGGAAGGAAGGAAGGAAGGAAGGAAGGAAGGAAGAAAAGAAAGAAGGAATGAAATGGGAAGAAGGAGACCTTTATTAAACATCTACTATAAACCAGGCACTGTTCTAAGTATTTTTAAAATATTTTCTCTTTTGATCTGCACAGCAAACCCAGGAGACAGGTATTATTTTTACTGCATTTTACAGTTACAGGAACTAAAGTGACTTGCCAAGGGTGACATAGCTAATAAATGTCCGAGGTCAGATTTGAACTAGTCTTCCTGACTCTAGGTTCAGTAGTGTATCTACTGTGCTACCCAACGGCTCAGAGAGCAATAATAATTGCTCTTTTAATTGTGAAAAGCTCACTAATACACTTTGCTCAGGAATAATTCACCTGTCAGATCTATAGAAAAGGGAATAATTTATGACTGATAAAGAGATAAAAAGCCTTATGAAATGCAAATGGATAATTTTGATTATATTATATTTTTAAAAATTATGCAAACAAAATCAATGCAACCAAGATTAGAAGGAAAGCAGGAAACTGGCAAACAATTTTTACAGCAAGTGTTTCTGATAAAGGACTCATTTCTCAAATATATATAGAACTCAGTCAAATTTATAAAAATACAAGTAGTTCCCCAATTTATAAATGGTCAAAGGATGCAAACAGACAATTTTCAGATGAGGAAATTAAAGCTTTCTACAATCATATAAAAATTGCTCAAAATTACTCTTGGTTAGAGATATAAAAAAAAACAAAAACAAACTCTGAAGTACCACCTCACACTTAGCATACTGGCTAATATGACAGAAAAGAAAAATGATAAATGTTGAAGACATGGAAAAATTGGGACACTAATGTATTGTTGGTCACCTGATTCAACCATTCTGGAGAGCAATTTGGAACTATGACCAAAGGGGATAAAGCTGTGTAAATATTTTGATCTAGCAATATCACTAATCTGTCTATATCTCAAAGAGATCTCAAAAAAAGGAAAAAGAACCCACATGTACAAAACATATCTATAGCATCTCATTTTTTGTTACTTTGTTTTTTTGTTTGTTTGTTTGTTTTTGGTGGCAAAGAATTGTAAATTGAGGGAATGCCCATCAGTTGGTGAATGGCTGAAAAAATGTGTCTATGAATGTAAAGGAATACAATTGTGCTATAAGAAATGATGAACAGGCAGGTTTCAGAATAACCTGGAAAGACTCACATGAATTGATGCTGAGTGAAGTGAATGGAACCAGGATGACATTCTAAATAGTAACGACCACATTGTGTGATGCACAATTATAATAGGCTTAGCTTTCCTCAGTAGTACAAAGTTCCAAAACAATTCCAAAAGATGCATGATGGAAAATGCTATCCATATCCAGAGAAAGAACTTTGGAGTCTGAATGCAGATCAAAGTATACTCTTTTTACTTTTTTTGTTTTTTTTTCCCTTTTGTTCTGTTTCTTCTTTCAAAATATGACTAATGTGGAAATACATTTAACATGATTGCAAATGACTAACCTATATCAGATCACTTACCATGTTGTAAAGGAGAGGGAGAGAGAAAATTGTGGAACTCAAAATTTTACAAAAATAAATGCTGGGTGGGGCAGAGCCAAGATGGCGGAGTAGAAAGAGCATGTCCGTTCTCTCTCCAGACCATTCATTAGATGAACAGCAGCTCACATGGCTGGTTCGGCCCCCCTCTGTTGGTTCACATTCCCCATGCATGAGGAATTCATGCCTGACTCATGCTCTCTTTAAAAGTATATAAGGAGGGGGCTGAGCCAAGATGGAGGAGTAGAAACAGCTGATCCAAGCCACTCTGCCCCCAGATTCCTCCCAAACTATGTAAAAGGGGACTCTGAACAACTTCTGGAGCCCCAGCATGCACAGAATGACACAGAGAAGCTAAACTCCCGCTGAGGACAGCCCAGCAGCCCTGCAGGAAGGACCACTGCAACGGTCTGGGACCTGGCAGTGTGCAGCACGCAGAGTGTGGGGAGCTGAGCCGAGCCCAGGTCCGCCTGAGCCGAGGTTTTAGCCCCAGGGCAGCAGGGCCAGCAGCTGGCTGGAGGAACCCCAGAACACAAGGAGCTGTGGCGACTCCAGAATTATCAACATAGACATGCCTAGGACAAAGTAAGAGGTTAGTGTCCTATGGACTTTGGGACTGGTATTTGGGGAATGCATTGGCGCCCTCCCCTGGGGGCTAGAAGCCACTGAGGAGACACGCCATTTTGTAGTTTTCAGAGGCAGCTCCAGCTTCCGGGCTGCAAATTGTAGGAAGATCCAGGGATCAGTCTTGGGGGGTAATTGCTCTTGCTTTAACCTCCGTGGATCTGGATCGTGATCTAGGGTGGAATTCATGGGTGGGTTTACAGCTTACCAGAAATGGAAGTTGCCCCCAACATGTTCAGGATGAAAATTCCCCTATCTGGCCTTAAAGCCATAGTGTGACAACAAGCCCGAGAATCAAGCAATTAAGTGGCAACATGCCAAGTCAAAGGAAACAGAAAAATGGAACCCTAGACTCCTATTTTGGGGGCATAGAGCAGAAAAAGGACTGTGAGGTCAGAAGTCTTGCTCCAAAAGCCCCAGGGGAAAACATGAGTGGGTTGCAGGCCATAGAGGACCTTAAGAAGGACTTTAAAAATCAAAGAAGAGAATCGGAGGAAAATTGGAAAGAGAAATGAGAAGGATGCAGGAAAAGTATGAAATGAGGGTCAACAGCCTGACTGAGGAAAACAACACCTTAAAAAATAGACTAACTCAAATGGCAAAGGAGGCCCAAAAGAGAAATGTGGAGAAGAATGCCTTAAAAAGTCGAATTTGCCAGATGGAAAAAGAATCTCAAAAGTTCACTGAGGAGATTCATTCCCTAAGAGTTAGACTGGAGCAAATAGAAGCTAATGACTTTATGAGAAATCAAGATACTGTTAAGCAGATCAAAACATATGAAAGATTAGAAGGCAATGTGAAATATCTCATGGGAAAAACAACTGAACTGGAAAATAGATCCAGGAGAGACAATTTAAAAATTATTGGACTACCTGAAAGCCATGATCAAAGAAAGAACCTAGAAATTACCCTTCAAGAAATTCTCAAGGAAAACTGCCCTGATGTTTTAGATCCAGAGGCCAGAATAGGGGTTGAAAGAATCCAGAGATCACCTCCTGAAAAAGATCCCAAAAAGAAAACTCCCAAGAATATTATAGCCAGGTTCCAGAATCCCCAGATCAAGGAGAAAATACTTCAAGCAGCCAGGAAGAAACAATTTCAATATTGTGGAAACACAATCAGAATAGCCCAGGACCTGGCAGCTTCTACACTGAGGGATTGAAGGGCATGGAATATGATATTCCAGAGGGCAAAAGAGCTGGGAATGAATCCAAGGGTCACCTACCCAGCAAAACTGAGGATTTTGTTTCAGGGGAACATATGGTCATTCAGTGGATTAGAGGACTTTCAAGCATTCTTGAGGAAAAAACCAGAGTTGAATAGAAAATTTGACATCCAGACACAAGAAGTAAGAGATGCCTGAGAAGGTAATCAGGGAAAAGAAATCAAAAGGAACTTATCAAAGTTGAACTATTACATTCCTATATAGAAAAACAATAAGTGTGACTGATGAAACCTTTCTTAGTATGAAAATAAAAGAAGAAGGGTGTATGGTCATATGAATACATATGTGAATGTGTGTATATGTTTACAGTTATACATGGATAGAGGGCAGAGTTTCAATTTGTTCGGAAGGGGGGTTACTTAAGGGGTGAAATTATGAGGTGAGAGAGGAAAGTGGCAAGAGGAGACAGGGAGAGACAGGGTAGGGTAAACTATCTCATGTAGAAGAAGCAAGGTGAAGTGGTTGCAAGGGAGGGGAAGAAAAGGAAGGCAAAAAGGCAAAACCACATTCTCATTGAATTTGGTTCTGGGAGAGATTGACATACATACTAAATGGGATATCTCAACCTGCAGCAGAATGGGGGAAGTGGGATGAGAGGAGGGATGATGGATGGGAGGGCATCCTTGGGGGGAGGGGAGGTTGGAAGTACCCACTATAGAAGAGGGACAGGATCAAGTAGGGATGGACCAGGTTGGGGGTGTTTTGAGTGGGAGGGAATTATAAGCAGCCTTGTACAATATATCTACTATGGTAATGTTTTGCATAGCTAGACATGTACAACATATACTGAATTACTTATCTTCCCAGAGGGAATGGGTGACAAGGGAGGAAGGAAATGGATCTGAAATTTGAGGTCTTAAGATTAAATGTTTCAAATATAGATAAATACTATTATTAATACTCTTTTACTTGTAATTGGGAGATAAGATGTGCAAGCATTGGGACACAAAGATTCAACTTCCTCTAATGGAAAAGTAGAAGGAGGTATGGGCTAAGATATGGGAGAGAGCAGATTGGAGGAAGCAATATCTTGTGGGATTGCTATTCTGGGAGGGTGGGTAGGGGAAAAACAGGGGGGGAAATAATTGTAACTCAAAATCTGCCGGAAATGAATGATGTAAAACAGAAGTTAATAAAGCATTTGTTTAAAAAATAAATGCTGAAAGCCATCTTTTATATGTAATTGGAAAAAGGAAATACTATTAATATACAAAAAAATAAAGAAAATAAAGATTTGAAAAGGAAAAGACAAATTTCAAAGTTAACCTGTTCATTAAGGGAAAAAAAAACCTCCTTTCTGGAAATCAGTGTGGTGCAGTCATTCATAGTGTACAATTTTTAAATATTTAAATTCCAGGTACTATTTTAAGTAATTTGTATTCAAACAAAATGTTGCAAGCATTTATTCCCAAGGAGCTCACAGTCTAATGGAAAGAACCCTGGATTTATAGTCTATAGTTGTATATGAATGAAATCTGATACTAAAACAAGTTGCTAGGTAAAGCTAAGATGACAGTGTAGAAGCAGGGACTTGCTTGACCTCTCCCTCAAACGCCTCCAATACCTGTAGAAAATGACTCTAAATAAATTCTAGAGCTGCATAACCCACAAAATGATGGAGTGCAGCAAATCTCCAGCCCAGTATGGCATAGAAGGTTGACAGGAAAGGTCTATGACACTGGGTAGGGAGTGGAGCACAGATCAATGTGAACAACACTGGCATAGATAGGGATAGAGCTGGCCTCAAGGGAATGAATCATTTGCAGCTATGGTGGTTTCCATACTTTTTGGCCCACCAATGCCAAAGAAACCATTGAAAGTTAGAGGGAAAACTCCATGGTACCTTTATGGTCACTACAGACCAGGTCACAGGACATGAAAGGAGTAAATACCTCTCCTTTGATCATACCACTTTGGAGGAGCTGGCAATTTAAAGGTCCTAGAAGTATCTTTGAAAACAGCTGCACAACCTTATGTTAGTACACCCACTCCCACGGATAAGAGAGTCCTACCTTGACAAAGATTCAGAAAGTTAAGAAGGTGACTGGGAAAATGAGGAAACAGCATAAAAAAACCCAGACTATAGAATCTTTCTTTGGTGGCAATGAAGAACAAAACATACAACCAGAAGAAAACAAAATCAACTCTTGTGCATGAAAAGCCTTTAAGAAAATCATGCGTTTGTCACAACCCATGGAAGAGCTCAAATAGGAATTTTTTAAATCAAGTAAGATATGTAGAGGAAAATATTGGGAAGAGAAATAAGAGTGATGCAAAAAATCATGAAAAATGGGAGACCCAAAAATTGCTGAAGAAAATGATATCTTAAAAATAGCCTTGTGGGGTAAAACTAACATGGTGGAGTAAAACCACAAACTTGGTGTGGGGTCTGGCTCCAACCACTTCCAATACCTGTAAAAAATGATACTAAACAAATTTTAAAGCTACAGAACTTACAAAGTGACAGAGAGAAACAAATCTCCTCCTGAAGGCAACCTGGTAGGCCAACAGGGAAGGTCTATCACAGCACACTGAGGTTAGTCCCCAGTAAGCCTTAGCCCAAGGGTGTCCCTGACCAGTGGCAGCCAGATCAGACATCAGGAGAGTGAATCAACAGCAGCTGTGAGAGTTTCCAGACTTAAGCCATAAACACCAAAGACAAAGTAAAAGGTCATTGGGAAACTCTGTTGGAAACAAGGGGGCAGAAGAGCATGGTCGGCCCCTATTCCCAGTGGGAGAAGTGGCAGAGGTACAGTGGCTGCATCATGGCTGCTTCCAGAGCTCCTGGCCTCCAAATTGTACAGGGACAAATCTCCCATTCAGAGGTTAATCACTATTGCTTTAAACAACTTGGATCTGGATCACAGTCTTGGATGGTGGTGCTGGGGTGTGTGGCCAGTGTGCCAGAGCATGTGGGGATTGCAGAGAGGGCACCCAACTAATAGCTACAGCAGCTGCAAAAACCCCAATAATTTGGGACAAAGCTCTCTCTATTCTGTAAGCAGTTATACCATGGCAAAGAGTTCACAAGACAAGTAATTGACTGGCAAGATGAGAAAGGAGAAGAAGCACAATCAGAGCATACAATCATTTTGGGGGACAAAAAGGATCAAAGTATGGAATTGGAGGAGGAAAATGCAGTCAGAACTCCTGAAGAAAAAGTTTCCAAGAAAAATATAAACTGGTCACAGGTCATGGAGGAGAAGAAGAAGGATTTAGAATATTAAGTAAGAGAAGGGGAGGAAAACTGGGAAGAGAAATGAGAATGATGCAAAAAAATCATGAAAGGTGAGTCAACAGGCTGCTAAAGGAGACCCCAAAATACTGAAGAAAATAACACCTTAAAAAGTAGACTAACCCAAATGGAAAAAAGGGGCACCAAAAGCCAATGAGGAGAAGAATGCCTTAAAAAACCAAATTTGGAGGGGCGGAGCCAAGATGGCGGAGTAGAAACAGCTCGTCCAAGCCTCTCTGCCCCCAGATTCTCCACAAACTATGTAAAAAAGGACTCTGAAAAACTTCTGGAGCCCCAGCACCCACAGAACAACACAGAGAAGCTAACCTCCCGCTGAGGACAGCCCAGCACCCTGCAGGAAGGACCAGCGCAGCAGTCTGGGAGCCGGCAGCGCGCAGAGCGCAGAGCACAGGAGCTGAGCCGAGCCGAGCCCAGGTCCACGTGAGCCGAGGTTTTAGCCCCAGGGCGGCAGGGCCAGCAGCCAGCTGGAGGAACCCCAGAACACCAGGAGCTGTGGCGACTCCAGAATTATCAACATAGACATGCCTAGGACAAAGTAAGAGGTTAGTGTCCTATGGACTTTGGGACCTGTATTTGGGGAATGCGTCCGCTCCCTCCCCTGGGGGCTAGAAGCCGCTGAGGAGACACGCCATTTTGTAGTTTTCATAGGCATTTCCCGGCTCCCAGCCTACAAATCGTGGGGAGATCCAGCGATCAGTCTTGGGGGGTAATCGCTCTTGCTTTAACCTCCCTGGATCTGGATTGTGATCTAGGGTGGAAGTTGTGGGTGGGTTTACAGCTTGCCAGAAACGGAAGTTGCCCCCCACACGTTCGGGACGAAAATTCCTCTATCTGGCCTTAAAGCCATAGTGTGGCAACAAGCCCAAAAGTCAAGCAATTAAGTGGCAACATGCCAAGGCAAAGGAAACAGAAAAATGCAACCCTAGACTCCTATTTTGGGGGCATAGAGCGGGAAAAGGACTGTGAGGTCAGAAGTCCTGCTCCAAAAGCCCCAGGGGAAAACATGAGTGGGTTGCAGACCATAGAAGACCTTAAGAAGGACTTTAAAAATCAACTAAGAGAAGTGGAGGAAAAATTAGAAAGAGAAATGAGAAGGATGCAGGAAAAGTATGAAATGAGGGTCAACAGCCTGACTGAGGAAAACAACACCTTAAAAAATAGACTAGCTCAAATGGCAAAGGAGGCCCAAAAGGGCAATGAGGAGAAGAATGCCTTAAAAAGTCGAATTTGCCAGATGGAAAAAGAATCTCAAAAGTTCACTGAGGAGATTCATTCCTTCAGAGTCAGACTGGAGCAAATGGAAGCTAATGACTTTATGAGAAATCAAGATGCTGTTAAGCAGATCCAAACAAATGAAAGATTAGAAGGCAATGTGAAATATCTCATGGGAAAAACCACTGACCTGGAAAATAGATCCAGGAGAGACAATTTAAAAATTATTGGACTACCTGAAAGCCATGATCAAGGAAAGAACCTAGAAATCAACATTCAAGAAATTCTCAAGGAAAACTGCCCTGATGTTTTAGATCCAGAGGGCAAAATAGAGGTTGAAAGAATCCACAGATCACCTCCTGAAAAAGACCCCAAAAAGAAAACTCCCAGGAATATTATAGCCAGGTTCCAGAATGCCCAGATCAAGGAGAAAATACTACAAGCAGCCAGGAAGAAACAATTTCAATATTGTGGAAACACAATCAGAATAGCCCAGGACCTGGCAGCTTCTACACTGAGGGATCAAGGGCATGGAATATGATATTCCAGAGGGCAAAAGAACTGGGAATGAACCCAAGGGTCACCTACCCAGCAAAACTGAGTATTTGTTTCAGGGGAAAATATGGTCATTCAGTGGAATAGAGGACTTTCAAGCATTCTTGAGGAAAAAACCAGAATTGAATAGAAAATTTGACATCCAGACACAAGAAGCAAGAGATGCCTGAGAAGGTAATCAGGGAAAAGAAATCAAAAGGAACTTATCAAAGTTGAACTATTTACATTCCTATATGGAAAAGCAATAACTGTGACTGATGATATCTTTCTCAATATGAAAATAATGGAAGAAGGGTGTGTGGTCATATGAATACATATGTGAATGTGTGTGTATATGGATAGAGGGCATAGGTTGAATTTGTTGGGAAGGGAGAATACTCAAGGGATGAAATTATGAGGTGAGAGAGGAACATGGCAAGAGGAGATGGGGAGAGACAGGGTAGGGTAAACTATCCCATGTAGAAGAAGCAAGGGGAAGTGGTTGCAAGGGAGGGGGAGAATATGAAGGCTAAAAAGGCAAAACCACATTCACATTGAATTTGGTTCAGGGAGAGAATGACATACATACTAAATGGGATATCTCAACCTGCAGCAGGATAGGGGAAAGGGGGATGGGAGGAGGGATGATGGATGGGAGGGCATCCTTGGGGTGAGGGGAAGTTGGAAGTACCCACTATAGAAGAGGGACAGGATCATGTAGGGAATGGACCAGGTGGGGGGTGGGATGAGTGGGAGGGAATTATAAGCAGCCTTGTACAACATATCTACTATGATAATGTTTTGCATAGCTAGACATGTACAACATATACTGAATTACTTATCTCCCCAGAGGGAATGGGTGACAAGGAGGAAGGAAATGGATCTGAAATTCGAGGTCTTAACATTAAATGTTTCAAATATATATAAATACTATTATTAATACTCTTTTGCTTATAATTGGGAGATAAGATGTGCAGGCAGTGGGACACAAAGATTCACCTTCCTCTAATGGAAAAGTTGAAGGGGGTATGGGAGAAGGTATGGGAGAGAGCAGATTGGAGGAAGCGATATCTTGTGGGACTGCTATTCTGGGAGGTTGGGCAGGGGAATAATGGGGGGAAAATGATTGTAACTCAAAACCTGGCGGAAATGAATGATGTAAAACAGAAGTTAATAAAGTATTTGTTTAAAAAAAAAAACAAAACCAAATTTGCCAGATGAAAAGGAATTTAAAAACCTCAATGAAGATAATACTTCCTTCAATATTAGTTTGGAGCAATTGAAGGCTAATGACTTTATGAGAAATCAAGATACTATAAAACAGATCTAAACAAATGAAAAAAAATAGAAAGCAATGTGAAATATCTTATGGGAAACACCACTGACCTGTAATATAGATTCAGGAGAGATAATTTTAAAATTATTTGACTATTTGAATGCCATGATCAAAAAAAGAGCCTAGAAATCATCCTTCAAGAAATTCTCAGAAAATTGCCCTGATATTCTAGAACCAGAGGGCAAAATAGAAATTAAAAGAATTCACTGTGTCACTCCCAAAAAGAAAACTCCTAGGAATATTCTAGCAAAATTCCAGTGTTCCCAGGTCAAGGAGAAAATACTGCAAGCAGTCAGGAAGAAACAATTTGAGTATTGTAGAGACACAGCAACACAAGACCTAGCAGCTTCTACATTAAGGTAATGAAGGGCTTAGCATATGATATTCTGGAGTTCAAAGGAGGTAGAATTAAAACCAAGAATAACCTACACAGCAAAACTGAGTATAATGCCTCAAGGTTAAATATGGTTATTCAATGAAACAGAGGTCTTTCAAGCATTCTTGATGAAAAAACCTGAGCTGAGCAAAAAATCTGACTTTCAAATACAAGAAGCAAGAAAATACAAGAAGCATGAGAAGGCAAACAGGGAAAAGAAAACATAAGGAACTTATCAAATTTGAATTATTCATATTCCTACATGGAAAAACAAGTGTATATGTACATATATATTATATATGTATATACATATATATAATACACACATACATATGTGTATATATATATACACTACATATATATTTATATATACACACACTATATTATATTTATATATACACACACCATATATATATATATATATATATATATATATATATATATATTGGAGGGTGAGAATGCATTTTCAATGCAATGGGGGACTTTTAAACTTCTTGTTAAAAAGATCCGAGGGAGACGGAGCCAAGATGGCGGAGTAGAAACAGCTCGTCCAAGCCTCTCTGCACCCAGATTCCCCACAAAGTATGTAAAAAAGGACTCTGAACAACTTTTGCAGCCCCAGCACCCACAGAAAGACACAGAGAAGCTAACCTCCCGCTGAGGACAGCCCAGCAGCCCTGCACGAAGGACCAGCGCAGTGGTTTGGGAGCCGGCAGGGCGCAGAGCGCAGAGCGCAAGAGCCAAGCCGAGCCCAGGTCCGCCTGAGCCGAGGTTTTAGCCCCAGGGAAGCAGGGCCAGCAGCCAGCTGGAGGAACCCCAGAACACCAGGAGCTGTGGCAACTCCAGAATTATCAACATAGACATGCCTAGGACAAAGTAAGAGGTTAGTGTCCTATGGACTTTGGGACCTGTATTTGGGGAATGCCTCAGCTCCCTCCCCTGGGGGCTAGAAGCCACTGAGGAGACACGCCATTTTGTAGTTTTCAGAGGCAGCTCCGGCTCCCAGCCTACAAATCGTGGGGAGATCCAGCGATCAGTCTTGGGGGTAATCGCTCTTGCTTTAACCTCCCTGGATCTGGATTGTGATCTAGGGTGGAAGTTGTGGGTGGGTTTACAGCTTGCCACAAACGGAAGTTGCCCCCCACACGTTCGGGACGAAAATTCCTCTAGCTGGCCTTAAAGCTATAGTGTGGCAACAAGCCCAAAAGTCAAGCAATTAAGTGGCAACACGCCAAGGCAAAGGAAACAGAAAAATGCAACCCTAGACTCCTATTTTGGGGGCATAGAGCAGGAAAAGGACTGTGAGGTCAGAAGTCCTGCTCCAAAAGCCCCAGGGGAAAATATGAGCGGGTTGCAGGCCATAGAGGACCTTAAGAAGGACTTTAAAAATCAAATAAGAGAAGTGGAGGAAAAATTGGAAAGAGCAATGAGAAGGATGCAGAAAAAGTATGAAATGAGGGTCAACAGCCTGACTGAGGAAAACAACTCCTTAAAAAATAGACTAACTCAAATGGCAAAGGAGGCCCAAAAGGGCAATGAGGAGAAGAATGCCTTAAAAAGTCGAATTTGCCAGATGGAAAAAGAATCTCAAAAAGTTCACTGAGGAGATTCATTCCTTCAGAGTTAGACTGGAGCAAATGGAAGCTAATGACTTTATGAGAAATCAAGATGTTGTTAAGCAGATCCAAACAAATGAAAGATTAGAAGGCAATGTGAAATATCTCATGGAAAAAACCACTGACCTAGAAAATAGATCCAGGAGAGACAATTTAAAAATTATTGGACTACCTGAAAGCCATGATCAAGGAAAGAACCTAGAAATCACCCTTCAAGAAATTCTCAAGGAAAACTGCCCTGATGTTTTAGATCCAGAGGGCAAAATAGAGGCTGAAAGAATCCACCGATCACCTCCTGAAAAAGATCCCAAAAAGAAAACTCCCAGAAATATTATAGCCAGGTTTCAGAATCCCCAGATCAAGGAGAAAATACTACAAGCAGCCAGGAAGAAACAATTCCAATATTGTGGAAACACAATCAGAATAGCCCAGGACCTGGCAGCTTCTACACTGAGGGATCAAAGGGCATGGAGTATGATATTCCAGAGGGCAAAAGAACTGGGAATGAACCCAAGGGTCACCTGCCCAGCAAAACTGAGTATTTTGTTTCAGGGAAAAATATGCTCATTCAGTGGAATAGAGGACTTTCAAGAATTCTTGAAGAAAAAACCAGAGTTGAATAGAAAATTTGACATCCAGACACAAGAAGTAAGAGATGCCTGAGAAGGTAATCAGGGAAAAGAAATCAAAAGGAACTTATCAAAGTTGAACTATTTACATTCCTATATGGAAAAGTAATATCTGTGACTGATGATATCTTTCTCACTATGAAAATAATGGAAGAAGGGGGTGTGGTCATATGAATACATATGTGAATGTGTGTGTATATGGTTACAGTTATATATGGATAGAGGGCATAGGTTGAATTTGTTGGGAAGGAGAATACTCAAGGGATGAAATTATGAGGTGAGAGAGGAAAGTGGCAAGAGGAGATGGGGAGAGACAGGGTAGGGTAAACTATCCCATGTAGAAGAAGCAAGGGGAAGTGGTTGCAAAGGAGGGGGGAGAATAAGGAAGGCTAAAAAGGCAAAACCACATTCACATTGAATTTGGTTCAGGGAGAAAATGACATACATACTAAATGGGATATCTCAACCTGCAGCAGGATAGGGGGAAGGGGGATGAGAGGAGGGATAATGGATGGGGGGGCATCCATGGGGGGAGGAGAGGTTGGAAGTACCCACTGTAGAAGAGGGACAGGATCATGTAGGGAATGGACCAGGTGGGGGGTGGGATGAGTGGGAGGGAATTATAAGCAGCCTTGTACAATATATCTACCATGATAATGTTTTGCATAGCTAGACATGTACAACATATACTGAATTACTTATCTCCCAAGAAGGAATGGGTGACAAGGGAGGAAGGGAATGGATCTGAAATTCGACATCGTAACATTAGATGTTTCAAATATATATAAATACTATTATTAATACTCTTTTGCCTATAATTGGGAGATAAGATGTGCAGGCATTGGGACACAAAGATTCATCTTCCTCTAATGGAAAAGTCCATGGGGGTATGGGCGAAGGTATGGGAGAGAGCAGATTGGAGGAAGCCATATCTTGTGGGACTGCTATTCTGGGAGGTTGGGTAGGGGAATAATGGGGGGAAAATGATTGTAACTCAAAATCTGGCAGAAAGGAATGATGTAAAACAGAAGTTAATAAAACATTTGTTTAAAAAAAAAAAAGATCCGTGCTGGGGGCAGAGCCAAGATGTCAGAGGAGAAACAGCACTTCTAAGGTGTTCTGCCCCACACAACTTCCAAACTATGTGAAAGGGGACTGTGAACAACTTCTAGAGCCCTAGCACCCACAGAACTACACAGAGAAGCTAACCTCCCACTGAGGAGAACCCAGCAGCCATGCAGGGAGCAACAAGTGCAGCATTCTGAGAGCAGGCAGCACAAATCACTGGGAATCAACAGGGCAGAGCTGTGGTTGCTGAGCCCAGATAAACGTGAGGTGCAGTTTCAGCCCTAGGGCGGCTGGGCCATCAGCTGGCTGGGGGGACCCCAGAACACCAGCAGCTGTGGCGATTCCAGAATTATCAGCACAGATACGCCTAGGACAAAGTGAGAGGTTAGTGCCCTACGGAATTTGGGACCAGTATTTGGGGAATGTGTCCATTTCCTCCCCTGGGTGTGTAAAGCTGCTGAAGAAAAGCAGCACAGAAGCCATTTTGCAGCATCAGTGGCAGCTCTAGTCCCTGGTCTGCGAACTATAGAGAGATCCATCTATCAGACTGGGGTTTGATCACTCTTGCTTTAAATTGCCTGGATTTGGATTGTGGTCTGGGGAGGAGGTTTGGAGTGGGTATCCAATTTGCCAGAGCATGTGGAGGCTTTACAGAGGCCACCCAACCTGAAGAAGTTGTGAAGACCCCACATTTGGGAAGGAAGCTCTCCTGTCTGGTGGCAGAGTCCTACTGTGACAACAAGCCCAAAAATCAAGTAATTAAGTGGCAACATGCCTAGGCAAAGGAAACGAAAAATACAGAAAAAAAATCAACATTGGACTCCTATTTTAGGGGCAAAGAGGATCAAAGCATGGAGGAGGACTGTGAGGTCAGAACTCCTGCACCAAAAGCCCCAAATGAAAATACAAGCTGACTACAAGCCATAGAGGACCTTAAGAAGCAGATAAGAGAAGTGGGGGAAAATTGGGAAGAGAAATGAGAAAGGTGCAAGAAAAGTATCAAATGGCAGTCAACAGCCTGACTGAGGAAAATAACACCTTAAAAAATAGACTAACTCAAATGGCAAAAGAGACTCAGAAAGGCAATGAGGAGAAGAATGCCTTAAAAAGCTGAATTTACCAGATGGAAAAAGAATCTCAAAAGCTCCCTGAGGAGATTCATTCCTTCAGAGTTAGACTGGAGCAAATGGAAGCTAGTGATTTTATGAGAAATCAAGATGATATTAAAGAGATCCAAATAAATGAAAGAATAGAAGGCAATGTGAAATATCTCATGGGAAAAACAACTGAACTGGAAAATATATCCAGGAGAGATAATTTAAAATTATTGGACTACCTGAAAGCCATGATCAAAGAAAGAACCTAGAAATCATCCTTAAAGAAATTCTCAAGGAAAATTCCCTGATGTTTTAGACCCAGAGGGGGAAATAGAGGTTGAAAGAATCCACCAATCACTTCCTGGAAAAGATCCCAAAAAGAAAACACCTAGGAATATTATAGCCAGGTTCCAGCACTCCCAGATCAAGGAGAAAATACTACAAGCAGCCAGGAAGAAACAATTTCAATATTGTGGAAACAGTATCAGAATAGCACAGGACCTGGCAGCTTCTACACTGAGGGATCGAAGGGCATGGAATATAATATTCCAGAGGGCAAAAGAGCTGGGATTGAAGCCAAGGGTCACCTACCCAGCAAAACTAAGTATCTTGTTTCAGGGGAAAATCTGGTCATTCAGTGGAATAGAGGACTTTCAAGCATTCTTGAGGAAAAAACCAGAGTTGAATAGAAAATTTGACATTCAGACACAAGAAGCAAAGATGCTTGAGAAGGTAATCAAGGAAAAGAAATCAAAAGGAACTTATCAAAGTTGAACTATTTACATTCCTACATGGAAAAACAATAACTGTGACTGATGAAACATTTCTCATTATGAAAATAATTGAATAAGTATATATGGGCATATGTTTACAGGTATACATGAATAGAGGGCGCAGGTTGAATTTGATGGGAAGGGATGATTTTTAAGGGGTGAAGTTCAAAGGTGAGTGAGGAAAGTGGCAAGAGGAGATGGGGAGAGACAGGGTAGGGTAAACTATCTCATGTAGAAGAGGCAAGGGGAAGTAGTTGTAGGGGAGAGGAAGAACAAGAAGGCAAAGAGGCGTAACCATATTCTCACTGAAGTTGGCTCAAGGAGAGAATCGCATATATACTAAATGGGATATCTCACCCTGCAGGAGAGTAGGGGAAAGGGGGATTAGAGGGGGGATGATGCAGGGGAGGGCCTTCTGGGGGGAGGGGAGGTTGGAAGTACCCACTATCAAAGAGGGACAGTATCAAAGTAGGAAATGGACCAGGTGGGAGGTAAGATGGATGGGAGGGAAATATAAGCAGTCTTTTACAATATATCTACTACGGCAATGTTTTGCATAGCTATACATGTACAACACATACTGCATTGCTTATCTTCCCAGAGGGAGTGGGTGACAAGGGAGGAAGGGAATGGACTTGAAAATCGAAGTTTTAAAATTAAAAATTTCATAAGATGTCCAGGCATTGGGGCTCAGAGATTCACCTTGCCCTAATGGCAAAGTCGAAGGTGGTATGGGATAATATATGGGAGAGGGCAGATTAGATGAGGGTATATCTAGTGGGGCTGCTATTGTGCGGTGGTGGGTTTGGAAAAAGTGGGGGGAAATTGTAACTCAAAATCTGGTGGAAATGAGTGATGTTAACCGGAAGTTAATAAAGTATTTGTAAAAAAAATTCAGAGCTGAACAGAAAATAGATCTTTAAATACAGGACATAAGAGAAGCATAACAAGGTAAATAGGAAAGAGCAAAAAAAAAAACCCCACTTTTCCTTGAATAACATTTACTCTATTTTCCCTACTCAGAATGTTGATATGTGTAACTTTTAAGAACTTTATCTCTATTAGGGTGGTTAGAGAGAACATACATAGACAGAGGCTATGAGTATAAATTTATATAAGTGTGAAAATATAAAAAGTAAGAGGTGAAAATGATAAGAACTGGCAGTTTTCAGATGAAGAATTTAAAGCTATCTTTAGTCATACGAAAACTTTTTCTAAACCATTTATTTACTAGAGAAATGTAAATTAAAAACAACTCTGAGGTACTTCCTCACACATATCAGTTTGGCTAATAGGACAGAAAAAGAAAATGATAAATATTCAAGAAGATGTGGGAAAATTGGAATAATAATGCATTGTTTATGGAGTTGTGAATTGAACCAATCATTCTGGATAGCAATTTGGAACTATACCCAAAAGGCAACTAAATTGTGCCTACACTGATTCAGCAATATCTGTAATCTATCTGTAGTCCAAATATATCGTAAAAGAGGGAAAAGGACCTACATGTGTAAAAATAATTATATCAGCCATTAATTTGACAGCAAAATGTTCGAAATTGAGGAGATGTTCATTAATCAGGCAATGGTTGAACAAGTGGTGGCATATGAATGTAAAGGAATACTGTTGTGCAATAAGAAATGAGGAACAGGCAAATTTCAGAAAGCAATACTGGTAAGACTAATGTAAACTGATACAATGTGAAATGAGTAGAATCGGGAAAATATTGTGCACAATATTAGAAACATTATGTGTTGATCCATTATGAATAACTTAGCTTTTTTCAGCAACACAATCAATTCAAGATAAGTACAAAGGACTCAGGAAGGAAAATGCTATCCACATCCAGATAAAGAATTGATGAACTCAATACAGATTGAAGCATAGTTTTTCACTTATTTTATTCTTTCTCATTTTTTTTCCATTTGATCTGTTTCTTCTTTCACAACTGTAATATGGAAATATGTTTTCCATGATACCACATATTTAAACTCTATCAACTGCCTGCCATTTTCAGAAGATGGGAGGGAAAGTTGTGAGAGAGGGAGAAAGAATTGTAACTCAAACTCTTGTAAAAAGGAATGCTAAAAATTTTCTAGACACATAACTGGGAAAAATAAAATAATTTAAAGGAAAAAAAAGAGACCAAGTTTGTGGTCCCACCAACAAACATGATGTACAAGGACTCTATAGGACTTAGAAGACATAACCCAATCTTAAGACCTACAAAATTCCCAGTAGATGGCATTACTTCCTCATTTTTTCTAGAGTGAGAGATCTAGACTTGGATTAAACCTCAGAATCCATCCAGAACAGTTCCTTCATTCTATGGACAATAAAACTGAAATTTAGGGATGTTACAACTTTTCCAAGGCTACACAGATATATCTCAGAAGAAGGATTTTTACCTAGATCCTCTGACTTGAGAGTTAGTGTGTTTATTCTATAGAGTAGCTCAGATGACCAGGCTCTTTGCTGTCATGGACACTGCTTCTGTACATCAGAAGAGAATATTTCAAATTTTTACCTAGAATGGTGAGTGGTACATAGATTCTTCCTTTTCCTGGGGAATTATTTCAATAGAGAAGAATGCAACTTCTTGAGTTGGTGTACTACCCATCAGCAGTCGATGTTGATGGCTACAGATAAAAGATAGCAGGTCTAACTGAAAACAAAAGATTTATCATGATACAAAGGAAGGGCATTCTTTCTCAAAAGCAACCCTGGTTTCTCAGCCTACAGTATGAGTTTTTATAATTTATCAGGCTCACATGGAATACACAGGCAATCAGTGCTATTCTGTAGACATTTAAGATTGATAAGTAAAATATTTCATAGGAGGAAGAAGGATAGAAAAAAAGGAGGATAAGTCAAGAGAGAAAGGGAAATGTTTGGTATACAACTGGCAGGATTTATTATAAAAAAATTCCTTGTTCAAGGGCAGGAGAGAAGGGGAAGTGACCAAATGCTTTTACAATTGCTAAAGTCTATTTGGATAAAACTGTAGGATTGAAGTAATCATTTAGACAGTACTACAGGCATTTCTTTTCCAAGGACAACAAATGTTTGTTACAACAGTGAATAGAACAGCCTACTTAACTATGTCCTTGTATACTTTGGTATATTTTATCTCTATTTCAATAGTAATTGAGGACTTTTGTATTATCAGTTAACAATATGGTTGGATGACTTTTACATTGTTAGTTCATGAAGGTATCGTTAAATGATTGTGGTTCCTATTTTCCCCCATGTGTTGTACCCCTTAAATACATCATCACACAATAGTGAGTCTAATCCAAAATTTCCCATTGGTTTATAGTTCTTAATAATTCTATATTTCATGGTTTTAGAAACTTGGCAAGGTACCCTAATTTCTCCTAAATATACTCTTGACTCCCATGGTTTCCTTTGCAAGCAACTGAGTAAGATTATTTTAATTATTTGAATTTCCTTTTTGTCACCACCAAGATAGGCTTGGGAACCCAAGTAAAGAGACTGGAGGGAAAAGAAGAGTACATAATTTAATATAGTTTCTCACACTATATAGAGAAAGAACTAAAAAACAGAAGCATGTATGGAATAATTTTACATATGTATGCCTATTTGTGTCTAAAGATAGTTATCTCTGGGGTGGGGGAGAGAAAATAGACAAGAAATTTACATAATAATATAATTATATATTTAAAAGGAATAGAAAGTTGTACATAACAGATTTGGAGTTTCGTGTGTTAGAGAAATGCTTATTTTGTTCAAGAAAATAAAAATAAAATATATTTTAAAGGTTTAGTACTTCTGAATCAGGGGGATAGGAATATTGGGGTAATTTATATGCTTTGATATGACAAAGACCAAAAATCTGGGTATTTATTTGGGTACTTCCTTTGTTGGGTCTTGCCACAAACCATGCACATACCCATACTCTTTATCTTTGTCTATTTATTCCCATAAATCCTCTATTATTGCTACATTGAATTTTTGGAAGCTTTCTTTAAGTTTTTTTTGGGGGGGGGAGGAAAAGAAGGGGAAATGAATATACCAGAGTAGTCCATTGATGTCACCTTTTATTCTTTTTTCAAAAAGTATTTTTTACATCTGTAATTTTGTGCATAATTTGAATTTTCCCTGTATTTTTTTCCTATTTCCTCCCAGAAAGTTGTCTCTTTTTTAATGAAAAAAGATTTATAAAAAGAAATGGGGCAGAGAAAAAAAATCAGCCAAATGGAACAAAATATCCAAACAATTTCACATAATGTGTAATGTTTCTTCTTTATACAATCTTACCTATTTACTTTGCCTTTTGCTTTTTTTTTTTTTTTTGTATCACCAGCAATTTGAAAAGTGTCTGGCATAGAATAGGTGCTTAATAAATTACTGGACTGACTGACACTCTGCAATGGAATTAGGGTTGAAGGATATCACATCTTTGGCGACAAAGCTGATTCTTTTGATTCTTTATGCTTTGGCAACATTCTCATTTGCTTTGTGGTAACTGTTCTTTCTACTTGCATTTATGGTTATTGTTGATTTGCTATATAAGCACCCACTTACTTTCCTAATCATCAATCACACATGTTCTTGATGATGTCTTTTATGTCATTTCTTGGAAGTGATGGATATAAGCCATGAAAATCCTCATTCATTATATATATTACAGTCAACTTACATGCAATATCCATTGTTCTTTGATATAATGACATGTAAGGACAATAGGCATCATTCATACATTTTTCCTTCTGTGGTATTGTTTAGACCAGTTCTTTTTTTTCCTGTATCTCATTGAGAAAGGCCTCGGTAATCTGGGACCCCATAAAATCAGCAAAACCCCATAACATATTATGCATACAAGAAAATTTGGAGAATCTAATCATTATCAGAAAATACATCTTCCACTTGAACTTTGTCCTATCTATTATCTGTGAAAATGTTGAGCATTTCTAAGAACTACATCTCCCTGTTTTGTTCCTTGCTTAATATTACTAATTAATTAAAGAAATTGGTAGAGGGCAGTAGGGAGAAGACTTCAGAACATAAAGTAAAAGTAGTCTTCTTAGGGAATAGTACTTGGTGAAATTCATATTTTCTACATCATGCTACCCTCTCTTCTGGTGCCAACTTCCTACCCCACAGGGTTGTCTCCAACAACTCCCTTCTGTGATGAAGAGTGGAGGAATTATATGATTTCTTTGGTGATAGATTTGCAAACTACTGTGCCAAGGCTCCCATTGGCAGCAGCATTAAGGATATCCCCTGGATAACTTGAAATGTTGCATTTGGAAGCAAAAGTTGTGTCATATGCCAGGAATGATTGAAAAGTAAAAAGAAAAAAAACTATATATGTGGAGAACTATGGGACATGAGTAACAGAAGCAATGAATATCACAGAGCTGTAATAAAGATGAGGCACTTGTCTCCGGACTACAAAGCTGAAGGTTGGGAAATATTTTTATTTTCTCTTTAGCAAGCTATGACTCTGTCACTTGCTAGATGTGTGACTTTAGGCAAGTCATTTTCCCTGAATAAGCCTCAGTTTCCTCATCTATTAATAAGATTTAAATTTGCTCTACTTCACAGTTGAAGTTACAATTCAATGAGACAAAAGATAGGTTGAATCTAGGTATACCTGGGCTTCAGAACCAGTTCTGATATATAATCATTGTGTGACCATGGGAAAATCATGTGCCTCTCAGTGCCATAGGTAGCTAAGGCTTTAAAATGTATTAAAAACATGATCTTTTAAAAATAAATTTAGAAATGTGTATTTGCAAATGATTAATTTGAATTAGATTAATAATCCCAACTGATAAAGGGAATTTCCTGCTTAGAATTTGCTATGATAAAGAATTCACAAGTATGGTCCAAATAAAACAAGCAAACAAAAACCAAATATGCTCAAATAAGATAAATATTTGGTGAAGATGGGCAAACCTTCGCCCAATTATCATTCTATTATCTATAGATATGTCTATACATAACAATGGTTATTATCTATAGACATCTGTTGATATCAACCTATAATTTAATCATAATTGCTATTATAATAGGCCTAATATATAATATTATATAATTCGATTATAATTATTATAGATTACAATATATAACAAAATAGTCTATATATTATTATTATCCATAATCTGAAACTTTTAAATAAGAAAAGAGCAGGTATGTGAGGTGGAAAACAAAGAACAGAACATGAGATTCCTTTGACAGGTGATTAGTACACAACTGAAGACTGATTTAACAAACAAATGAACAAAAAACCCCATGCAGAACTTGAAACTGTAGAGCTAACTTGGACCCAGTTTTTTTTTTTTTTCTGATATAGTTCTTTCGTTTGCCAGCCTTGTACCCATAAGGCTACTTTCCTGGACCTCAGTTTTCTCATTTGTGTAATGAATAGTTTAGACTGAGTTATGGGGGTTTAGCAGAAACCCTAACATCTAGAAAATCTGCATACAATATTTGACCTTTACTTTGTATGAGAGAAGTCTGAATTATTATGGTATTAAAATGTGAAATATGTTAATATTATACAACATTATAAATTTGTTTATGCATTTCTGAGTATCTACTCTTTTTTCATTGAAAAAAGGTTCATTTTATTTTTTCAAAAACCCAGTTTTTAGTTTATTTTTTATTTTTCAACATTCATTTCCATAAGATTTTGTATTACATTTTTTCTCTCATTGTCTTACCCCTATTCTCCACCCTAAAATAGCAAGCCTACTGAATACCCCTTCCCACAATCTGTTCTCTCTTTTATCCTCCCCCTTTACCCATCTAACTTTCTAGTAGGGCAAGATGGGTTTCTAAACCACGGTGACTGTATATCTTATTTCCCAGCTGCATGAAAAAAAAAGACAATTTTTTTTTCCAAATGCTTTATTAACTTCTGGTTTATGTCATTCATTTCCGTCAGATTTTGAGTTACAATTATTCCCCATTTTTCCCCTACCACCCCAGAATAACAGTCATACACAATATTCCCTCAACCAATCTGCTCATTCCCATTGCTTCTCCCATAGCCCACTCTACTCCTCCAGTTGGGTAAGGTGAATCCCCGAGCCCCATTGCCTGCACATGTTATCTCCCAGTTATATGCAAAATAGTATTAATCATAGTGTTTATATATATTTTTTAACATTACTATAGTAGATATATTGTAAAAGACTGACTATATTTCCTTCCCTCCCATCCCACCTTCCACCTGGTCCTCTCCCCACCTTGACCCTTTCCCTTTTCAGAAGTGGGTGCCTCCAACTTCCCTCCCCACCAGCCACCCTCCCCTCCACCACATTCTTCCATCCCCTTCTCCCTCCACACTCCTGTAGGGTGGGACACCCTATTTAGTAGGCATGTCATTCTCTCCCAGGTCCAAATTCAATGAGAATAAGGTTTTGCATTTTTGCCTTCCTGTTCCTCCCCTCCCCTGCTACCACCATCCCCTGTCTCCTCTACACAAGACAGCTTACCCCATTGTCTCTCCCCATTACCCCTCACCATATTACTCTCTCACCTCTTAACCTCACTTTTTAAGTATCATCCTTTCCTATTAAATTAGACCTCTGCCCTCAATTTGTGTATACCTGAAAACATATATACAAACATTCACATATGTATTCATATGCCCATATACCCTTCTTCAACTATTTTCATACTGAGAAGTTTCATCAGTTACAGTTATTGTTTTTCTCTGTAGGAATGTAAATAGATCAACTTTGATAAGTTCATAGTGATTTCTTTTCCCTGTTTACCTTCTCAAGTATCCCTTGCTTCTTCTATCTGAATGTCAAATTTCCTATTCAATTCTGTGTTTTCCTCAAGAATGCTTGAAAGTCCTCTATTCCACTGAATGACCAAATTTTCCCCTGAAACATGATACTTAGTTTTGCTGAGTAGGTGATTCTTTGTTCCAATCCCAGGTCCTGTGCCCTGTGGAATATCGTATTCCATGCCCTTGGATCCCTCAGTGTAGAAGCTGCCAGATCCTGTGTTATCCTTATTGTGTTTCCACAGTATTGAAATTGTTTCTTCCTGGCTGCTTGTAATATTCTCTCCTTGATCTGGGAATTCTGGAACCTGGCTACAATATTCCTAGGAGTTTTCTTTTTGGGATCTTTTTCAGGAGATGATCTCTGGATTCTTTCAACCTCTATTTTGCCCTCTGGGTCTAAAATATCAGGGCAATTTTCCTTGAGAATTTCATTAAGGATGATTTCTAGGATCTCTCTTTGATCACTGCCAGGCTATCTGACTGTCCTCAGCAGGAGGTTCACTTTTCTGTGTCATTTTGTGGGTTCTGGAGCTCCAGAGGTCATTCATAGCCCCCCTTTTACATAATTTCAAAGTGGTGTGGGCTGGAGCTCCATAGAAGTGCTGTTTCTACGCAGCCATCTTGACACCAAAAAGACAATTTTTAATCATTTGTTTTTAAAACTTTGAGTTCCAGATTTTTTTCTCTTCTTCACTCCTCACCAACCCCCCATGAGGAAGATATGCACTTCAATATTGGTTTTACATGTGTAGTTACCCAATCATATACACAGTAGTTATATTGTCAAAGACTATATTTCCCTCCATCCTATCCCACCCCCCACTTATTCTATTTTCTCCTTTGACCCTATCTCTTTTCAAAAATGTTTACTTCTAACTACCCTCTCCCCCAATCTGCCCTTCTTTCTATCCCCCCCTTTTCCCTACCCCCCTATTTTCCTGTAGAGTAAAATATCCAATTGAATGTGTATGTTATTCCCTCCTTAGGCCACATTCAATGAGAATCATGTTGTCCCATTCCCTTTCACTTTCCTGCTCTTCCCTTCCATTGTAACAGTTTTCTATTGCCTCTCTTATATGAGATAATTTACCCTAATCTATCACTCCCTTTGTTCTTCTCCCAATAAATTCCTCTATCACCTGTTAATTTTATTTCATAGATATCCTTCCTTCATATTCAGCTCATCCTGTGCCCTCTGTCTATGTATACACGAACATACAAAAGTCAACACTCACATATATATTTATATACACATACATCCTCCTATACTTACATATATATACATATATATATATATATATATATGTATAGATAAATATTCCCTTCAGCTATCCTCATATTGATAAAAGTTTTATGAGTTACACTTATCATTTTTCTATGTAGGAATGTAAATATTTGAAGTTTAATATGTTTCTTGTGGTTTCTTTTTTCTGTTTACCTTCTCATGCTTCTCTTGCTTCTTGTATTTAAAATTTCAGGGTGGCCACAAACAGCCAGACACTAGAGATCACCAGTGGCTGTGGCAGTTTCCAGAATTGTCAACCTATTGATGCTAAGGCAAAAGTGAGAGGTCAGTGCAGTGTGGGCTTTGGGAACAGGGGGCTTGGAAGTGTGGTCTGGCCTTTACCCCCTGGAGGGATAAGCTGCCGAGGTGCTAATGCCCTGCAGCCATTGCCCTGTGGCTGCTTCAGAGCTCCTTGGCGGCAGATTATAGGCAGACCAAGCCGCCAGTATGAGGGGTAATCAATCTTGCTTTAACTTGCTTTGAACTGGATTGCAGTCTAAGGTGGAGGCCCTGGGGGTCATGACCAGTTTTCCAGAGCTTATGGAGGCTTCAGAGAGAGCACCCAACTAATAGTTCCAGCAGCTGCAAAAACCCCAGTGATTGGGACAAAGCTCCCTTCTCTGGTAGCAGAGTTCTATTGTGGCAAAAACCCAAAAGTCAAGTAATTGAGTGGCAACATGAGCAATCAAAGGAAGCAAAGCAAGCACCAAAATCTGGCATTAGACTCCTTATTTGGGGACAAAAACGATCAGCACATGGAATAGGAGAAGACAGTAAAGTCAGAACTCCTGCACCAAAAGCCTTCAAGAAAAATATGAGCTGGTTACAGACCACAAAGAAGCTTAAGAAGGATTTTGAAAACCAAATAGGAGAAGTGGAGGAAAAATTGGGAAGAGAAATGAGAATGATGCAAGAAAATTAAGAAATGAGAGTCAACACCCTGATAGAAAAAAATAGTACCTTAAAAATAGACTAACTAAGATGGCAAAAGGGGCTCAAAAAGGCAATGAGGAGAAGAATGCCTTAAAAGGACAAATTTACCTGATGGAAAAAGAATCTCAAAAGCTCACTAAAGCAAATTTTCCCTTCAGAATTAGATTGAAGCAAATGGAAGCTAGTGACTTTAAGGGAAAAAATATACTATTAAAGAATTCCAACAAATGAAAAAAATAGAAGGCAATGTGACATATCTCATGGGAAAAATCACTGACATGGAAAATAGATCAAGGAGAGAAAATTTTAAAATTATTGGATTACCTGAAAGCCATGATAAAAAAAAAAAAAACCTAGAAATCATCCTTTAAGAAATTCTTGGCTCTTTCTGCTTCCCAGTCCAGGGTCAGGGAAAAAAGTCGCGCTGCCCATGAATGTCTCCCTGCTCATTACGGCTGGATGCTATTCGGCCCTGCTCTTGGGTATAGTCTACAGTTCGAAGCGCTATGCTTATCTAAAGCCACAGGCAGAAAAAGAACATAAGCTAGCAACAGAGCAAAAAAAGAAGGAGGAATAACTGAAGAAGGGCAGGCTGGTGGGCAGGAAGTTGGAAGCACCCAATTTTAAAAGGCATATGATCAAAGTAGAGACTAGAACAAGTGGGGATGGGATAAGTTGGAGGGAAATAGTCTTTCACAATATATCCACTATGGAAATGTTTTGCATAGCTACACATATACAACCTATGTTGAATTGCTTTTCTTCCCAGTAAGGTTGGGTGATAAGGGAGGAAAGGAAAGAATCTGGAATTCAAAGTTTTAAAATGAAATGTTCTAATATATATATATATATATATATATATATATATATATATATATATATATATATGTATATATATATATACACACATACATACACAGACATATATATACATACGTATATATTCATACATATATATATATATATATATATATATATATATATATAATTATTTTACATGCAACTGGGAAAATGACATAGAGCAATGGGGCATAGCGATCCACTGTACCCTACTGGAAAGTTGGAGGGTGGGATGGTGGAAGAGAGCAGATTGAGGGAGGGGATATTCACTGGTTAGCTGTTTTGGCATGGTGGGTAGGGGGAAAAATGGGGAGAAAATTTTTAACTCAAAATATTGTGTAAATGAATGATGTAAACTAAAAAATAAAAAGGATAGAAAAATATGAAAAAAATAAATGGAAATGAACCATATTAATTTGGGGAGTTTCTCAGAAATTATAATCTTCAGAAATTTATTTCCTGACATCCCTAAAAATATCTGACATTTTAATGAGAAAGTGCTCTTGACTTCCGATAGGGAAGTGACAATTTTAGGCAAGCATTACCATCTCTCAACATCAGCCTTCTTGCTCACTCTACCCCTACTTGGAATCAAGCCCTTATCATTTCTCTCCCTGATTTTTGTGATGACAACCTAATTGTTTCACATATATCCAGCATCTACTTTCTCTGATCTATTCATCTAGCTCTCGCATTGATGCTCCTAAAGCACAATTCTTATCATGTTAGTCTTCTCTTGAAGAAGCTCTAATGGTTGCCTATTGCTTTTAGGATAAAATACATGACACATTTTTTTTTTTGCATTTAAAATCCTTCATAATCTGTTTCCACTTACTATTCTAGGTTTATTGCATATGCCTTCTCTTTCCAGACTAGAAGCAAAACGTACCTTCTTCTTTTAGAATTTCCATTTTCCTTCAAGTCTCATTGTTACCACTTCATTCATAGATGTTTTTCATGATCCTTTCAGGTAGAGACACTGTCTATATCTCTTTCCATGTCCAATGTTCAGTTTCCTGAGGTGCTATTTCTAGTTCTTCCCTAAGTACTTTATATCACCTTTGCATATAGTTTATATTTACTTACATGTTGTTAACTCCCACTCTATCCCCAGTTCTCGGAGATTGTAAACTCCTAGAGTGCCAGCACTATTGTTATATTTTTCATCCCCAGGGTCTAGCACACTGCCTGTCACACAGTATGTGCTTAATAAAATTTGATTGAATAAATGGATGAATTACTCCTTTTATGAAGTGTCTTCAAGAACATTCTCCATATTTTTGTAGCTCAATTTTTTCAGTAATGCCTGATTCTTCATTAACCCATTTTGGGTTTTCTTGGCAAAGATACTGGAATGGTTTGCTATTTCCTTATGCAGTTTATTTTACAGAAGATGAACTAAGGCAAAGTGTGACTTCCCTAGGGTCACACATCTAGTAAGTGTCCTAAACAAGATTTGAACTGAGGAAGATGAGTCTTCCTGATTCCAGGTCTAGTACTCTATTCATTGCACCACCTAACTTCCATTACCACAGTATAGGTATGATAAAAACTGAACTATGTGGAGAATGTCATACAATTTTCATTTATTTTCATGGAAATGAGTAAAAATGACTTTCTAGATTTTAGATACAAATCTTATATATAGCACATGACTGCATGTCAATTGTTATTTGATTCTATTTTCTGAATACATTAATTGGTAATTTACCTTTGAACAAACATAAAGAATGTAATTGTGGCTTGTAGGAAAAAAAATAGGTTGCATGTAAGAATTAGGAAAAAACCCTGAAATAGCTTTCAAAAGGACTTATCAATTTGCAAAAACCTTTACATAATTTGACCATGAATCCTAGGACCTTTCTAAGTATGGTGTCAAGTGTCTCCCCAAACAAACAAACAACATTCAGTGAGGTAGTAAGAGAAAAAAAAAAACTTGGTAAGCGCCAGAGATGCAAAAAGAAGCCAAAAGCAGTTCCTTCTCCAAAAGACCTTATAATCTAATGTGGGAGGCAACATGTAAACAAATACAAAGCAAGATACATATAGGATAAATAGGAGATTAATGAACAGAAAGAAGACACTCAAATTAAGAGGGATTCTTTGAAAGGCTTCCTGTAGAAGGTTGGATTTAAGCAGAAACTTAAAGGAAGAAAAGGAGGTCAATACATTGAGTTTAGGAAGCATAACATTCTAGGTAGGAGGGATAACCAAAGAAAATGGCCAGTACTAAAATATAAGCTGTCTTGTTCAGGACATGTTAGGAGGTCAGTGGCACTGGATAAAAGACTATCTGCCGTGATGCAAGGTGTAAGAAGGCTAGAAAAGTAGGAGGGGTGAGGTTATAAAGTGCCTTGAATGCCAAACAGAACTTTTTAGATTTGCTCCTAGAGGCATTAGGAAGGTACTGAAATTTATCAAGTAAGGGGATGATACAACTGGATCTGTTCTAAAGGAAAGTCACTTTGGTGACTGACCTACCAGCAGGCTATTGCTATAATCCATGCATGAAATGATGATGGTTTACCCTAGAATGGTGACAGTTTCAATGGAGAGAATAGGGATAAATCAAGAGATACTGCAAAGGTGAAATGAACAGGCCTTGGCATTGGATTGGGCATAGGATGTGTGTGACAGAGAGTAAGGAGATGAGAAAGACACATAGTCTGAGGGATTACGATGATGATGATGCCCTGTTTAATAGAAGGGAAAGGTTAGGGGAAAATATAATAAATTTTTGACAGGCTAAATTTAAGATATTCTGCTAGATATATTGCTAGATATACTCTTTGAGATGTAAGAAATAATTGGAGATATAAGTTTAAAGGTCAGTCAAGAGGTTAGAGCAGGATGGGTAGATTTGAGCACATAGATGGTAATTAAAGTAATGGAAAGTGATGTGATCTCCAAATGAAGTAGTACAGGGAGAGAAGAGAATAGGGCACAAGACAGTCCACTGTGGAGCAGAAATGGTTAGAGTGTGACAATGAGGATGTTTGTGAGAATGCTGAATGAGAACCCAGTAAGTGAGCCTGAGAAGTAGTGATAAGATTAGTAGGAAGAGAACCAGGATAGAGTATTGTCCCAAAAAAAGTTAAAAAGAAAATCTATCAAGGAGGAGAAGGTGATCAGAAGAGAATGATCAAAAATATAAAAGATCTTCAAAAAAGGTCAAGAAAATGAGGATTGAGAAAAGGCCATTGGATTTGTCAGTTAATAGATTATTGGTAGCTGGTAAAAGTTGGTTTCAGGATAAGAATCCAGGTGGAATAATTGATTCGATCATTGGTCATGGGTATTGTCTATGGCTATAGATAAGAAGAAAATGTGATGACCATACATACATAGCTTCCTTACCTATGGTATACTATAACGTGTTATAGATTGAGAGGCCAAAGGATCTTAGTTCAAAACCTGACCCTGTTACTGTTTTGTATGGATTTGCATAAATCACTTCCCTATGTTGACCTTTGGTTTCCTCCACTGTAAAATAAGGGGGTTGGGTTCAATGATTATTAAGGTCCCTTCTGGCTCTCAATCTACTTTAGGCTTGAACCAAGTAAATCACACTATTTCTTTCATCTTTCTTTCCATCCATTATATTCATAATACTCATTTGATTCTTTTTTGTGTGAAAGACATCTAAAATGTACTTTTGGAATAGCTTTTGAATATTTGGATCTCCATTGTGAAAACTCACTTGTTTGACAGCTCTAATTTATGTATCACTGAAGAGAATGCCATTGCAGTCTACCAAACAATAAGGAACAATCCATTTCAGTATCTACTTTTATATACAATAGACAGCTTCATTTCTATTACTGACAAGTCTAGCTCTGCTAGGAGAAGGGAGAGAAGATGGCTTGGTGCTCTCTCAGGCGTTACCAGTAAGAGACAGGGAGAATGTGGTGGTTGAGGAGCTTGGATAAAGTGGCTATTTATTTTTTTCATAATTACACAGATAGGTGTTGCAGAGGGAATTTAAATTTTAAAATCCAACCATTTTATAGACATCCAAAAGTGGAAATGAAAACTAAATGTATAATTTTTCATTTTTTCTTTGAAAAATATTTATGTTAATTTTTAACAAAATCGTAACAGAAACATCCTACTCACATTACTGTGCCCTCCTGATATTTTTAATTCTTTTTTTTTTATTTTGTCCTCATTTAAAAAACTAAATCGGAGTCTGTGTATATCATTATTCTGAATCTGCTCTCTTCACTGTGCATTAAATTCATTGAAGTCTTTCAATATTTTTTGGGCTCTTCATATGTTATTTCTTACAGTTCAATAAAAGTCTCTTCCATTTTATTAGTCCATTACCTAATTTTTGTGCATGTAGGTCATTTCTAGGGGCTTTTGCTACTATAAATAATGATATTATATATTTGTAAAAATATTCCCTTTCATTAAAGAAGATCTGTAAAGGATGAACATACTAGGGGGTTTACTGACTCTAAAGAATAATAACAGTTTTATAATACTAGAATTTGCTGTATTTCTTTCCAAGATGATTACATCACTTCATAGTTCCTTCTTACATATGCTGTAGTTGTAGTAAGAATAAGTTTATTCCTATTTCATCATAGCTCTCAAAGCAATGAATTTTACAATTTTAATGCTCTTTTCCACTTAAATGTTTCATGACAAAATGACTTCATTAAAAATATCATGTTATAGATTTTGTATTTTTCCAGGAGTTATTGATAGTTTATGTTTCTTTTTATATTGCTTATTCTTACCCTTTGGACCTGGTTTTCCATTATAGAATGAATGTCCTCTTAATTTTTGTTCAAATACATTTTTTTAAAAATAAGGGAATAGAAATTCTACACAAGTCCTTCCTTCCCATTCTGTTCTTTATAGGTCCTCTTCCTTACATGTCATTGTTTAGGAAATGCTGTGAGGAGTCCAAAGCATAGTAATTTAAGGCACTCTGCACTCACAGCCAGAGTTTGTGCAAATAAAGCTGTCAGTGCTGAAAACAGAAATACTATGGTTGAAATTAAATAAGAAAGTAACCTAAGATGCATGGATTTTCCCTTCTTCCAGATCTCTAATGTTATTCAAAATAACTTTGCCTTGCACCCCAGCTGCAAACTCATTTTGGAAAACAATTGTCAAATATATGTAAGGCTGCTGGAGTCAGACCTGCTGGCAATAGACAGAAATTGCTGTCAGCTCTGCAAAGTAACTGCTTTCTGAATCCTCTAGTATTTAATGTGCATGGAAATAAAGTATTTTTGAAGAACATTTTTTCCTTTTATTTTTTTATTTTTTAATTAAACAAATGCTTTATTAACTTCTGGTTTACATCATTCATTTCCACCAGATTATGAGTTACATTTTTCCCCCATTTTTTCCCTACCCACCATCCCAGGAAGAACGTTTTAATATCTTTATTGCACCTTTGATTGCTAATTTCCAGGAGGAATTTTGTTTTCCTTGCCTTCATTTGGTCATATTGGATACTAAACGAAAGTATTACTGTTAAATTAGAAACTGTCTAAATTGTTTGAAATGTAGTGTAATACAAAAAGGTTATATTCCTATATATTACTCCACAACTAACAATGACTGACATTTTTATAGTGCTGTAAGGTTACCATGCAACTTTCTCATACTTCTTCAATATTGGGAATATAAGTAATTTTCCAATTTTACAAATGAAACATACAGATTCTAAAGAGAATGGTAGAAATTGAATTTATTCTGGCCTCTTGAGGCCAGGACCCCTATGGTTTTCCACAGATCAGACTATTTCACATTGTGTGAATTTGGGCAAATGGCTTCATGTCTAAAATTTGCATTTTCTTGTTTGTAAAATGAAGAAGTTGAACTGGACAATCTTTATTCTTATGTCCTATAATGGATCAAACAAAAGAAAGATCTGATTCCCTAGTAAGAAGCAAATTAGCATAGAATTTACTTAACTAAACATTATACCAGAAATCTCATGAGCTGATTCATTGTGGCAATGGATATAAATATGAATAATAATAAATTGTTATTGTTAGTAAAGTTATGTATAAAGGTAATATTTATAGTTAAGGAAAAATTTTTAAATCATCACTTAATATCAGTTTGCGTATATATCAATTGAGCCCTACTATGTGCCAGACTTTTGGCAATTTGAGGATAAAAATGCAAGAAATAAAATTATCCCTCCTCAGAACAATCTTGTAAGATGGGCATGGAGGTATTATTTCCCCTAGTGTCTAATTGAGTATAATCAAATCTTAGAGATTATCCACTTTTGCCATGGTCACACAATTAGGAAATATTTTAGGTAGACTTGAAAAACAGATCTTTCCTGACACAAAATATTTTCACTAGCAGACATTAATTGATTTATTGATTGATACGTATGATTAATTGAGATATGTGTGGCTAGAAATCTGCTCCATTGATTGAGAAATTAAGAACAATATTTTTGACTTTTTATTTACTTATTTCTGTCCTAGTTTTACTATGGGTTCTTGGGCCAATGGGTTAACATTTATGTTTCAGTTTTTCCTTTTGCAAAATTAAAACAATATCAATGGTCACAATCTGGGGGGAATATCATACATGTTCTACACCTACAAAAGATTGCATTATTAACACTGTTTATGTTGAGTAATAGAAATGTATAATGATAGATCTGAGAAGAATCTAAGAACACAGAATGTTCAACGTTACAACTGATAAGAACATTAGAATATATTATATCTTATTTTAGGTTATAGAACACCCTATTGTTAAGTTAACCTAGTCCATGTCAGAGTTGGGAGAAATTTAGAACATGGTTTATCTGATCTGAAGGAATGTCTTAAGAATGGTTCCTTAAAACAGTTTATGGTGAAGTCTAGACTTCTTGTTTCAGTTTTCTAGGGAATAAGGAGTGAAGGAACTTTTATAAATGCAGATGGGCAATAACTCTTTCATAGTCTTAGTGAGCTGCCTAGGATACAAAAAAATTAAAGGAATATTATCCAAGATGTCATGTCATTACTTATGCATACATATACATAAATACCTACATAAACATGTGTACATATAGATACCCCATTTATATAAACAACAATGTGTAATATATGTATATGCTTGTATATATGAATGTAGATTCACATGGGTATATGCATGTGTAGCAGCAAGCACCCCAACATCCCCAGGGTGGCTGCCAACACAGGTTCTTAGACTGCTTTTCAAAAGGAAAGCAACTCAAAATCAGTTAACAAGCTCACTTTAATCAATCAAACATATATTACCTAGTTCAGTTGGAAAAGGTCAGCACCCCGAACTTCAGAGTATACAGACAGGCTTCCAAACTGTCCAACCATTATAAATACCAGAATCACAGTTACCAGAGAGGGAAGCATCAACATCTGGGTTTTCAAAGCTGGGGGGCTCTCAACGGCTGCCCAGACTCTCATCTAGTCAAAGTACACAACACTTCTCAAAGTGAGCCCGAAAGCAAAGCCTCCCATCCGAGTTTATATAGCCTCCTCTTGGCTCAGAGAATGTAACAACCTTCTTGACCCACTGCCCAATCACAAAGTATCAAGGTGTGGGCTTTCCTGAAAAACAAGCCTCCCACCACAGGCTCCAGGTGCAGTTAACCTAGGGGCAGGGAAGATGTTTAAATTTGCATTTCCATTACAGTATGTGTCTATAATGAATGTACTATATGTTTATACATATATTTGCACATGCATACATACTGATTTCTATCCACTCTTTACACTGCTTCTCTCCTTTAGAACAAAGAACATTTAAAGTGACAACCTATGATATTAGAGACTAGCTAGTCCAACTTCCTTGTTTGACAGATGAGGAAGTGGTCTTTATAAAGACAACTTTTAATACAAGCCTCATGCTATTAATGATATATTCTCTCTCACTGTGGTTTTGTGGTGCTTGCTGCTAGTCATGGAAACAAAAGAAAAATTTTAATGAAAACCTTTGGGATCCAGAATCAGAATAATATAACAATTTGGAGCTCAAATAATACTATTATACATGAAACAGTTTATGATTAAGTTATTTCTCCAAGTAGGCATCAGTTTTGAATACTTGTGAATTCTCCAAACCCTATATATCAAAACTCTCTGTTCATTTCCTGGGTGATAAATTCATTATAAACAGGAAATCACCCCCCCCCCCATAGTCAAATGGTATACTACAAACAGCAATGCTTATTTTACTATATTAGTTAAAGATTTTGGTTCTCTGAGCTGTTTTTAGCCTTTTTCATTTCACTTTTTTTCCTGTAGTTTTTGAATCAGTACTTGATACAGGTCAGATACCTTAGGCCTTTCACTTATCCAAAGGTAAAGTATTAGTAATTGATTCTGCTAACAAAGAAAAATCGAAATGAGTTTTTTTTTCTTTTAATAGAAAACCTTCTGGAAAAAAGATGAAAGAATATAATCTGGAAAAACAACAAGAACAACAACAAACTTGAAACTTCAGACATTCTGAGGTTTGAAACAAATATTTCCTGTTAATTTGGAACCTCCCTATACAAGGATTACTTTTCAAAAGGACAAGGTAATTAATTAAAAATCTACAGGTTACAGTTTGAAGGCAATCCCTTTACTCCTTTAAATCTGTTTTTCTCAGGTGTTGCAGTTCTTAAAATTCACCATTAGAAATTATTTCCTCTGTGTACATCCACTGCCATTTTCCGATAAATATCCCTGACTTTTTAATGCTAATCAATTAATAGAGTGTGATAGCTTTTAAAATAATTTTAGTAACTATTGAGTAAAAAAAAAGAACAATTAGACTTTTTGTCAGAGGTTATAACTAGGTGATATGGATAGAAAGGACAATGGGAAAAAACAGGCGGGATATCAGAGTAAGAATAAATAAACAAAACAACACAATTCCTATTAATTAGAGTTCTCCTGAAGTAGAATAAGCTGCCTTGTGAGGTAGTTTCCCTTCCATGGAGGTCTTCAGAGAATAGATGACCTTGGGTTAGGGAAGATTTGGTGGGAATCCATTATTAGGTGTGGTTTGGTCTTGGAGGCTATTGACATCTCTTCCAGGTCTGGAATTTGGTGCTTTTGTAGATGAAGAAGAGATTGCCTGCGGTGTAATGAATCTATCTCTAGATGGTAAAGTACATAGGAAAAGGTACATGTGTAAGGGGAGAGATAGTTTGTGGCATATCTATAACCTAATTTAGGAACTGGTCACAAAAGTAAAAGTGGATTATCCAGTTACAATAGGCTGGCTTCCAAGTAAGAAGTCCCTGGATAACTCAAGCCGGCCTAATGAGAAACGGAGAGATTTCAGAGAAAGAGGAAGTGGGAAGTTAGGCTAAGAATAGAGTACAATGGACTTGGGTGAGTGGTAGAAGGCAGGTGGAAGGGAGTTTGAAAACATATTCTTATAGGTGGAATGTTCCCAAGTAACTATAGAATGAATCGAATAGGTGTTTAGTAAGTATTATTGAATAACAAATTGGCAGCAACAGTTTTTTTTTCTAGATAGAATTTTAATTTAAATAAACTAATTTATGATACTTGACTTCATTGTCCTCTGATTAAGAAATATGTTCATTTGATGAAAGAGCATAACAATTTTGCTATACTGAAATTGTAGCTAATACACCATAAAAAAGATGGCATATTCATTTCTGCCCTCTAGCAACATATTTCCCAATTAGAAAGTGGGGCATATATATGGTTCCAGACTAGAAGTCAGATGTCAGTATAAGGCAGTGCAAGATTCAATGCCAAAGAGTGCTGGTGGGTCTCAGAAAAGAGAGAGATTTGTGGAAACTGGAGGGGTCAGGGAAAGCTTTATGTAAGGAACAGGGTTTGAAGGAATCTGAAGATTTAGTGAAGCTGGAAATTACATTCCAACCTGGGTGAAAAGGATGAGCAAATAAAGGTATAATGGTGGGAATAGGATTAGAGGTGGAGTTGTCTGAGAAAGAGTAAAATAGATCTGATTTGGATGATTCATGTAGATAGGTATATAGATCATGATGTCTTACATTTATATAGTGTTTTACTCTTATAATAGGATTTACATATAAAATCTCATTTGAATTCAATAAATAGGTGAGATAGGTAAGGTAATAGAACTACTGACTTTGATATTTTTATGGCTCCATTTTTGCATCTATGCAGTGCAGGTCAACTTTCATCCACACCATTTGCAGAAGGGGCAACTCCTTCTTGGACAGATTACCTGGTTTTCTTAAAGATGCAAAGAAAGCTAAGAGTGGCAAAACTGGGAATCTAACAGGTTTCTTGAATACAGATCCAGTACCATTTCAATTCAACCAATGAGGGCTTTAAATGCAATATTGCAAACCTTTTACCTTAAGTCCCTCATTAATAAATTAACTGTTGAGTGAAGGTTCAATCTTCATTTGTACTCATTAATCCATAATCAATAAATTAATTCTAACAATTTAGTAAGCAATAACATTGCCAATAATTCAGATAATACTTACTGGCCTGCATAGTTCTCATCTAAAATGCAAATTTGACTTTTTAAACCTTGGAGTTTTAATTAAGATATATAAGAGCAAATTCTACTGTTTAGACTTGTCAGTTAAAACAAATGGCCATTCCAGCTAATAAAAATACAAGAATGTAAGAAAATATAGTTTTTAAAAAGATATTCTGTTCCATATTCATTCAATATTTTATGTTTTATAAAATTTATATAGGAGCTCTACATAATTATAATATTACTGAATAAATTTGAAGGGAGGATGCATTTATATACATGAGAAAAAACTCATTTCTCTAAAACTCTTGGTGTAAAAATAGTTATAGGCAATTTATTTCTGCTGGAAAATATGGCGTCCCACCCCCCTTTCTGTAAAGCACTTTTTTTTTATTATCAAATTCTATCTGTCAAATGGTACTTTCCCTGTTGCCTACAAACTTGTTCCCATACTTAAACAATGATGAATAGCTTAATATAAAATAATAGAATAATGGGTAAATAATAAATAATTTTAAGAACTTTCACTAGATTCTACCATTTTCTCAAGCTATCATCATATGTCTCCTCTTGATTTTTTTCCTAGACATAAATAAGCAACAAAAAGCTGTCTACATGCATTGCTTTCACTTTATCTCTTCTCACCATTTTTCAAACATTGACAATCTAGCTTCTGATGTCATCACTCAACAGAAATTGCTCTCTCTGTACTGTTCAGTATTCTCTTAAATGCCAGATCTGGTAGCCATTTCTCACTTCTTATTCATCTCAGCCTTTCAAATATATTTGATACTGCTGACATTTCCTCTCCAATCTCTTTTTTTTTCTTTTTCATGTCTGTGAAATTACTCTCTTGTTTCCTTCCTACTTGTCTGATTACTCCTTAGCCTGCTTTGCTAGATCTTCATCTGCGTTATGTCCCCTAGTAGTCATATATATCCTATTTTCTATTTTGGGCCTCATTTTCTTTATATACTTTCAGTAAGCCACCTTATTAGTTCCTATAGGTTTAATTATCACATTTCTTCAAAAAACATTCAGATGCATATATCCAGTCCCAGATTTTTCCTGAGCTGTAATTGTGAGTGTGCAACAACCTATTGGACAGTTCAAACTGAATTTCTCATAGACATCTAAAATTCAACACGTCCAAAATAGAGCTAATATCTTTCCCCAAAAACTCACCCCTCTTTCAAGTTTATTTCTACTGAGGGCAGCACAATACTTCCAATTTAATGTTTGCAACAATAGTTATCCTAATCTCATTACCATACAGATCTATTATCCAAAATTAATTGTTTCTATCTCTACATCTCTCATGTTTGCCTGTTTTCACTACTCACCCAGCCATCATCCTAGTTGCAAAATCTATTACCTCTAACTCTTGGGCTATTACAATGGCCTTTTAACTAGCCCCCTTCTCCAGGTCTTTCCCCAATCCAAACTATCTTTTGCATGGTTGCCAAAATCATTTACTTTTATTTCAGTTCTGAAAATACTACTTCTCTCTTCAATAAAATTCTAATGGCTCCCTATTGCTTCTAAGATAAGATGTAAAAACTTTTTGACTTTTATAATATTTTACAACCTTATCCTAACCTAATTTTCAACTTCCTTATACATTAATTCCTTTTCTCCACTTGATGGTTCAGTCAAATTTTTCTTCTTGCTTGTTTCTCAAATATGACTACCATCTTCTCTATCCATGACTTTGCAAAGGACATCCCTCATGCTTGGAATATAATTCCTTCTCTTCCCCACCTTGTAGAATACCTTATATCATTCAAGATTCAGTTGAAACCTGAAATTTGACATTTGGATACAAGAAGCAAGAGTAGCATGAGAAGGTAAACATGGAAGAGAAATCATTAGGAACTTATCAGAGTTGAAATATTTACATTCCTACATGAAAAAAAGATAATTGTAACTTAAAAACTTTTCTCAGTACGAGAATAGTTTAAGGGAATATAAATGTGTGTCTGTGTGTGTATGTATATATATATATATATATATATATATATATATATATATATACATACATACATACATACACTTGTCTTTATAGGAGGATATATGGCCATATGAATACATATGTGATTGTTCGGATATATGTGTACGGGTATAAATAGAGGGCACAGGACCAATTGAATAGGAAGGGATGATACAAAAAAGGTGAAATTGTGAGGTGAGAGAGGAACATAATGAAAGGAGATAGAGAGAGACAGAACAGGGTAAATTTTCCCATATAGAAAATCAAGGGAAAACTGTTGCAATGGAATGGAAGAACAGGAAGGCAAAAGGGAATGGGTCAACCTTACTCTCTTTTTAAATTTTTTTTTTTTTTTCTTTTTGGAGGGCAATTGGGGTTAAGTAACTTGCCCAAGGTTACACGGCTAGCTTTTTGTTTGTGTGTGTTAAGTGGCTGAGGCCGGAACCGAACTCAGGTCCTTCTGGCTCCGGGGCCAACACTCTACTCACTGCGCCACCTAGCCGCCCCTTTTAAAATTTTTTTTTGTGTTTTTTCTCTTTTTTTAAAACAAATGCTTTATTAACTTCCGGTTTACATCATTCATTTCCACCAGATTTAGAGTTTTTCCCCCATTTTTTCCCTACCCACCAGTCCAGAATAGTAGTCCCACTAGATATCCCCTCATTCAATTTGCTCTCTCCCATATCTTCTCCCATACCTCTTCGACTTTGCCATTAGAACAAGGTGAATATCTGAGTCCCAATGCCTGGATATCTTATGAAACATTTAATTTTAAAACTTCGATTTTCAGATCCATTCCCTTCCTCCCTTGTCACCCACTCCCTCTGAGAACATAAGCAATTCAGTATGTGTTGTACATGTATAGCTATGCAAAACATTACCACAGTAGATATATTGTAAAAGACTGCTTATATTTCCCTCCCACCCATCTCGCCTCCCATCTGGTCCATTCCCTACTTTGATCCTGTCCCTCTTCAAAAGTGTGTACTTCCAACCTCCCCTCCCCCTAGAATGCCCTCCTCTCCATCATCCCCCCTCTCATTCCCCTTTCCCCTACTCTCCTGCAGGGTGAAATATCCCATTTAGTATGTATGTGATTCTCTCCTTGAGCCAACTTCAATGAGTATATGGTTTTGCCTTTTTGTCTTCCTGTTCTTCCCCTCCCCTGCAACTACTTCCCCTTGCCTCTTATACATGAGATAGTTTACCCTACCCTCTCTCTCCATGTCTCCTCTTGCCACTTTCCTCTCTCACCTCTTAACTTCACCCCTTGAGTATCATCCCTTCCCATCAAATTCAAACTGTGCCCTCTATCCATGTATAACTATACACATATATACACACCTTCATATATGTATTCATATGACCATATACCCTTCTTCAATTATTTTCATAATGAAAAAGGTTTCATCAGACATAGTTATTGTTTTTCCATGTAGGAGTGTAAATAGTTCAATTTTGATAAGTTCCTTTTGATTTTTTTCCCTGCTTACCTTCTCATGCATCTGTTGCTTCTTGTGTCTGAATGCCAAAATTTCTATTCTATTCTCTGTTTTTTTCCTCAAGAAGGCTTGAAAGTCCTCTATTCCACTGAATGACCATATTTTCCCCTGAAACAAGATACTCAGTTTTGCTGGGTAGGTGACCCTTGGCTTCAATCCCAGCTCTTTCACCCTTTGGAATATCATATTCCATGCCCTTCGATCCCTCAGTGTATAAGCTGCCAGGTCCTGTTCTGATTGTGTTTCCACACAATTGTTTCCACAATATTGAAATTGTTTCTTCCTGGCTGCTTGTAGTATTTTCTTGTAGTATTTTCTCCTTGATCTGGGTGTTCTGGAATTTGGATATAATATTCCTAGGAGTTTTCTTGTTGGGATCTTTTTCAGGAGGCAATCTGTAGATTCTTTCAACCTCTATTTCCCCCTCTGGGTCTAAAATATCAGGGCAATTTTCCTTGAGAATTTTGTTAAGGATGATTTCTAGGTTTTTTCTTTGATCTTGGCTTTCAGGTAGTCCAATAATTTTAAATTATCTCTCCTGGATCTATTTTACAGGTCAGTGGTTTTTCCCATGAGATATTTCACATTGCCTTCTATTCTTTCATATGTTTGGATCTGTTTAGCAGCATCCTGATTTCTCATAAAATCACTAGCTTCCATTTGCTGCAGTCTAATTCTGAAGGAATGAATCTCCTCAGTTAGCTTTTGAGATTCTTTTTCCATCTGGCAAATTCGGCTTTTTAAGGCATTCTTCTCTTCATTGCTTTTCTGAGCTTCTTTTGCCATTTGAATTAGTCTATTTTTAAGGTGTTATTTTCCTCAGTCAGGCTGTTGACTGCCATTTCATACTTTTCTTGAATCTTTATCATTTCTCTTCCCACTTTTCTTATCTGCTTCTTAAGGTCCTCTATGTCCTCTAGCTAGCTTGTATTTTCATTTGGGACTTTTGGTGCAGGAGTTCTGACCTCACAGTCCTCCTCCATGCTTTGAGCCTCTTTGCCCCCAAAATAGGAGTCCAATGTTGAATGTTTCTGTTTATTTTGTTTCTTTTGCCTAGGCATGTTGCCACTTAATTTCTTGATTTGGGGGCTTGTTGCCACAGTAGGACTCTGCCTCCAGAGAAGAGAGCTTTCATGCCAAACTTGGGGTCTTCACCACTTCCGCAGGTTGGGTGGCCTCTGTAAAGCCTCCACCTGCTCTGGCAAATAGGATACCCACCCCAAACTCCCCCCCCACCAGACCACAATCCAGATCCAGGCAGTTTAAAGCAAGAGAGATGGACCCCCATACTGATTGTTGGATCTCCCTACAGTTAGCAGACCAGGAGCTAGAGCTGCCACTGATGCTTCAAAATGGCTTCTGTGCAGTGTTTCTTCAGCAGCTTTTTGCCCCCAGGGGAGGTAGCCGACACGTTCCCCAAATACTGGTCCCAACGTCCATAGGGCACTAACCTCTCACCTTTTTCTAGTCATATCTGTGCTGATAATTCTGGAAAAGCCACAGCTGCTGATGTTCTGGGGTCCCTCCAGCCAGCTGCTTGCCCAGATGCTGTAGGGCTAAAACCATGGCTCATGTGGGCCTGGGCTCAGCTCTCAGAGCCCTGTGCTTACTGCTCCCTGCAGGGCTGCTGGGCTGTCCTCAGTGGGAGGTTAGCTTCTCTGTGTAGTTTTGTGGGTGCTGGGGCTCCAGAAATTGTTCAGAGTCCCCTTTTACATTATTTGGAAGTTGTGTGGGGCAGAGCACCTTGGAAGTGCTGTTTCTACTCCGCCATCTTGGCTCCACCCCTGGTCAACCTTACTCTCATTGAATATGGCTTAGATATGGGATGACATATATATATATATATATATATATATATATATATATATATATATATATATATATTAATTTGGGCAACTTTCCCTAAAGGAGGGTGGGGTGGGGGGAAAGGGATGAGATGGGGAATGATGGAGCACAAGGCAGTTTGAGGGTAGGGAAGTTGGAAGCACACACTTTTGAAAGGAGACAGGGTCAAAGTAGAGAAGAGAACAAGTTGGGGATGGGATAGAATGGAGGGAAATTTAGTCAATCTTTTACAATATACCACTATGGAAATGTTTTACATACCAGCTATATTGAACTGCCTATCTTCCCAGTAAGGTTGGGTGATGAGGGAAGAAGGGAAAGAATCTGGAATGCAAATTTTTAAAATCAAATGTTCATACATATATAAATTTATATTTAATATATTCATATATAATTATTACAATGTAAAAAATATATGTGTTATTTACTATTGTTACAATGAATGTATTCCAGATACAGAGTAATCATTAGACCTTTGAAAAATGTAGGTTTTCTTTTTCAGTCTGTATATTGTATTTATCAAACTAATTATGTATGTACGTCATTAAAGGAAAAATGGCATCAATAACTATTTGTTAACCACAAGCCAGATCTAGACATTTCAATGCATCTCATCCCATCCAATCGCATCCAATAATATTTTATTCTCATATCTTAAAGCCCTTACAATATACCCAATACTATGTGATATGAAAGGCAAGAATGTGGGATTACATAATTAAATATAAAACCCAAAATATTTTCACATAAATTAAAGCCAAATTCCATTCAAGATAATTTACAGAGAACTATAATTATTATATCCTATTTCAACATCACTGTTTTGTATCATTCACTCACACTCATAGGTCTTCAGATTACTACTTAAGAAATTAAGTCAATGACTTTCTGTAATTTTATAATGGTAATGGTAATTTGAAGATCTTCCCTGCCCTTAATAGAACAAATGTAATCACATGGAACCCACCATGAGAGGAGCTTGGTGAAAGGATGGAACAAGAAGGTTGTGGCAGAAAGGAGTAGAGGAGAGCAAGAGCAGATCTGGGAACAGGAAGAGAAGAGACAGAGCACCTAACATGAGTTAGAGAGTGGCATTTTTGCTTATGAGAGCCTGCTTTGATTTGAAGGCCTGACAGATTGAAGGTTTGGGGGTGTTGATGCTCAATGCATTGGTTATGTGTACCATCTTCTTGGTTGCTATGATGGATTTGGCTTTCTGGTGTGGGGATTTGCTTTTCTGGTGTGTATATGTATATGTATATGTGTGTATATATGTATGTATATATACACATATATGTATGTATGTGTGTATACACACACATATATATGTATATATATATACATATATATGTATATATATACATATACATATATATATATATATATATATATATATATATATATATATATATATATATATATATATACATACATACATACCGGGAATCACACCTAACTACAATCCTTTTTTTAAAAATTTGACAACTAAAATCAGGGAAATGCCAAGACAGAATATATTTGCATCTCAACAAAATTCATGACAAAATATTTTATGTTATTCTTGTGGTCTAGATAGGAGGTAGCTAGGTGGCACAGTGGATATAGTGGATTGAGCACTGAACTTGGAATTATGATAGACTTGAGCTCCAATCCAACCTCAAACACTTACTAGCTGTATGATTCTTGTCAGCTCGTCATCTATCTGCCTAAGTTTCCCCATTTGTAAGATGAGGGTTAAAAAATAGCACCCATGTTTTAGAATTGCTATGAGGATAAAATGAGTATTACCTCATTTATAAATATTTATAAAGTGTTTTATAAATCTTAGAGTTCTATATAATGTTATTATTATTATACAAATGGGCACAGTTATAGCTGTATAAATGAGCATAGGCCAGCAAACAAGTCAAGCCTAGATTTTAGAAGCCTCTCTGAGACTTGGAAGATTCACATGCAGCAGGCAGATATTTTACCCTGCATATTACAATTTCACTTATCATTACAGAATACTGGATCTAGAGCTGAAAGAGACTTCAGAGGCAATTTAGTCAATGCCTTCTCCCTGTTGCTATTTTTCTTATAACTTCCAGATCCTGGTCTTATTAGTTTTTTCTCCATTTAATTTCTCAATTAGTCACTTTGCCTCTGACATTAGATATTGGTTACCAATCATATCTGCCTAAATAAGAACTTTTTTTTTTTTCTTGAAGATCCCCTAAAAGTCATGATCTTCATCTTCATGATGTTTCCCTCATGCATTAGAGATTAAGGAACTGTATATCACATAAATCAGAATCTAGATTCCCTGCGTCCAAAAGGCAGCTTCTTTTTTGAGCAATCAGCCATCTTTGTGACCCCTTTCTTTCCTCTTGCTGTTATATAGTTCCCAGACTACTTGAATTTGTGGTAACCAATCCCTTCAATGATTGGTCTACAAGAGTATTCTGTGCCATAAAGTCCTCTTTCTCTCTAGTTCCTCATATTTATATCCCAGGATTCTTCATTTTAGGTTTTTAGACTCCCTTTCTGTGGTTTGGAATGTGCCATAATAAAAGTCTATTGTTTTCAATATTGGTAGTCAGTCCGGTTTTCTGAAAACTCCCTTTAAGTATCATACCTGCTTGTTCATATGGGGAAAGTGTCAAAGGGCTTTATTTATTTATACCAATAAATCACAGGATCATAGACTTTAAATTAGAAATGACTTTAAAATTCACTTAGACCAACTTTTTCATTTTGCTATTGAGAAAACTAAGGCAAAGTAAAATGATATTTCCCAAGTCATGTAAGTAGCAAGTTACAAAGTCATTTCCTCTGACTGAACCCAATATTCTTTTTTTTAATTTTATTTTTTTAAACAAATGCTTTATTAACTTCTGTTTTACATCATTCATTTCCGCCAGATTTTGAGTTACAATCATTTTCCCCCCATTATTCCCCTACCCAACCTCCCAGAATAGTAGTCCCACAAGATATCGCTTCCTCCAATCTGCTCTCTCCCATACCTTCTCCCATACCCCCACTGACTTTTCCATTAGAGGAAGGTGAGTCTTTGCATCCCAATGCCTGCACATCTTATCTCCCTATTACAAGCAAAAGAGTATTAATAATAGTATTTATATATATTTGAAACATTTAATGTTAAGACCTCGAATTTCAGATCCATTTCCTTCCTCCCTTGTCACCTATTCCTTCTTGGGAGATAAGTAATTCAGTATATGTTGTACATGTCTAGCTATGCAAAACCTTATCATAGTAGATATATTGTACAAGGCTGCTTATAATTCCCTCCCACTCATCCCACCCCCCACCTGGTCCATTCCCTACATGATCCTGTCCCTCTTCTATAGTGGGTACTTCCAACCTCCCCTCCCCCCTAGGATGCCCTCCCATCCATCATCTCTCCTCTCATCCCCCTTCCCCCTATCCTGCTGCAGGTTGAGATATCCCATTTAGTATGTATGTCATTTTCTCCCTGAACTAAATTCAATGTGAATGTGGTTTTGCCTTTTTAGCCTTCCTTATTCTCCCCCTCCTTTGCAACCACTTCCCCTTGCTTCTTCTACATGGGATAGTTTACCCTACCCTGTCTCTCCCCATTTCCTCTTGCCACTTTCCTCTCTCACCTCATAATTTCATCCCTTGAGTAAACTCCCTTCCCAACAAATTCAACCTATGCCCTCTATCCATATATAACTGTAACCATATACACACACATTCACATATGTATTCATATGACCACACCCCCTTCTTCCATTATTTTCTTGCTTTTTTTTTTTTTTTTGGAGGGCAATTGGGGTTAAGTAACTTGCCCAAGGTTACACGGCTAGGTTTTTTTTTTTTTTGGTCGTGTGTGTTAAGTGGCTGAGGCCGGAACCGAACTCAGGTCCTTCTGGCTCCGGGGCCGGCACTCTACTCACTGCGCCACCTAGCCGCCCCCTTCCATTATTTTCATAGTGAGAAAGATATCATCAGTCACAGTTATTGCTTTTCCATATAGGAATGTAAATAGTTCAACTTTGATAAGTTCCTTTTGATTTCTTTTCCCTGATTATCTTCTCAGGCATCTCTTCCCTCTTGTGTCTGGATGTCAAATTTTCTATTCAATTCTGTTTTTTTCCTTAAGAATGCTTGAAAGTCCTCTATTCCACTGAATGACCATATTTTCCCCTGAAACAAAATACTCAGTTTTGCTGGGTAGGTGACCCTTGGGTTCATTCCCAGTTCTTTTGCCCTCTGGACTATCATATTCCATGCCCTTCAATCCCTCAGTGTAGAAGCTGCCAGGTCCTGTGCTATTCTGATTGTGTTTCCACAATATTGAAATTGTTTCTTCCTGGCTGCTTGTAGTATTTTCTCCTTGATCTGGGGATTCTGGAACCTGGCTATAATATTTCTGGGAGTTTTCTTTTTGGGATCTTTTTCTGTTTTTTTTTTTTTTCTGTTTCTGTTTTTCTGTTTCCTTTGCCTTGCCATGTTGCCACTTAATTGCTTGACTTTTGGGCTTGTTGCCACACTATGGCTTTAAGGCCAGCTAGAGGAATTTTTGTCCCGAACGTGTTGGGGGCAACTTCCATTTCTGGCAAGCTGTAAACCCACCCACAACTTCCACCCTAGATCACAATCCAGATCCAGGGAGGTTAAAGCAAGAGCGATTACCCCTCAAGACTGATCGCTGGATCTCCCCACGATTTGTAGGCTGGGAGCCGGAAATGCCTATGAAAACTACAAAATGGCATGTCTCCTCAGCGGCTTCTAGCTCCCAGGGGAGGGAGCTGACACATTCCCCAAATACAGGTCCCAAAGTCCATAGGACACTAACCTCTTACTTTGTCCTAGGCATGTCTATGTTGATAATTCTGGAGTCACCACAGCTCCTGGTGTTCTGGGGTTCCTCCAGCCGGCTGCTGGCCCTGCTGGCCTGGGGCTAAAACTCACGGCTCACGCGGACCTGGGCTCAGCTCGGCTCCTGAGCTCTGTGCTCTGCGCGCTGCCAGGTCCCAGACCTCTGCGCTGGTCCTTCCTGCAGGGCTGCTGGGCTGTCCTCAGCGGGAGGTTAGCTTCTCTGTGTCGTTCTGTGGGTGCTGGGGCTCCAGAAGTTGTTCAGAGTCCCCTTTTACATAGTTTGGGGGGAATCTGGGGGCAGAGAGGCTTGGATGAGCTGTTTCTACTCTGCCATCTTGGCTCCACCCCCCGAACCCAATATTCTTTAAACTGCATCATGTATTGTAGTATCTTACAGTTAATTGTTGTGTTCAGCACACTTATCCATAACTTAGATGAAGGGAGAGAAATTAACTTTATCATTTTTTAGATAAACAGAAAGCATCTTTGAAGTGCTTATGATATTCAAGTCAATGTGTGAAGCCCTGGGAATACAAATACAAGCAAAAATAAAGACAGTCCCTGCCCTCAAGGATCTTACATGATATCAGAAGAAAGCAGCACATCAAAGGAAGTTTAAAAGTAGTGAGGTAGGAGGAGGCAGCTCAAAAATTCATAGATTGGTTAGAAGTGAATATTGCAGGAATCGGTATATTCCCAAACTGGGGGTCCAGGGAAGAACTCACCAAATGGAAGGAGAAGTAAAAAGACTTGATGCATCTCCTTTGTGAGATGGCACCTGGCACAGAGATGGAAAAGATTAACATAGCTTGAACAAATTATATAATATGAAAAGAAACATTTAAAAAATCTTATTGGATAATGATAATTATTTAATAATGTAAAATTTTTAGGGTCAAATATTAAGAAATAAAAATGGTAAGGGGCAACTAGGTGGCACAGTGAATAGAGCAACAGGCCTGAAGTCAGTAGGAACTCAATTCAAATCTGGCCTCAGACACTTAACACAAAAACTAGCCCTGTAACCTTGGGGAAGTCACTTACCCCCAATTACCCTCCAAAAAGCAAAAAAAAGAAGAGGAAGAAGAAGAAATACAAGTGGTACAGTGATTAAAGAGCTAGCCTTGGAGTTAGGAAGAGCTGGATTGGGTTCTAATACATATCATAGGACCTCCTATAAGTCATTAGACATCTCAGAGTCCCAGGAAACTAAGTTTAAAGGGTGCAAAGGAAATACTGAATTGAATTACTGAGAGTTTCCTAAGGAGCTGATGATTCCAATGCAACATCAAAGCTGATTCAAACATACATATGTAATAGTTATATACTGCATGTATACATAAATATATACATATACACTCTGTGTGTGTGTGTGTGTGTGTTTGTGTGTGTGTGTGTGTGTGTGTGCATATAGTAGAATCTGCCCACTGGTGATCCAAATGGAACTGGCCAGTTGGGCAATATGGCTTTCTATCTTTTCCTCCCTCTCTTTCTCCCTCCCTCCTACTCTTCCTTCCTTCTTTCCTTCCTTCCTTCCTTTCTTCCTCCCTCCCTCCCTTCCTTCCATCCTTCCTTCTTCCCTTCCTTCCTTCCTCTCTTCTTTCCCTGTCTATGCTTTGCCCAAAGGAATGTAATTTTTCATTCCTGAAACCTCTCAATATATCTTGGGGTTTGCCATTTAGATTTTTTCCTTAAGGACCATGCCTTAAAACCAAATCACTCTGACTCTCTTTAATTGGTCAACAATAGGGTCCAGGCCAAGCCCCAGGTGCTCCTTATTTGGTTCTGGATTGGCTCCAAGTAAATGTAAATAGCCATTGTTTCTGTCCTGACCAGAAACCCTGAGGGTACTTTTAACTTGATATGAGGCCATTCTTTGCCTCCTTTTTTTTTACCAAGCCTAAATTACTGAATGGGTATTGCTTCAGTCAAACTGAGACCAGATAAAGACCTTAGCTTATAAAGACTAAGGTCTCCCATTGCATCCAGGTCATTTCCAGTCATGCTGATCTATATCATGCTAGAAACCCAAATGACTCTGAAGAAGAAAATGAGGCTATTGACTTTGCACAGAACTCCCTCGCTTAAATCCAATTCACTTGCATGTCATGGTACAAATTACAAAGACCCATACACCAGAGTTCAAGCACTGGCTTCTCAGGGCTTCTTCTGTACTGGCAGTGGCATCCATCTCAGAATTCTGCTTCCAAGTTTTCCATGACTTGAACTCCTGTGTCTTGGGACTACACCACCTAGAATTAAACAGGGCAAACAAAACAGAATAAAATTTCAAGTTCAATTGTAAGGTCATAAGGTCTAAAGGGAAGGGAGAAGTGAACTTTCCCCAACCCATAGCTCAGTAAATGGTGCCATTGTTGTAGGTTATAAAGACCTTCATCCCCTGGACACTGATGAAAAGAGAGAGAGAGACTGTCCCTATCTGGTAGTTTTAAAGATGTAGCCTGTTCTATATATTCAAGTGAGGTAAATAAACTATTTTCATCCATGAAGCAGGGGAATACAGAGTATTGCAGAAACATCTCCAGTCATCCACATGTATGCCATCATAATCTGGATATGTGCAAAGTCCCATTTTACACACATACATATACACATATACACAACCACCTATGGATGTGTAGGTGAAGCTGTAAGATGTAAACTTTTAATCTTAAATTAAAAGTGTACAGAAGTGGAGGTAGCCTTAGTTTAACAATTTATGTGGGAAACCTTAGGTTTTTAATGACCTGCAAGTTAGATATGTGTCAACACTGTAACAGAGTCATTGAAAAATTCAATCTTAGGCTACATTCATAGGAATATAGTATCTAGGGCAAGTACAATTATACTTTAATAAGCACATTTAAAGAAGAATAACAGAGAATTGTTACATTCTCAAAGGAGAGTGACCAAGATTATGGAATTACTATCATGATCATATGAGGAATAGAGGTGAAGAAACTAAAGGCATTTGTCTTAGAAAAGAGAAGGGAGAGACTTTATGCTATCTTAAGATACACAGAGGAATCTTCTGTAGAATGGTAATGTTAATTTTGATTGACACCAAAGGGCAGAAGGAGGGTCAACAGGTTTCTTGAATATAAGTTTCTTCAGGGAAAGTACTACTTCAGTTTTGTCTCTATCCCTGGCACCTAACAGCAATTGCCTAAAATTCAGTTGTTAAAAATGGAATCCTGTGCCTTAAGAGATGGTGAGCTCCCTATCACAGAAGGCATTCAAACAGAGGCTAGATGGCCATCTGTTAATGGTGCTGCAGAGGGAATTCTAGCTAAATGAGATTACTTCTGAAGTTCCCTACTTACATTAAGATTCCATTCTGTGCTCTGAGCCCTGTGCTAAGTGCAAGTCTACAAAATCTGCAATATATGGAGAGAAATACTCTCAATTTAGGGAAATGGGGAATGTACCAATTGCAAACCAATTCTGTAGAAATATGAGCTTTTATTTCAAATGGCATATGATCTCTTTGATGTGAGGATTATTCCAACAGTACAACTCTTACCTCATTCAGACCTCATCCAGAGCAATTCTTGCCAATGCCATTCCCATAAATCTTCCCACAAGGGAGTACAGCATGGATGTCAGAACAACATGTGAGCTACCCATTGTTAATCCCCTCATCTAGACTATTGTTATTATAAAATATAAGCTATTATATGCTAATAAAAGAGATCAGACACTAAATGGTATTGAAGTATTAGAGACAGTATAGTAATGGGAGTTCAAAAACTAATACTTAGCACAGTGCCTGACACATAGTAAAACCTTAAGCTTATGGATTTAACTTGACTCCAATTGTAGTTAAAAGGCTAAAAAGCAAATAAGAAGGGAGAGGAAGTGAAACTTCTGATGATGTTATTTAAATTGTAGGATGGCCAGAAATGGATGGATTAGAATAAATTAAACTTCTTAGCATTAGAATCATAGGATGTCTGATTTTGAAGGGACTTGAGAGATGATATATTTCAACTTGTTTATTTTAGAGATGGGCAAACTGAGGCTCAGATTTTTAAAGAGATTTGCCACAGGTCACACATTTGGTAAGTAGAAGAGCATTACTACCTTCTACATGGAGTTAGTGCCTTTGCAACTACATTCAATTTACTCCTTTATTTGTTTTTGTTGTTTAGTTATTTTTCACTTGTGTCTGATGCTTTATGACCATTTGGGGTTTTCTTGGAAAATATATTCAAGTAGTTTATAGTTTACTTATCTAGCTCATTTTACAGATGAAAAAACAGAGGCAAGCAGAAATAAATGTCTTGTCTGGGGTCACACAGTTAGTAAAAGTTGAAGGCTGGATTTGAATTTAGAAAGATGTGTCTTCCTGACTCATGTCCCAGCATTCTATCTACTTCACCATCTAGCTGCTTACTCCTTGATACTTATCACTAATGCCAATAATTTTTCAAAGGTAACCTTCCCATTACATGACAAACAATCGCGCCATACTTTAAAGGTGCTAGAAGACAAAAGTTTTCTGGTGTCATGGAAAAGCACTGCTTTGGAGTTAAAGAACCAGAGAGTAAATCCAACTTCAGTCAATTGCTACCTGTATAACCTTGGCTGTCACTTAGTCTCTTCCAGTCTCAGTTTTCCCAACTATTAAATGAGGGGATAGGATTAGATGGCTATTATGGTATGGTAAGTGGACACAATTAAAATACAAAAGGAATCAAACTCTTTTACCCTTTTCCTTGGGTTTCTTTCTCCTATCAACACTTGTTTGAATCTTTGAACAGACTGCTCTGGCTCTCATTTAAATGATTTACTTCATCTCCTAAAGAAAAGCACATTTTAGCCTGTGATTTTTAAATGAGGCAAGGAGAGTGATTGCACCTCCCCAGTAGGGACAGCAGGCCCTATGTTGCAAGCTCCCCAACAGATGGTGCTGTCGAAACTCCAAGAACAACCCAATATACTGTTGTTCTGGGAAAGGCTCCTAGGGCATAGCCATCCACTACCCTGCAGGAGAACTCTTGTTTGGGAACAGATTTTTAAAAGTATGTGCTGACTGGTCAGAGAGAGCTTACTTTCTATTTTAGAAGTGCCAAATCTGAAGGCCAGCACAGTACCCCTAGTGCGACTTGACAGGCTGATAAAGTTATTGACAACTTACAGGCCTGGTGGATGCTGAGCATTTAAGACTCAGCAGCTATTTAAAAAAATACACCACTAGATCCTCAAAAGCAAAAATAAAGCAATCATAGTTATTACCTACCTATTCTGGCCTCAGTTGTTGGCATTTAAATAGGGTATTGTTTTACTGAACTGATGGTTTTCAGTTGGAACTCAGGAGGGAGATAGGAGGATCTATCCTGAATTTTCAAATGGACTTTAAATTACAAAACTGTAAACCTTCATGGACAGGAACAAAGTGAGGTTTAATTATCTCCACGTCTTCTTAAAACAGCACAAGGATTCATTTAACAAAATTTGCTAAATGGAGAAATGAAACAAATGGATGAATGAATGAAATGGAATGGAATGAAAACTCACATTTTTTCTCTCTGTTTGCCACTCTTGATTCATTCAGAGCCCCTTCTTTTCCATTTACAACCTATATGACCTTGAGTAACTTACTTCTGCTTTCTGTATGCCTGTTTTTTCTTTATTCATAAAATGAGAGTTGGAAAAGACAGCTTCCATAGTAGTTTCAAGCTAAAAATCTATTAGAATAGCATAGTTCTTCTCCTCTGGAACAAAGGCAGAAATATAGGGAAGAAAGAAAAAAGTCTGAGAATAGGAGTTAGCATTAGCATAATGGCTCTGTTTCCAACACTTATTTGCTAGCTGAATAACTTTGGAGAATTCTCTTAACATCTCTGAGTCTCTATTTCCTCACCAGTAAAATGGAGATAAGGATTTTTTTTTTTCTGCTCACATCGCTATTTTGAGAAAGAATATTTGCAAATATGCTTTATATACCAGTCTTCAGTGTCTCATCTCTATCATCCCCATTCCCCCATAGCTGTCAAATATAACAAAGACCTTGTTTGGCTTTCCACTCACATAGATAAAACCCATTTTTAGTGCATAGAATTGTCTGATAATCAAAGAGTTAAAATAATTTGACCATAGTCAAACAGCTAATAAATATCTGAGGTAGAATTGGAGGGGGGAGTGGGGTTCCCCAGGTCTGGCACATTGTACACTACACTAACTTCATTTTTCTGTTAGTAGCATAAGAAATAAAATTAATGATTGGATTTCATTGCTGTAGGGAGTTCCCAGATGCAGAAACTCCCTCTACTTAAAAATGTAAGTCACCCCCTTGTCTGTAACTTGTACCTTTGAGGGGCATAGCCAAGATGGCAGCATAAAGACAGGGACTCATCTGAGTTCATCCCCAAACCCCTCCAAATACTTTTTTAAAAATGACTCCAAATAAATTCTAGAGAAGCAGAACACATATAAAGATAGAGTGGAACAAAATTTAAATGCAAGAAAACTTAAAAGCTAAGTAGGAAGGGTATATTGTACCAAGGTGAGAGAGGACCACAGTCCAGTGCAGGCTGGGCCAACACAAACCAGGTGCCAGCAAATCAGAAGCAGACTTTGGGAGTGATTGAACAAGCAGTGGCAGTAGCAGTAGCAACTTCTGGAGTGCTCATCCCACAGAAAAAATTGGGGTTGAACAACTTGTAGATGGAGATTATAGGAATATTTTTGCTAGCACTGAGGCAGGATTCTATTGCTTTGCCCATATCTAGATCCAGGACACAGTCCTGGGTGGCAGTCCCAAGACAAAAAGTAGTACTGTCATAGCTGAGCTTGTCTCCATAGTGGAGTGGGAATCCTTATCATAGCTCCAGGGCAGAAAAAAGTGCTTATGGTCACCCACAGACCAGAGCACAGGCCTGGAAAGGAGTAAACATTTCTCCTTAGATCATTCAGCCTTGGAAGAAACGAAAACTTACAGGCTCCTAGAAGTATTTCTGAAAGCAGATGCACAAAACTCCTAAAGCTTGGGAGGTTACTCTCGCCATGCCAGAAACAGAGTAATACTTTAATAAAGAGCTAAAAGTCAAGTAATAAACTGGTAATACGAGCAAGTAATTAGAAAACCCTCGGACTGTAGAAAGTTACTATGGTGACAAGGAAGACCAAAACATATATTCAGAAGAAGACAACATAGTCAAAACCCCTACCTATATCCAAAGACTCCAAAAATTTTTTGAAAAATTAGAATGGAGCAAATGGAAGCTAATGACTTTATGAGAATTCAAGAAACGATAAAACAAAACCAAGAGATTGAAAAATTAGAACATTGTGAAGTATCTCATTGGAAAAAAAAAACTGACCTGAAAATAGATCCAGGAGAAAGAACTTAAAAATTATTGGATTAACTGAAAAATCATGAGAAAAAAGAGCCTAGACATAATCTTTCAAGAAATTATCAAGGCTCTTCAGTTGTCTGTAAGGTGCTTGGTTCTTCTTTGGAAGCTAAGACCACGTTGCGGTGAAACCTCACTTCAGCCGGCGACTAACACCACTACAAACAAGCTTCTCCTCATCTGTCTGCTGAAATGGCCGTCTCCGAGCTCGCCTGCATCTACTCTGCCCTCATCCTTCACGACGATGAGGTTACTGTCACGGAGGATAAAATCAATGCCCTCATTAAAGCAGCAGGTATAAATGTTGGACCATTCTGGCCTGGATTATTTGCCAAGGCCCTGTCTAATGTCAAAATTGCAAGTCTCATCTGCAATGTAGGAGATGGTGGACCTGCCCCAGTAGCTGGTGGTGCTGCCCCTGCTGGAGGGGCTGCTCCTGCTAGCACAGCTGCCCCAGCTGAGGAGAAGAAGAAAGAGGAAGCAAAAAAAGAAGAATCTGAGGAGTCCGATGATGCCATGGGCTTTGGTCTGTTTGACTAAATATTTTTGTAACATTAAATAAAAAGCTTAACTCAAAAAAAAAAAAATAAATTATCAAGGAAAACTGCCCTGTTCCAGAACCAGAGGTTAAAATTGAAATTGAAAGAATCCACTTATCACATCCTCAAAAAAAAATACTAAAAGGAAAACTCCCAGAAATATTATAGCAAAATTCCAGATCTCCCAGATCAAGGACAAAATATTGCAAGCAGTCAGAGAGAAATATTTCAAGTATCATGGAGGCACAGTCAGGATAACATAAGATTTAGCTGATTCTATATTAAAGCATCAGGGGGCTTAAAATTTGATATCCTGTTTGGCAAGGAATCTAGGATTTGGTGTCCTTCTTCTATGGGTTGGCAAAAATCCTGCCCTCTGTGTGTTGAAGACATTTCCTCTTTATAATAAAATTTTTCTTTGCCTCAGGGCTCATTTCAGCTACCATCTTTTTCATGAAGTCTCTTTTGATTCCTGCTCACAAACTTGTCTTTATTTCTCATTTGTGGTATCACCCTCCCTGATGGATTATACTAACTTGTGTATCTATTATGCTTATTTCTCCTGATTAAACTATAAACTGTGAGGGAAGCAATTTTTCTCATTTTTCATCTTTGTATTTCTAATTCCTATTACAGTATTTTACTTGTAGTAGAAGTTTTGTATATTTTATCAGTTCATAATCCAAAAAGTGCTCTATACAGAGTCATTATCAACATTTTCTAACTTTTCTTCTCTCTCATCAAGTTTTTTTTTAAATTTTTTTTTTATTTAAAACTTTTTATTAAGCATTAGCCTCCTGTTTACTCTTCCTGAACCAATCCATAGAAAATTATGTCAAGGAATTGAAATCCAGAAAGAGAGCAATCACAGAAATCAAATTCTCAATAAATCTGTAAAAATATTCATTAACTCATTATAGGTAGTCAATTATATCCCTTTGGCATCACTGAGCTAGTTGTCTCAAAAATCTTACAATTTGAGCATAGAGAACTTTGATCTGCATTGAAAGAAAATTCAGAAAATCTTGATGAAACATCAAAAGGAGGTGTCACATTGGAAGAGGAGTGAACAGGTCTAAATATTCTAAGGTAGGTCAAGATTATTGTGCTTATGAGGGACACACAATGGCATTGTCATATCAGGTAGATATGGTGGTTAGGACCTTTTCCAAACTAAGGACCTAAAGGACGTTCAACAAAGAGAAATGATTTAGCATTTGTTCCTTCCCTGTGAGGCATGACTGTGCTTGCCTTTGGTTGTACTAAAGAAAGACCAAGCTGTGTCAGATACTCTTTGTGTTCTTTTTTCAGCACCAAATAGATGACTCTCATGTTCTTTTTATAAGTTGATGAGGCAACATTTAATATTTGCCCCTTTAACCGTTTTTGATTTCCATTAATAACAAAGACTTTGAAAATCAAAGTCAACTATGATTTGCAAATTGGAATTAATTAGGAATGTCTAATTCAGCACCTCCCCAAAAGTCCAAAATACTTTACATAGAAATAGTCAATTTAGAAAGCTACTATTTTCCAATAGCACCTTTCTTCTTCTTCTCCTTCTTCTCCTTCTTCTTCTCCTTCTCCTTCTTCTTCTTCTTCTTCTTCTTCTTCTTCTTCTTCTTCTTCTTCTTCTTCTTCTTATTATTATTATTATTATTATTATTATTATTATTCCTGTAGAGCACTGGCTCCTTGGTTCAAAATTTGAAATAAAATATCCATGAATTTTAAGAAGATAGAAAGGGTAGTGTGTGTGTGTGTATTTGTGTGTGTGTGTGTGTGTGTGTGTGTGTGTGTGTGTGTGTGTGTGAATACTTAGTCTTCCTGGGAAAGTAGGGGATTAGCTACAATTGTGAATATGTGGGGTCATATAGAACATACCTCATATAAGCATTATGTAGGTTCATATCATGAAAAGTGTGCTTGATTTAGACTCAGAGGACCTGGGTTCAAATTCCACCTCTGTTGTTACATATGAGGCCTTGTGAAAATCACTCAATATCCACTGGTCTCAAATTCCTCATCTGGAAAATTAGGGGATTAGAACAGATGGCTCCATTTTAGCTTTAAATCTGTGATGTTATCCTAGTACTTGGTTATTTTTGTCATAGCTGCTCTGCCACATACTTTTATCTATTACTCAGGGACCACATTTGATATACATATAGGCCAGATCCACTGATCAATATGGAGGGAGCAGTGAACTTTCAACAAAATTTCTAGAATCACTGAGAGCATCAGTATTCACTGAGATTTCCTCACTGAAGCATTCCTAGCCTATTGAAGATTTGGATTCTTTACTTTTATTCATAGTATTCAAAAGCAATCTAGGGTAAAAATGGGAATGACTTTTTTTGGGAAATCCAGCTAAAAAAGGATTGAAAAAGTATATTTGATCCCTGGAGCAAAGACAAACGCTTTTGAAGTTGGAGCACTTGGGTCCAAATGCTGGCTCTGATACTTACAACCTGTATGACTTGAAACATACAGCTTAAACTTCTTATAGACTATTTTGTTGAATGAGCTCATTATACTTAATGATTTCTAAGAACCTTTCCACTTCTAATAGTTCTGTGTTCTTTTGACCAGATTTAAAATATCACTCATAATCCCCCACTGTATATTCTTTGGGGGTGAGATACCTACAATTTCAATAATTTGAGAATCTCAGTACAGAAAATGTCTTTACAGATGGGCAAATCATTTGTATTTCATAGTTCTTGAAAGTTATATGTGGCATGGAGGAGTAACTAACAAAAGTCATAAAGACTATCAGTATTTTTCAGAGTTAAGACTTTAACCTGTCTGATGAAACACTTTCATTTTACAGTTGAAGAAACTTGGGACTGCAGAGATGGGTTGTTGAAGGTCACATAGGTTATCACAGAGGCAAGATTTGAACTCTGATGCTAGAGACAAGTTCCTTTCTATTGTATAATATGTCCTCTATTTGTCATTTTTCTCAGATCTAAAATCTTTAATTTTATTAGGTTATTCCACACCAACTGCCACTTATTTTAGGGTGCATATTCCTGGAAGCTTTTGAATTGGAAAGAAAGGAGACTTTGAACTATTAGTCATAGTGAAAGAAGGAAATTTAGAAAGACTTACAGTGAGAGACAGTGTGGAGTTGAGATTTAAGGGACTCCTTTAGCCTCATTGATAATAGATAATACCTATGTGGCCTATAAAACATGATATAAATATGAACTAAATTAGGAGTTTAAGAATCAAGAGACTCTAACAAGTTCCCTATATAATGTGGTTTATTAAAGGGGAGAGAAAAATTTCGTCTCTGGAAACACTTTCACATTGAATAACAAAAGCCTGAAATGCTTTTATTAGTGGTTTTAGGGGCAGCTAGGTGACACAGTGGATAGAGCATGGTACCTGGAGTGAGGAAGACCTGAGTTCAGACACTGGCTAGCCGTGTGGCCCTGGGCAAGCCACTTAATCTCTATTTGCCTCAGTTCCTTATCTATAAAATGGAGACACATTGGAGAAGGAAATGGCTAACCACTCCAGTATCTCTGCCAAGGAAATCCCAAATTGGGTAATGAAGAGTCAGACATGACTGAAATGACACAACAACAACAACAACAACAATGGTATCGATGGTATTAATATCTTAAGAGGGGTCTACTTTCACAATTTTCTAGCACCACTGGTCATAGTATAGGAAAGAAAACTGGTTGGAGTTTGAGAATATGAGTTCAAACTCTCATCTTGCTACCAACCACAAGGACAATGGGCAAGTCACAACCTTCCTGGAACTTATTTTCTTCAGTTGGAAAAGGAAAGGATTGCAGTAGATTTTCTTTAAGGTCTTATCTATTATTATAGTGTTAGGTTCCTTGTAAATCTATGGTTCATAGTTTATCTAAGCAGAAAACTAAATTTACAATCAAATATGTTGTGGTATATTTAATTATGTCATCAGATTCTTATATAACCCAGATTACAGTAGTCAAAAGTTGGATTAAGAGGAAAAAAAAACAATCATATGGAAGAAAGTTAACTTTCTCAGCATCCACTCCCAGAATGGTATAACAGTGTTAAGAACTGGGAAGAGACTTTAGTGAAAGAATCTAGTTCAGAATACTTGGTTTAAAGAGGAGAAAACAAAAGCAAGAAGGGGATCTGAAAAAAAAAAAAAAACAGTGAGTAAGAGTGCCGGCCTCAGAGTTGGGATGACCCGAGATCTAATCTGGCCTCAGAAAATGAGCACCCACACAGAAATAATGACTAGCCTTGTAACCTTGAGCAAGTTACTTAACCCCAATTGCTTTAAAAAAGGGTATCTGACCTGTACAACATCACACAGATAAAAAGTAGGAACATTAGGACTTAAATCCAGGGTTTATATTTCTTTACAACATTTAAGATTCATTCTGTTATACCATGCTTTGTTTAACCCTGAAAGAATCATAGGATATTGAAACCAGAGGAGTTCTTAAACGTCATATCTAAGCTTAACTGTTATATATATGGAGTGACTAAAGACTTGGGAAATGCATGAGTTTTATAATTAGCTATTAAACAAATTATTTAATAAATATGAGGATGAATGTATAGATGCCAGAACTCTTAATTCAGGACAATTTTTCATCTTCTCTACCACATGGCACATAAACATAAAAATGTCTATCCAAAATAACTTGGCCCTTTTACTAATTGGGCTTTAGCATTTATTTATCCAAGGTAGGGTAAATGAAAAGAAATTGAAATTCATGGAAGGAGGGAACAATTTGAGAAGAAACATATGACTCATACCAAGTGAAAATAAAGGGATGGAACACAACATATCATCAATCAAGTGACTAAATATAGAGAATCTGAAAGCAAGGTCACAAATAAGGTAATATAAAAAGTGACATAATCAAAAGAGACAAACACAAAATTGCTTAACTGCAAGTCACCAAATGTAAGAAAAAATGTGGCTGTAGTAAATATGTATGCACAAAATGAAGTAATAATTAAAGTGTTAAAGGAAAAACTAAACAAATTGTTAACAAATTTTGATAATAACACAATACTAGTAAGCCTGTTTCTTGTAAACAACATATTGTAAGATTCTGGTTTTTGCTCCCCTCTGCTATCTGATTCTGTCTTACAGGAGAGTTCATCTTGTTCACATTCACAGTTATAGTTAGTAATTGTGAATTTCCCTCCACAGTAATCTGTGGAGGAGGTTTGGTCTGGCCACTTCAGATTTCTGCCTCTATACCACTGGGCTACAGCTCAGGCAGGCTTTTGCTGGTCAAGTGATGTGGGGCTTGTTGGGGCCCCTCCATGTCTTCTCTTCAGACGCCTTGCTGCCTTTTACACCCCTTCTCAACTCCCAAGCCTGAGGTTATTTCTACTATCTTAGGATTTCACTCTGGGTGGGACACTTATCTTTGGTTTTCGACATCATGGAGGAGGAATCAGAGCTACCAGTGTACTTTTTCATTCTGCCACCTAGAGAAACAGGCAGGCAATTTCTAAGATTCCAGGCTCAAAGCTGATAGTTCCAGGATAAGCTGCTATCTCTGCTGGGGGCCCCAAGCCCTCTCTTACCTGGCTCCAATGATTCCTCCTGTCCCCTGGTGAGATGCTGGTGAGATGGCTGCAATTTGGGATGTGTGAGTAGGCTGGCTGGGCCTGCTTCTCTCTCTGGTGTAGTCTGCACCTCTGCTCTCAAGTCCGAGCTATACAGACCCCACATACTCTGCGCTCCCCCTGTCCAGACCTACTGGGCACTTTCCTGGGCTTGATTCTGCCATGCTCCGTCTCCCAGTGGATTCTGTCACTCCTTAAAGTTTAGTGACAAGATTCATGGAGGAGCTTAGAGAAGTTACTGCTTCCTTTCTGCCATCTTGGCTCCATCCCCTTATCCTCCATTGTAACAGTTTTCTCTTGCCACTTTTGTATGAGATAATTTACCCTAATCTATTTCCTCCTTTCTATTTCTCCAAATAAATTCCTCTCTCATGTCTTAATTTTACTTAATAGATTTCATCCCTTCATATTCAACTAATCCTGTGCCCTCTATATATACATGAACACACTATGTCCACAGTCACACACACACACACAAACACACACATATATACACACACATATATTCCCTTCAACTATCCTCATACGGAGAACAGTCTTATGAGGTTTCAATTATCATTTTTTTTTCCATGTAGGAATATAAGTAATTGAACTTTAGTAAGTTCCTTATAATTTCTTTTTCCTGTTTACCTTCTCATGCTTCTCTTTCTTCTTGAATTTGAAAGTCAAAATTTCTGTTCAGCTCTGTTTTTTTTTTTATAAAGAATGTTTGAAAATCATTTATTTCAATGAATGACCATATTTTCCCCTGTAGCATTATGCACAGTTTTGCTGGCTAGGTGATTCTTGAGTTTAATCCTAGCTCCTTTGAGCTCTGGAATATCATATCCCAAGCATTTTGATCCTTTAATGCTGAAGCTTCTAGGTCTTGTGTTATCCTGATTGTGTTTCCACAATCCTTGAATTGTTTCTTCCTGACTACTTGCAGTGTTTTCTCCTTGACCTGGGAATTCTGGGATTTGGCTAGAATATTCCTAGGAGTTTTCTTTTGGGGATCTTTTTTTCAAGAATCAGTCGGTGAATTCTTTCAAATTCTATTTTGCCCTCTAGTTTTAGAATATCAGGGCAATTTTGCTTGATAATTTCTTGTGAGATGGTTTCTAGGCTATTTTCTTTGATCATGGCTTTCAGGTAGTCCAATAATTTTTAAATGATCTCTCCTGAAATTATTTTCTAGGTCAGTGGTTTTTCCAATAAGATATTTCACATTGCCTTCTGTTTTTTTTTATTTGTTTGTATCTGTTTTATAATATCTTGATTTCTCATAAAGTCATGAGCTTCCAATTACTCCAGTCTTATTTTGAAGGAATTATTCTCTTGAGTGAGTTTTTAAAATTCATTTTCCACCTGGCAAATTTGGATTTTTACGGCATTTTTCTCCTCACTGGCTTTTTGGGCCTCTTTTGCCATTTGAGTTAGTCTATTTTTTTTCAATTTCTTTTTTTTTTAATTTTAGTTTACAAGATCCAGTTCCACAATCCCTTGAGTTTCAAATTTTCTTTCCTTCCCTGTCCTCCCACTTGGAACCCCCATGGCAGCATGCAATCAAGTATAAGATCTGCAAATACTTTCACATTAGACATTAGTCAGGTCATAAAGAAAAAAAAAACTGTATAAAGAAGGAATGAACAATGGGAAAGAGGAAAAACAAACAAACAAACAAAAATAAAGAGAGCCGGTAGTTTGCTTCAATCTGAATTCAACCTTTCTCCTTTCTAGTTCTTTCTCTGAATGTAGACATCTCTCTCCATCATGAGTCTTTTGGAATTGTCTTATAACCCTGCTTTGCTGAAAAGTGTCCAGTCTATCAAAGTTGGTCATCACACATATGTTGTGTCTGTAATTGTGTACAAAATTTTCTTGGTTCTGCTCTTCTCACTCAGCATCGGTTTGTATAATCCTCTCCAGGTAAATATGGAGTCCATTTGCTCCTCATTTTTATAACACAATAGTATTCCATTACATTCATATACCACAACTTGTTTAGCAATTCCCCAATGGATTGGCATCCCCTTACTTTCCAAGTCTTTGCCACCACAAAAAGAGCTGCTATAAATATTTTGGACATATGGGTGTTCCTCCCACTTCTATGATCTCTTTGGTATACAACCCTAGAAGTGGTATTGCTGGGTTAAATGTCATGAAATTATTCATAACCCTTTGGGCAAAATTCCGTAGCGCTCTCCAGAATAGTTGAATGAGTTCACAACTCCACCAACAATGTATTAATGTTCCAATTTTTCCACATCCTCTCCAGCATTTGTCATTTGTCTGCCTTGTTATCTTAGCCAATCTGACTAGTGAAACATGGTACCTCAGAGTTGTTTTCATTTGCATTTCTCTAATAAATAGTGATTTAGAGCAATTTTTCATATGCTTATAGATATCTTTAATTTCTTCCTCTGAATAATGCTTCTTCATAATCTTTGATCATTTATCAATTAGGGAATGACTTGTATTCTTACAGATTTTAATTAGTTTTCTGTATATTTTAGAAACGAGGCCTTCATCAGAGACACTGGTTGTAAAAATTCTACCCCAGTTTCCTACTTCCCTCTTAATCCTGGTTACATTGGCTTTGTTTGTACAGAAACTTTTCAATATAATTTAACCAAAATTATCAATTTTGCATTTTATAATGCTGTCTAATTCTTATTTGGTCATAAAGTTTTCCCTCTCCATAAATCTGAGAAGTAAACTATTCCTTGCTTTCCCAGATTACTTACAATATCAGCCTTTATACCTAGATCTTGCACTTAGACTTAATTTTGGTATGAAGTGCTAGATAATGTTCTATGCCCAGTTTCTTACATACTATATTTCAGTTTTCCCAGCAGTTTCTGTCAAATAGTCAGTTCTTATCCCTAAAACTGGGGTCTTTGGGTATATCAAACAGTAGGTTATTATAGTCATTGATTGCTGACTCTTATTTACCCAATCTATTCCATTTATCCACTACTCTATTCTTTAGCCATTACCAAGTAGTTTTGATGACTTCTGCTTTATAATACAAATTGAAATCTGTTATGGTTAGGCAACCTTCCCTAGCGTTTTTCATTAATTCCCTTGATATTCTGGACATTTTGTTCTTCCAAATAAATTTGTTACTATTTTTTCTAGCTCTATAAAATAATTTTTGGCAGATTGATTCACGTGGCATCAAATATCCAGTTTAATTTAGCTAAAATTGTCATTTTTATTATATTAGCTCAACCTAACCATGAGCAACTGATGATGTTTTTCCAATTATTTAGATCTGGCATTAGTCTATTTTTAAGGTGTCATTTTCTTCAGTGTATTTTTGCATCTCCTTTAGCAGGCCCTTGACTTGCTTTTCATGATTTTCTTGTATCATTCTTATTTCTCATCTCATTTTTTTCTCCACTTCCCTTACTTGATTTTCAAAATCCTTCTTTATTTCCTCCATGGCCCATAACCAGTTAATATTTTTCTTGGATGCTTTTGATGTGTGGGCTCTGACTTTGCCATCTTCTTCTCACTCCATTCCTTGATCCTTTTTGTCCCCCAAAAAAGTAATCTATGGTTTGATTACATTTGCTGGACTTGCCAGTAAATTACTTGACTTTTGAGCTCTTCGCCACAGTGGAACTCTGCTTCCAGAATGGAGAGATATTTGTCCCAAATTGCTAGGGTTTTCATAGCTGTTGTAGCTATGAGTTGGATGCAGTCTCTACAGACACCACAAGCTCTGGCTCACTGGTCACACACTCCAGGACCACCACCCAATATTGTGACCCAGATCCAAGCAGGGTAAAGCATGAACAATAACCTCTGAATGGTTTCTTGGTACCCCTGCAATTTGCAAGTCAAAAACTCCTGAGATATCCAGGAAATGACAGCTGCACAGCCAGGGCGACTCCACCACTTCTCAACCCAGGGGCAGGGGCCAGATGCCACTCATAGTCCCCCTGTTCCCACAAAGTTCCACACTGGCCTTTCACTTTCTTTTTGGCATTTAGGAATTGATCATTCTGGAAACAGCTACAGCAGCTGGCAATTCTCTCTTCCGAAGTCTGCTGTGGGCTTGCAACTGGCCAGGGCCATCCTGGGGCCTGGAACCATGTGGCTCATGTGGGGCTGCTCTCAGCTCCCAGCCTGCTAAAATAGATTCTTACTGTCATCCTGCTGGGCCTCTTTCAGTGGGAGCTTTGTTTGTCTTTGTCTCTTTGTGGGTTCTGTAGCCCTAAAGTTTGTTCAGAGTCATTTTTCTTTTACATTTATTGAAAGTGATTGGAGGGGAGCTCACACCAAGGTTGTGCTTCTACTCTACCATCTTGACTTTGCCTAAGTAAATACATATTTTTCTAAAGTATTTGCAGACAACAACAAAATAAATGAATATATGCTCCTAATCACTAATAATAGAGGAATTCAAATAAAAAAAAACACTCTGAGTTTCTCTTCTAACTATGCAAATTTGAAAAGATGCCAAAAGATGGAAACAGGGAATGCTGAATGGACTATGAAAAGGCAGGCACACTAATACACTGATGGTGGAGTTGAGAAGTGATCAGTTTCTTATGTTTTTCATTTGGAGTTGTGCAAGAAAAATAAATAAGCTGTCCAAAATCATTTGTCCCAGCAATCCCACTCCTGCTCATAGATTTCCCACATAAACAATTTAGAGAAATAAAGATCTTATATTTAAGAAAATGACAGTAACACACACATACTCATATATGTACATATATATTTATAAAAATAAAATATTTTTTGATCTTCATATCAAGTTTGTAAAGTGATGTTATTTTCTCTGTTTTATAGGTGAGAGAATTGATGCTTAGAAATGTTAAGTGACTTTAACCGGGTTACACAGTCTAGTTTTACTTCATAACACATTTTGTAGAAACAAAGGATAGGAGGGAAAAAAGTTAGTTCCCATCAAATGGAAAAAGACTGAATAAAATAAACTAGACTAGAAAAGATAATGGAATGTTAGTATGCAGTAAAAATTAAAATATAAAGAATTTATAGAAATAAATATTTCTATAAGCTAATGCATTATGAAGTAAGCAGAACCCAGAGACCAATAAGCATAGTGATTGCAATGAGGTAAACTAAAAGATCAGTAAATGGACCTCAAACTTGAATATTTGGGGGTGAAAAACAATGATAATTTCAAAGAACAAATCATAAAACAGCTTTCCTCCATAACATCATAGAATTAGGGGACTATGGTATAGAATATTTTAAATGCTGTGAAATATGATTACTAGGTTTGAGGTTTTTGCCTAATTACTTTTTTTTGCTTTTTGGAGGGGCTAAGGGAGGGCAATTGGGGTTAAGTGACTTGCTCAAGGTCACAAGGCTAGTTTTTTGTTAAGTGTCTGAGGCTGGAATTGAACTCAGGTCATCCTGACTCCAGAGCTGATGCTCTATTCACTACTCCACCTAGCTGCCCCCTTTATTTATTTTTCTTTGTAAGAAAGGGGACTCTAACTTGAAAATAGTGGTGAAGTGATTGTGGTGTTAAAATTATCAATGAATCAAACCAATTTTTAGAAAATGAAATGCATGGAGGAACTTCAGTAACAATGAGGGATGATGAGGGTAATATAGTTCTGAGGAACAAGAGCATTATTAAGAGGAAGAGAGATTTTTTCCCAACACAAAGGAGATTGCTATCTTAAATTTTGTATTAAGTAATTAAAAGATTTTTTGAACTTGTGATAAAAATCAAACATTAATTAAGAAGGATTTAGTAAGGCTTATGATTAGTATTTTGAAAGCATTTCTTTCATATCTTTGTGAATCTAAATTACAGGGTTTATGAAGGAGATGCTTTGGTTATGAGAGAAGAAATATATAATAAAAATAATAAAGTAGCATTGCTGTTTTAGCTATGGCCGTATTTTGGTATTACTCTTCCTTTAAAAAAATAAAATTAGGTGAGAAAGTAAAAGGACTCTTACTTGATCTTGTTGTCCCTTGGTTATTATATTATATGTCATGTATATTCTATACATAATATCTTATTCATCTCACACAAAAAATGTAGAAAGATGGTCTATGCCCTTTGACTCTTCTTTTACCATTTCATGTACTCATGACCCTCCATAGAGTGACTGTAATCTCAGTTACCTGAATGAGAGTTTTCTTTTCATGATCTCTTAATTTTACTACATCTCAATGTCTTTTCTCACTCTGCATTCTCCTTGAGCTCTGCAACTATTAACACTATAGACCTTCATCTCCTCCTGGATAATGTCTCATTTCTTGAAGAACTACAAATAGGAATTTTGTGCCATGAACAAGCATAACAAACCCTCCTGAAACACGCAACATAAAGTGTGTCTTAAGATTAACAGAGGAGTAGGAAAATGTGAAGGCAGACACTTCTATGAGAAGATTTAATATTTGAGATATTAGTCCTTCTCCATGGACAGAGATCACAGAATACCAGGGGCCTATTGTGCAGAATATAATTCTTTGGAGAAAGTACACAATCTAGATTCTATAGCCTTCAAATTTTTTTAAACTATTTTTTGATAATAAGCTACTAAATTGAGTTGTTACCTCATATTTGAAATTGAAGGGAAATTCCCAATGATCAATATTTTCCTGTTTCTTTCTCTCTACTTTCTTTTTATCTCTGTCTCTCACTGCCTCTCTCTGTCTCTCTCTGTCTCTGTCTCTGTCTCTGTCTCTCTCTCTCTGTGTCTCTGTCTGTGTGTGTCCCTTTGTCTCTCTCTGCCACTATATCTCTGTCTCTTTATACATAAACACATATGTATACATATGAATATATACATACACACATACATATGTATATGTGTGCAAATACGTGTGTGAATGTGAATGGAATGAAAGCTGGGTATTCACAATTGATGGAATTTAAATGGTACATTTTAACCCAAACTAAAAAGAGATCTAGAAAAATGTATAATTGGTAAGCAGGAGGAATTTGATCCAAAGGCATGCTAAATCTCTTTTTTTTTTCAAATGCTTTATTAACTTCTTGTTTACTGCATTCATTTCCACCAGTTTTTTGTGTTACATTTTCTCCCCATTTTTCCTCCACCCACCTCCCCCAGATAGCAGTCTCTCTGGATATACCCTCCTCTTATTTCTCAATTACATGTAAAATAGTATTAATAATAGTACACACACACACACACACACACATACACACACACACACACACATTTAAACATTTGGTTTTAAAACTTTGAATTCCAAATTCATTATTTTCCTCCATTGCCATACACCCTTACTGGGAAGATAAATAATTCAATATAGGTTATACATTTCTAGCTAATGCTCCCTTCCTCAGATCCCACCTACCACTTTTTTCATTCTCTACTTTGGTCCTGTCCCTTTTCAAAAATGTGTGCTTCCAACCTCCCTCCCCTCCAGCCTGCCCTCCCTTCCATCATTCCCCCCTCCCATCCCCTTCCTCCTACTCTCCTGTAAGGTGAGATACCTTATTTCATGTGTATGTCATTCCCTCCCTGAGCCAAATTCAATGATTATAAGGTTGACCCATTCCCTTATGCCTTCCTTTTCTTCCCATCCATTGTACCCATTTTCTCTTGCTTGTTCTATATGAGATAGTTTGCCCCATTCTGTCACTCCCCATCTCCTCTCATTATATTCCTCTCTCATCTCTTGATTTCACCTTTTATTCATAGGCCTATATACCCCGATAAAGAATACATACATACATATATATATATATATATATATATATACATATATATATATATATATATATATGTATGTATTTCTATTTCCTTCAACTATTTTCATACTGAGAACAGTTTCATCAGTTACAATAATTGTTTTCCATGTAGGAATTTAAATAGTTCAACTTTGATAAGTTCCTTTTGATTTCTTTTCCCTGATTACCTTCTCTTGCTTCCTATGTCTGAATGTCAAATTTTCTATTCAACTCTGGTTTTTTCCTCAAGAATGCTTGAAAGCCCTCTATTCCACTGAATGACCATATTTTCCCCTGAAACATTATACTCAGTTTTGCTGGGTAGGTGACTCTTAGTTTCAATCCCAGGTCCTTTGCCCTCCAGAATATCATATTCTAGGCCCTTCAATCACTCAGTCTAGAATCTGCCAGTTCCTGTGTCCTTCTGATTGAGTTTCCACAATGTTCAAATTGTTTCTTCCTGCCTGCTTGTAATATTCTCTCCTTCATCTGGGAATTTCTTTACTATCACTCTGGAAGCACACATTCTCCATGGAATTTCTCTTCATGGAAAACATCTGGAATTAAAATTATTGATTAACATTATCTGCTGTACTCCACAAAACATTGTTAAATTCCAGTCTAGACTTATTGCTAAGGGTTATTTGAACACTGAGCTGATACTGACAAAAAATGTGCGACAATTGATATAAGACCATTCATGACTGCCACTCAGTATGTAAGAGGAGATCACTTGGCATAGCAATGGACCCTCTATTGAACTCTTGGGCATGAGGTCAGAACATGAGGCATTTGCACCTATCACCACTCAGGACACTGAAAACAGAGTCATTTTTAAATTCAGGTAAAGGAAGAAATAGGGACCATATGCTTGAAGTGGAATTTCATGGGACCACAGGAATGGGGACCAATATATATGCTGGTGAGGTAATTTTGTTCTTTTATTCTTATATGCTGATGGCATAGTAGCACTGATTCCTTAATATAGTTATTTGGGTTTGCCTCATGACATATGTTTTCTTTTTGTTTGTTTGTTTGTTTTTTTCAACAAATGCTTTATTAACTTCTGGTTTACATCATTCATTTCCGCCAGATTTTGAGATACAATTTTTCCCCATTTTTCCCCTACCCACCACCCTAGAATAGCGTTGCCACAAGATATCCCCTCATCCAATCTGCTCTCTCCCATATCTTCTCCCATAACCCCTTGGACTTTTCCATTAGAGCAAGGTGAATCTCTGTGCCCCAATGCCTGCACATATTATCTCCCAATTATATGCAAGATAATATTTATTTATATTTGAAACATGTAATTTTAAGACCTCAAATTTCAGATCCATTCCCTTCCTCCCTTATCACCCATTCCCTCTGGGAAGATAAGTAATTCAGTATGTGTTGTACATGTATAGCTATGCAAAACATTACCATAGTAGATATATTGTAAAAGGCTGCTTATAATTCCCCCCCCCACCCATTCCTCCCCCCACCTGGTCCGTTCCCTACTTTGATCCTGTCCCTCTTTGATAGTGGGTACTTCCAACCTCCCCTTCCCCCAGAATGCCCTCCTCTCCATCACCCCCCTCTCCCCCCCTTCCCCCTACTCTGTTACAGATTGAGATATCCCATTTAGTATGCATGTCATTCTCTCCCTGAGCCAAATTTAATGAGAACATGGTTTTGCCTTTTTGCCTTCCTGTTCTTCCCCTCCCCTGTAGCCACTTCCCCTTGCTTATTCTACATGAGATAGTTTACCCTTCCCTGTCTCTCCCCATCTCCTCTTGCCACTTCCCTCTCTCACCTCATAATTTTACCCCTTAAGTATCGTCCCTTCCCAACAAATTCAACCTATGCCCTCTATCCATGTATAACAGTAAACATGTATACACACATTCACATATGTATTCATATGTCCATATACCCTTCTTCCATTATTTTCATACTGAGAAAGGTTTCATCAGTCACAGTTACTGTTTTTCCATGAAAGAATGTAAATAGGTCAACTTTGATAAGTTCCTTTTGATTTCTTTTCCCTGTTTACCTTCTCAGGCATCTCTTGCTTCTTGTGTCTCGATGTCAAATTTTCTATTCAACTCTGTTTTTTTCCTCAAGAATGCTTGAAAGTCCTCTATTCCACTGATTGACCATATTTTCCCCTGAAACTTTATACTCAGTTTTGCTGGGTAGGTGACCCTTGGCTTCAATCCCATCTGTTTTGCCCTCTGAAATATCATATTCCATGTGCTTTGATCCCTCAGTGTAGAAGTTGCCAGGTCCTGTGCTATTCTGATTGTGTTTCCACAATATTGAAATTGTTTCTTCCTGGCTGCTTGGAATATTTTCTCCTTGATCTGGGAATTCTGTAACCTGGCTATAATATTCCTGGGAGTTTTCTTTTGGGGATTTTTTTCAGGAGGTAATTGGTGAATTCTTTGAACCTCTATTTTGCCCTCTGGGTCTAAAACACCAGGGGCAATTTTCTTTGAGAATTTCTTGAAGGGTGATTTCTAGGTTCTTTCTTTGATCATGGTTTTCAGGTAGTCCAATAATTTTTAAATTATCTCTCCTGGATCTATTTTCCAGGTCAGTGGTTTTTCCCATGAGATATTTCACATCGCCTTCTATTCTTTCATTTTTTTGGATCTGTTTAACAGCATCTTGATTTCTCATAAAGTCATTAGCTTCCATTTGCTCCAGTCTCCTTACATATGTTAAAGACATGGCAGCATGGGGACGTGCTCAGGAAGATTCCATATATAAACTTTGCTACTAGATTTTTAGATACCTCTTCCTTTTATCCAAGCACTGGACAAACATTTGAGAAAGTCTCAATCTGATTTTTAAACATTTAATTCCTTTTTGTACACATAGCTAAGCTAAAATATGATTCGATATTTCTTTTGCTTTCTGCAGAATGAGGAAAAATAAAATGCATCTTAATTTAATGGGAAATGACTCATGAACTATAATGAAATATAATTGGAGATGATAAACTGAGATTTGCGTAAGATAAGAGTCCAATTTGTAGTAAATTTATAAAGTGCTATAAGTGTATAAACTTTTACTTTTAGAAAATTTTGTGTAGTAGGTTTGTAGTTTTGTATATAATCATTTTATTGTACTATGTTCTGAACATGCTTGTTTTATTCCATAAATTTAAAAAAAATACTTATTTTCAAACCTCAGAGTAATTTTGGAGGAACTTGAATCAACAAAGGTGGAGGAAACAAGTATCCTAACTCTTCCAGTGGACAGATTTAGAAGCTCTCTACTTCCTTTTCCTAACTTTAAACTAAAAATCAAAGCCCTCATCTAATGAAGAACTTTCTATTTAGATTGGTATGTATTGAATATCCATCCAGTTCATTATGTATATCTTACATATGGAGAATCACTCAGGAATTTTTTTTCTTGAAAGGTTCATAAGTAACACATGAGTACCTGTCATTTTTTTTACTAAAAATAATAATTACGTATACTAAGCTAATCCAGGCTAGTCATTAGCACCAAGAGGAAAAACCCTTCAAGGAGCAGAAAAACTCTATGAAGCAAACGAACTTATGCTGGAGCAAAACTGTGAAGATATGATATACCAACAGAAACAGAGGGTACCGATAATAGTTCTAGAGGTTGAACAGAATATTTGACTTTTGAAAATAGAGAATATCACTTCAAAAACTTATCCAGAATGGTGAAGCATGACAAAACTTTGGAAAATATCACTTCAATTAGTTTCTGAACTCCTTTTCAAGTGTTGGATACAGGAACAAGGATAGAAAAAAAAAAACTATCCTGGACACCTAGACTAAATGGAAGGTACTTAAGAAAATACACCAAGAAATGGAAACATGGATGGGAGAATTTCTATAAGAAGGAAAATGACCATAATATCAAAGGTGATAGCAATCTGAATTGGAGATGTCAATAGCTGAATACAACAAGATAAAGAACTTTCTACTACAGTTGTGGTATAGATGTAAAATCATATGTTGGTTGCATTTGAGAGGCAAGAGTTGACTTTTTTCTCAGAAACTTCTGTCCACTAGCTAGCTTTTAGAAAATAGATTTGGGGTCAGGGATAGAGGGACTATGAAGCTCTGAAAACAATAAATCTGATCATACCACCACTTGTGTGGGGCTCTTTTCCCTCTGGATACATACTTTCCTTTTGTATAAGTCACTGTGAACCAATCAACCCATCAAACTAAAAATAATCATTTATTAAATATTTATTTAAATTTAAATTTATTAAATGTATTAAATTTATTAAATAATTACTATGTAACAGGTACTATGCTAGGCTCTGGATACATACATACATGCATAAATATATACATACATACACACATATATACATATATACTAATTCTTACCTTAAAAAAGCTTACTTGGGGTGGTTAGGTGGCACAGTGAGTAGAGCGTTGGCCCTGGAGTCAGAAGGACCCCAGTTCGGATCTGGCTTCAGACACTTAATGCACACAGAAACAACAATAACAAAAAAAACCTAGCTGTGTGACCTTGGGCAAGTTAATTAACCCCAGTTGCCCTAAGGAAAAAAAAGCTTGCTTAAGCCATAAAGTTTTATGTTTTCACTAGAGAGTGGATCCAAAATAAACATTTTATGCCAGTTATTTTATGATATATTTAAGAACAAATAGTAGTGTCATTGCTTAGGAGGGAGTTAGGCCTCTATAAACTGAGTGACAAGGACTTTTCACTTTTGAGCTACATCAAAAGTCTGATATTCCATAATCAAATTTCTGGTGTCAACAAAGAATTAGGCACCATGGCACAGATGTGTCCTAGAAAATATTATAAGAAAACTAATCCTCTAACTTGCCCTATATTAACCTTGCTGGTGAATGTATGAGACAGGATTGGAATTCTGTTATGTTCTACTCTCTAAGTTCATCCTCTCTCTGCTATCACCATCATTTTCCTTAAGTATTTAAAGGAATATCACAAGCCAGAGGGATCCAATGGCTAGTTGACCACCAAATATAATTTTGAACTTAAGGAGGAATTATTATTGATGTATTTTTTAGCTGTTTCTGTCATGCCTTACTCTTCATGACCTCATTTGGGTTTTCTTGGCAGAGACACTGGAGTGGTTTGCCATTTCCTTCTTCCAAAGAGAGCTTGTGATTTGCCCAGGGTCACACAACAAGTAAGTGTCTGAGTCTGTATTTGAACTCAGGTCTTCTTGATGCCACCCCTATATTGTACTGCCCTAGTTACCTGCAGGAAGTATTTGCAAAGAGGGAAATAAAAATTTAGTGGGAGGAATCTTTATTTTTCTATCAGGTTAAACTATCCTGAAATAATTTGAAGCATTTTAGAAAAAAATGAGTTTTTCCTTATTAGAGATTTCAAAACATGGCCTCAAAGGATAGTCACTTTTTTTTCTTTTTCTATAATTCAATTGTTTTTGATTTTCAGTTTCAAATTATCTCTTCCCTACACATAGAGAAGTCAAGTAGTACAAAATCCATTATTATACTGACACATACACTGTAAATTGTGCAAAATCCACCAGTTATTTGGGAATCAAAAGCAGCATTTAACTTCAAAAATATATCTTCTCTTAGTGTATCTGAAAAGTAGGATTAATAGGTGATGAGAATGGTGAGATTAGGGTCAGTTAATTTGAGTCCAGATCCTGATTCAGACACTTATTAGTTGTATGAACCAGAGCAAGTTACTTTACCTGCTATCCTCAGTTATAAGTGGGAATGATAATAATACTATCTACACTCCAGAGTTATTGTGAAGATCAAATAAGTTAATCTGTGTCAGTATCAGCCGACCATAAAGTGTCATCTTTTGTTATTATTATTATTATTATTATCATTATTATAGTAATGCTAAAAACTTTAACCGAAACTATTGTTTTGGTAGAGACTAATGAAAGATGGCCAACTTTTTACATTATTAATGGATTTCTCTTTCCTGGTGGATTATACAGAACATGAACATGTATTCTCTTCCTGACTCCAATCTAACAAATGGAAACCTGGAAGCCTGTTTACACCCATGTGGGACTAAAACACATGTAATGTATGATGAATAAATGATGAAGAGTCTTCTAATTTGTTGTGGATTCAGAAGATCACTTAAGAAGTGATGCATTCACTGTGCCAACAAAAAAGAGAAGTCTCCCATCTCTCATTCTCTTTTCCTTCTATTTTCTATATTTTTAAATTTATTTTAGTTTTCAACATTCATTTCCACAAAATTTTGAGTCCCAAATTTGCTCCCCATCTCTCCCCTACCCCACGCCAAGATGGCAAGCATACTGATTACCCCTTGCCCCTGCCTTCCATCTTTTTTCTTTCTCCTCTGTCCCGCTTACTCCCTTTCCCTTACTTTCTTGTAGGGCAAGATGAATTTCTATGCTTCATTGTCTGTATATCTTATTCCCCAGTTGTGTGTAGTAGCAATTTTTATAACATTTGTTTTTTAAACCTTTGAGTTCCACATTCTCTCCCTTCTTCCATGCTCAAGCACCCTTATTGAGAAGACAAGAAATTCAATATAGGTTATACATGTGTAGTTATGGAAAACATTTCCACAGTCATCAAATTGTGAAAGACTATATTTCTCTCCATCCTATCCCAACCCCATTTATTCTATTTTCTGCTTTGACACTTTCCTATGCCAAAAGTGTTTGCTTCTCACTATGCTCTCCCCCAGTCTACACTCCCTTCTATCATTCCCCCTCTTATCCCCTTCCCTGCTAATTTCCTGTAGGGTAAGATACCCAATTGAGTATGTATGTTATTCCCTCCTTAAGACAAATCCAAGAAAGGTTGACTCATTTCCATTCACTTCTCTGCTCTTTCCCTCCATGTTAACAGCTTTCTTTTGCCTTTTTTATGTGAGAAAATGTACCCTATTTTATTTCTCCCCTTCTCCTTCTCCCAATATATTCTTCTTTAACCCCTTAATTTTATTTTTGGGTCTCATCCCTCCATATTCAACTCATAATGTACCCTCTGTCTATGTATACATGTACCCACACATACCCCACATCTTTATACACCCAAATGTACACACATAAATACATATGTGAATATATACATGTATATGTATGTGTGCATGTATACCAAAATATTTTGTACACCTATGTGTATGTATAGGTGTGTATGTATGCATATATATATAAGCATACACACACACACATATATATATATATGCAGATTGATATATAGATAGATAGATAGATAGATAGATAGATAGATAGATAGATGCATATGTTAGCATATATGTCTCAAGAGTTACAAATATCATTTTTCTGTGTAGGAATGTAAATAGTTCAACTTTGATAAGTTCCTTATGATTTCTCTTTCCTGTTTACATTTTCTTGCTTTTCTTGATTCTTGTATTTGAAAGTCAAATTTTATGTCCATCTCTGGCCTTTTCATCAAGAATGCTTGAAAGTGAGGGGTGGAGGCAAGATGGCATAGTAGAAACAGCACTTCCAAGGTGCACTCTCCCACACCACTTCAAAATAACATAAAAGGGGACTCTGAACAACTTCTGGAGCTCCAGAATCCACATAATGACACAGAGAAGCAAACCTTATGCTGAGGAAGGCCCAGCAGCCCTGCAGGGATCTGCCAGTGCAACACTCTGGGAGCCGACAGCACAGTGCTCTGGGAGCTGAGCCCAGGCCTGGCTGATTCTCGGTTTTAGCTCCAGGGCAGCTGGGCCAGCAGCTGGCTGGAGGGACCCCAGAACACCAGCAGCTGTGTCAATTTCAGAATTATCAGCACAGATAGGCTTAGGACAAAGTGAGAGGTTAGTGCCTTATGGTCTTTGGGACCAGTATTTGGGGAACGCATTGGCTTCTTCCCCAGGGGCAAGAAGCCACTGAAGAGACACACCACAGATGCCACTTTGCAGCTTCAGTGTCAGCTTAAGCTCCTGGCGTGTGAACTGTAGGGAGATCAAGTGATCAGTCTTGGGGGGTAATAGCTCTTGCTTTAACCTGCCTGGATCTGGACTGTGGTCTGGGGAGGAGTTCTTGGGGTGGGTATCCAGCTTGCCAGAGCATGTGGAGGCTTCACAGAGGCCAACCTACTAATACCTCTGGAAGTTGTGAAGACCCCAATATTTGGGACAGAAGGCCCCCTGTCTGGTGGCAGAGTCCTACTATGGCAACAAGCCCAAAAGTCAAGTAATTAAGTGGCAACATGCCTAGGCAAAGGAAACAAAATAAACAGAAAACTGCAACATTAAATTCCTATTTGGGGGGCAAAGAGGATCAAAGCATGGAACAGGAGGAGATCAGTGAGGTCATAAATCCTGCACCAAAAACCCCAAATGAAAATATCAGTGGGTTACAGGCCATAGAGGACCTTAAGAAGGATTTCAAAAACCAAATAAGAGAAGTGGAGGAAAATTGGGAAGAGAAATGAGAATGATGCAGGAAAAGTATGAAATGAGAGTCAACAGCCTGACTGAGGAAAATAGCACCTTAAAAAATAGACTAACTCAAATGGCAAAGGAGGCCCAAAAGGGCAATGAGGAGAAGAATAACTTAAAAAGTCGAATTTGCCAGATGGAAAAAGAATATCAAAAGCTCACTGAGGAGAATCATTCCTTCAGAGTTAGACTGGAGCAAATGGAAGCTAGTGACTTTATGAGAAATCAAGATGCTGTTAAACACATCCAAACAAAGGAAAGAATCGAAGGCAATGTGAAATATCTCATGGGAAAAACCACTGACCTGGAAAATAGATCCAGGAGAGATAATTCAAAAATTATTGGACTGCCTTAAAGGTATGATAAAAAAAAGAGACTAGGAATCATCCTTCAAGAAATTCTCAAGGAAAATTGCCCTGATGTTTTAGACCTAGAGGGAAAAATAGAGGTTGAAAGAATCCATAGATCACTTCCTGAAAAAAAAAGATCATAAAAAGAAAAGTCCTAGGAATATTATAGGCAGCTTCCAGAGTTCCCAGATCAAGGAGAAAATGCTACAAGCAGCCAGGAAGAAACAATTTCAATATTGTGGAAACACAATCAGAATAGCACAGAACCTGTCAACTTCTATGCTGAGGGAACTAAGTGCAATGAATATGATATTCCAGAGGGCAAAGAACCTGGGATTAAAACCAAGAATCCCCTACCCAGCAAAACTGAGTATCTTGTTTTAGGGCAAAATATGGCCATTCAGTGGAATAGAGGAATTTCAAGCATTATTGAGGAAAAAAACAGAGCTGAATAGAAAATTTGACATTCAGACACAAGAAACAAGAGAAAGTAATCAGGGAAAAGAAATCAAAAGGAACTTATCAAAGTTGAACTATTTAAATTCCTACATGGAAAAACAATAACTGTGACTGATGAAACCTTACTTAGTATTAAAATTATTGAAGAAGGTTGTATGGGCATATGAATAAATATGTTTATGTGTGTATATTATATTTACTGGTATACATGGATAGAGGGCACAGGTTGAAGTTGGTGGGAAGGGATGGTACTTAATGGGTGAAGTTAAGAGGTGAAAGAGGAAAGTGGCAAGAAGAGATGGAGAGAGATACGGTAGGTTAAACTGTATCATGTAGAAGAAGCAAGGGGAAGTGGTTGCAGGGGAGTGGAATAACAGGAAGGCAAAAATGGAAAATCATATTATCATTGAATTTGGGTCAGGGAGAGAATAACAAACATACTAAATGAGATATCTCACCCTAGAAGAGAGTAGGGAAAGGGGGATAAGAAGGGGAATGATGGAGCAGAGGGCATTCTGGGGGGAGGGGAGTTTGGAAGTACCCACTTTCAAAGAGTGACAGGATCAAAATAGGGAGAGGACCAGGTGGGGTGTGGCATGGGTGGGAGGGAAATACAAGCAGTCTTTTACAAAATATCTACTATTGAAATGTTTTGCATAGCTATACATGTACAACACATACTGAATTGCTTATCTTCCCAGATCGAGTTGGTGACAAGGAAGGAAGGGAATGGATCTGAAATTTGAAGTTTTAAAATTAAATGTTTCAAATATATAAAAATGCTATTATTAATACTATTTTGCATGTAATTGGGAGATAAGATGTGTCGCATTGGAACACAGAGATTCACCTTGCCCTAATGGAAAATTCGAAGGGGGTATGGTAGAAGATATGGGAGAAAGCAGAATGGCTGAGGGGATATCTTGTGGGATTGCTATTCTGGGGACATGGGTAGGGGAAAAATGGGGAAAAATTGTAACTCAAAATCTGGCAGAAATGAATGATGTAAACCAGAAGTTAATAAAACATTTTTAAAAAATAAAATAAAAAACGGAATGCTTGAAAGTCCTTTTTCATTGAATATCCATATTTTACTCTGAAGTATTTCAGAGTATATACTCAATTTTTCTGGTCGGTGACGTGGTTTTGATCCTGGCTCCTTTGACCTCCGGAATATAATATTCCAAGCCTTAAAATCCATTAATGCAGAGACTGCTAGATCTTGTTTTATCCTGATTGCACTTCCATGATACTCTAATTGTTTCTTCCTGATTGTTTGTAACATTTTATCCTTGACCTAGAAACTCTGGAATTTGGCTATAATATTCCTAGGAGTTTTCTTTTAGTGATCTTTTTCAAGAGATGATTGGTGGATTCTTTCAACTCATATTTCAAATTGTGGTTCTAAAATGTCAAGGCACTTTTCCTTGATAATTTCTTGAAAAATCATGGCTAGCCTATATTTTTCATCATATTTTTCAGATAGTTCACTAATTTTTAAATTATCTATCCTTGATCTATTTCCCAGGTCGGTGTTTTTTCTAATGACATATTTTACATTCTTTTCTATTCTTTTCATTCTTTTAGATCTGTTTCATAACATCTTGGCTTCTCATAAAGTCATTAGGGTCCATTTGCTCCATTTTAATTCTGAAGTAATTATTTTATTCAATGAGCTTTGGTGATTCCTCTTCCATTTGGCCAGTTCTTTTTCATAAGGCATTCTTCTTCTAATCAGGCTATTGGACTTCTTTTACTATTTGATTTAGTCTCTTGGTTAAGGTGCTATTATTTTCAGTCTTTTGGAGGGGGTCTCCTTTAGCAAGTTGTTGACACATTTCATGATTTTCTGGCATAATTCTCAATCATCTTCCCAATTTTTCCTCTACTTCTCTTACTTGATTTTTTAATTTTTTTTTATTTTTTAGTTTACATCATTCATTTCGACAAAATTTTGATTTACAAATTTTCTTCCCAGTTTTCCCTACCCACTACCCCAAAACAGTATTGCTACTGAACATCCCCTCCCCTAATCTGCTCCCTCCCATTATCCTCCCTCTCTTCCCCTTCCCCTCTCCTCTCCTGTAGGGTGAGATACCCTATTTACTGTGTATATCATTTCCTCCCTAAGCCAAATTCAATGAGAATTAGTTGACTCATTCCCTTTTGTCTTCCTGGTCTTCCACTCCATTGTAACAATTTTCCCTTGCCTCTTCTATATGAGATAATTTACCCCATTCTATCTTTCCCCATCTCCTCTCATTATATTACTCTCTCACCTCTTAATTTAATATTTTAAGTATCATCCATTCTTATTCAATTGGTCCTGTGTCCTCTGTTTATGTATACCTGTAGACATATATACACGTAATCAAATATGTATTCATATGCTCCAATATAGACATATATATGTATATATACATACACCCATATACACATTTCTATTCCATTCAACTATTCTCATACTGAGAAAAGTTTCATAAGTTATAATTATCATTTTTCCATGTAGGAAAATAAGTAGGTCAACTTTCATAAGTTCTTTATGATTTCTTTTCCTATTTTACCTTTTCAACCTTCTCTTGCTTCTTGTATCTAAATGTCAAATTTTCTATTCAACTCTGGTTTTTATATCAAGAATGCTTGAAAGTCCTCTATTCCACTGAATGACCATATTTCACATGGAACATGATACACAGTTTTGCTGGGTAAGTGATTCTTGGTTTTAATCCCAGCTCCTTTGACCTCTGGAATATCATATTCCAAGCCCTCCAATCCCTCAGTGTAGAAGCTGCCAGGTCCTGAGTTATCCTGATGATGAGGGCACGAGCTGGGCTGGGGTCATCTCCCAAAGCCTTAAGCTAGTCACTTGCTGCTAGCCTGCGGGTCTGTCTTCATTGGGAAGTTACCTTCTCTATGTCATTTTGTGGATTTTATATCTCCAAAGTTTGTCTAGAGTCATTTTTACATGAATCGGGGGAGGAGGGAGCCTGAGCTGTGAGGAAATTCTGTTTCTACTCTGCCATCTTGACTCCACCCCTGCCTCTCCCTTACTTGATTTTTGAAATCCTTCTTGAACTCCTCCATGGTGACTAATTCATATTTTTTCTTGGAGGCTTTTTTCTTTATTAATTTATTAGTTTAGTTTTAGTTAACACAATTCAATTCCATAGTTCATTGATTTTCACATTTCCTTTACCTCTCTCCCCCCACCCCCCACCACAGTATATAGTCCAGTATAGGATCTGCAAATACATTCATATTAAACATTAGGCCAGTTACAAAGGCATATTGTACTAGGTGGGATGAAAAATGGTAAAGAAGAAATAAAACCAAACAATGAAAAGAAAAAGATCAATTCGTTTGCTTCCATCAGGATTCAAGCACAGTTCTTTCTAGTTATATCTCTGGATGTCGCATTTCTCTCCTTCATGAGTCATTTGGGATTGACTTATATCATTGCATTGCTAAAAAGAGTCCAGTATGTTATAGTTGGTCATCACACATATGTTGTGTCTCTGATTGTATACAAATTTCTCCTAATTCTACTCTTCTTGCTCAGCATCAGTTTGTATAAGCCTCTCCAGGTAAATATGAAAACCATCTCCTCCTCGTTTCTTATAGCACAATAATATTCCATTACATTCATATACCACAACTTGTTTAGCCATTCCCCAATTGATGGGCATCCCTTTAATTTCCAGTTCTTTGCAACCATGAAAAGAGCTGTTATAAATCTTTTTGTACATTTGGGTCTTAGTGGTATTGCTGAATCAAAGGGTATGAAATTATAGCCCTTTCTTGGAGGCTTTTGATGTAGGATTTTTAACTTTGTTGTCTTCATCTGGTTCAATGTTTTGATCTTTTTTGTCACCAAAGAATGATTCTATAGTCTGATTTCTCTTCCTCTGTTTGTTCATTTTGCCAGCCAATTACTTGACTTTTAAGCTCTTTGCCAGAGTAAAACTCTGCTTCCAGAGTGGAAAATACTGTGTCCCAAATTTCTGGGGTTTTATGCAGTAGTTGTCAAAACTACTTTTAGGCTCCTGCCTCAGAACGTTGAGGAGTATCTCCTCTACACAGTCAGGATGATTTCTGCTACACCAGCACTCCTCCTTACCACAGGACAGCCACCCAAGACTTTGACCCAGATCTAAACAGGACAAAGGACAAGAATCCTTCCTGAGCATCACCAAAATATTTCTACAATTGCACTCTGATAAGCTACTTGGTCTCCCCAACATCTGTGGACCTGAAGCTCTGGAAGCAGCTTTCCCACTGCCTTATACAATACCACTTCCACTGCCCCAGATTGAGGGCCCAGTCAATGCTTTTCTCTCACCCAGGTCTAACAGAGTTTCTCCACTGACCTTCTACTTTATCTTTATTGTTTATTGGTTACGAAGTCTGGAAATCACCACAGCTGTCAGTGATTCAGTCCTCTGAGGCCTGCTCTGAATGGTCTGTGCTGGTATGGTTCACACAGTATTGTGCTCTGCTCCCAGTCAGGTGTGATAGACCCTTCCTTTCAGCTTGCCAGGCTGACTTCTGCTGGAGGTGCATTTCTCTCTGTCATTTTGTGGGTTCTATAGCTCTACGATTTCTTTAGAGTAATTTTAACAGACATTGGAGGATATTGGGGTGCGGGGTATATAGCAAGTTACTACTTTTACTCTGTCCTCTTGGCTCTGCCCCCTCTTTTTTATAATCACTTTCTAGGGATTGTATAGAGAATTTTTGGTTTTTCGTTTTCGTTTTTAAAGCGCTTGGGGTTAAGTAACTTGCTCAAGGTTACACAGCCAGTCACTTTTGTGTAGGTGCTGCATCTGAGGCTGGAACTGATCTTGGGTCCTCCCAACACCTGGGCGGTGCTCTTACTCACTGAACCACCTAGCTGCCCCAGAGGGTTTTTTTTTTTTTTTACTCAAGGTCAGATTGGATTAAACGACTTCTAAGATCCCCTCTGACTATGAAATTTGGAGATTTAAATTTCTGTGGCTCTATATGCTAAAATCTAAAAGCCATTGGATATAGTATTTGAAGAACTAGGCTTGTTTACTTACAGTGGTATGTTATTAACTGTGGGACCTTGGGCAATTCTTGGAACATTTGGAACCCTGTATTTCTCATCTGAAAAATTCTGTGATTTACACAAGATCATCTCTCATGTCCCATTCATCTGTCCATGCTGAATGAATGAATGAATGAATACTGTTTTTGTAGAAGCAAGCCCCCCAACATCCCCAGGGTAGATGCCAACACAGGTTCTTAGATCTGCTTTTGTAAAGGAAAGCAACTCAAAATGGGTTAACGAGCTTACTTTAATCAAACAAGCATATATCACTTAGTTCAGGGGGAAAAGGTCAGCACCCCAAACTTCAGATCAAACAAGACAGGCTTCCAAACTGTCCAACCATTATATCAATACCAAATCACAGTTACCAGAGAGGGAAGCATCAACATCTGGGTTTTCAAAGCCAGGGGGCTCTCAACGGCTGCCCAGAGTCTCATCTAGTTAAATCACACAACACTTCTCAAAGTGAGCCCCAAAGTAAGAAACTAACAAAAGCTTGTAGAATTAAGATGAATTGAATTATTGAGTTATTTGGATAGTCTCTCCACTAGTACAGATTGCAACTGTTCATTTAATGAGATTCTTGTCTGTCTTCCCATAAATTCTCCATAAATATTCACCCAATGCATTTCTGATAATTCCTATTTTATGTTGTTTAATATACCTTTGGCATGCAAGTTTTCTATTATTCCTCACTCTTAACAGATGACAGACACATCTCCTTTCTTGGTCACAACTCATACCTTATTACCCTGAAAAAAATTTTTTTTCTTTTTTTATATGACCAAAGACAATTTAATTTTACTCTCAAAGAATGAAAGATTTAATTCCATTTCACATCTGGAGGACAGAGAGAAAGAAGGTCCTTTGCGGAATGCTTAGGGAAAAAGCCAAGGCAAGGGTATCCCATTGTCAGCTTTGTTGATTGAGGATTTTTTTGTTTATTGTAGTTTTAGTGATCATAGTATTATCTTTTAGGTCTACTGATCTTTAAAAATGTAGAGAATGATGGGGCAGGTAGTAGAAGCAATGGGAAACAAAGATATTTTCTAAATGTCATGCAATATATCAAGTATTCTTTGATGATAAATCCAAACCACTCCAGGGAATTAAGGCTTTCAGAAGTTTTAAGCTGTTTGATCTCATTAAAAAGGGTAATTATTTGAGAGGCTTATCCCAGCTAGGAACCAAGTACCCTTACAGGGTATTAGACAGAGAGCAGGAGAAGAAGCTGAAAATACGGCAAGATTGGTGATTAGCCTGGAGAGAAGGAGTTGGGGCCACACATTTTGAGGTTAGGGAACGGCGTCTCTCTAGCAGGACTGCTTGATGTAGTAGTTTCTAATTGCATGAGGAAGGTGTGATTAACAATCTAGTCCATTGAATGACATTCTAATCGTGAGAACTCAAAACCAAAATGGAAACTTGAACAAACCTTGTCCAAATCTGATATTTCATTTCCCAGTACAGGGTTTGGAAAAATGCACACTTTTCTTTCTGTTTACCAAATGTTCTGGTATAGCTATTCCTTTTGGAATTCCTTCTTTGCAAGGAATTGTGAGGAATTTGCAGAGTACTGTCCAACCATACTCAAAAAACACAATAATAATATATATGTGTGTGTGTACGTATTTATATGTGTGCATATCTATATGTGTATGTATATATGCATGTGTGTATATATATGTAAAATCACTTCCTCCTTTCCAGGATGCTTCCATTATTTTAATTTTGAATATAGTTGTACTGAAAAAACCTCAACAATGTGCAGAATCACTGTAGTTATTATAGAATAGTGAGGACAGTGGTGTCTTCCAGGTCATCTTTATGCCAGCATAGGGTTTCACCCCTATACTTAGCTGTTCTATCTCAGGATTAAAGACCTAAGTAATGAGCTTCTGCCCTTTCCCCTGGGAGAATTTTAAATATCCTATCTTCAGCATATTCCCTTTAGGCCATGACTTCACTGGCTTAATATAATGTGGCCTGCCTTGCATAGCAACAATTAGCTGACACTGCAAGGTAAGAAAACAATTCACAGAGTTTAACAGCAGCTACATATTCACTATATTGGTTGATTATAAATTATGACAATTGCTATGATCATCCAAATGTGATCATGTGAGCAGGTGGTGAATTGGCCTTGATTATATACACTTGATGTCTGATGTCTTAGTAGAAGTAGGGTAACATCCTCTCAAAGAGTCCTATAATCTGGAAGAAAATGTCTTTTCCTCAGGAGAGACATTAACATTGATGGGCTTTTTTTTTTGTTAAATCACAACAGAATAACAGGATACCTGGCTGGCAGAGAGAGAATGATATATCTAGGAATGTAGGAAACAAATGAATTGGAACATAGGAGAAAATATTAAAAAGGGAAAAAATTCAATGAGAGAAGATTGGGATCCAGGGAAAGACTATGGACAGGGGGAAAACTTTTTAAGAAGGTGCTATGAAAACTCAAAATAAGGAAGGGTATAAATAAAGGTGAGAGGTTGTACAATATTTTCTTTTCCAGGACTGATAATAGCCAGTGGTGAATGACTAGGGATGGCACTTAAAATGTATGGAGAGCAGGAGAAATTCTGCAGCAACCTGCAGAATGTGTGTGTGTTGTGTGTGTGTGTGTGTGTGTGTGTGTGTGTGTATTTTACATTTCTACCAAAATAAAAGCAGTTAATAAAGTGCTGACCTTGAGCCAGGTAGACTCATCTTCCTGAATTCAAATCTGGCCTCATACACTGTCTGAGCCTTGGCAAGACAACCCTTTTTGCCTCAGTTTCCTCATCTGTAAAATGAGATGGGGAAGGAAAGGCAAACCAACAAATGGGGTATTGGGAAATCAGACAACATACAAACAACTGAACAACAACACTAAAATGGAAAGTAAAGGAGCATACATATCAGGAGATGAAAGTTTTCTCTAAAAAGTAGTATGGTGATTACATTCTTTGCCCCTATTTACTCACCTCTCTGTAACTTCTCAAACCCATTCTGTCTAGCTTTTGAGTCCACCAATTCTCTCTCCAATTTTATGCACAATCCTTTAAAAGCTGGATCTAATGACTTTTTAAAATCAGTCTTCATCCTTTTTGGTGTTATCTGCAACATTTATCCCAATTTACTTACCATCTCTTCTAAATTAAATCTTCACTCTTGGCTTCTGTGATGTGCTTTGGTATTGATTCTATTCCTAACTGTATGTTCATCTACCTCCAATTCTAATAGTGTCACCAAAGGTTATGGCCTGAGTTCTTTTCTTTTTTTCTCTGTAATCTTGGAGTGATCCTATCAAGTCCCATGGGTTCAATCTATACTGATGACTTCTAAGTATAGATTTATAAGCCCAGAGCAACAGTTTAAGGAGAAATGTTTAACAACCAGCTCTCAAAAAAAGCATAGAAGATACATTTTCAAATTAATTTGCATCATTGGCATCTTCTCTATCACTTTTGTAAGTCTAGATAATCAGTAAATCAAGGCCTGATTTTTAGTTTTTCAGTTGCCAAGATATAAATATTCATCCTGAAAAATGTAACTACCAGGGGCGGCTAGGTGGCGCAGTGAATAGAGCGCCGGCCCTGGAATCAGAAGGACCTGAGTTCGGAGCCGGCCTCCGACACTTAATCCGCACAAACAAAAACCTAGCCGTGTGACCTTGGGCAAGTTACTTAACCCCAATTGCCCTAAAGGGGCGGCTAGGTGGCGCAGTGAGTAAGAATGCCGGCCTCGGAGTTTGGATGACCCGAGATCAGATCCGGCCTCAGAAAATGAGCACCCACGCATAAATCAAATGACTAGCCGTGTAACCTTGAGCAAGTTACTTAACCCCAATTGCTTTAAAAAAAAAAAAATGTAACTACCAGATATTGGGCATTTTTCTGGGTAATATGTCTATCATGAATGTATTTATCCACTCCACTCCCTACTCTTTAATGGTACGTTGCCATTTTTGTCACTTTCTGCCATTGGCTCAGCTAAGTGGTACAGCTTTTTCTTCAGGTAATTTTAACAAAGCTACTTTCTATTTTCTTCTGATTGTGTTCTTTTTTTCAACTAAGGCTATGCCTTTTTGTCTGAGATTGCCAGAAACATTTCCTCTTTGATTCCCTAGGAACTTGGACTCTGATATTTGCCACCTCCAGGTAGGAGGTAGGAGATATCTAGCCTTTTATGTCCAGTAGTCTTTCTTGGTTAATAATTTTCACAATTGATATTTTTCATAATTTCAAAATTTAATTAATTTACAAAAAATTTACAAAAAAATTTTAATTAACAAAAATTAACAAAAAACAGCATCCCAATTGACAATACCAAAAATAAAAATTAGGAAGAATAATAACAGGGTCTAACATGGTTAAAAACAGAGTATGTCAATTTTAAAATCATTTGGCTTCCTTTAGGCATAGGTACAAGTAAAGATATTTTTAAAATAACAATGCTTGAGATAATTAATTACAAAAATATCAATGTTATTAAAATTGATGCTTGAGCAATAATGCAAGAAGATCAGCTTATGTTAAGCTGAAACAAAAAAAAATGAGAAAAAACAGTGCAGTATTTAATCTTCCTAAAGCAAAAAATGAAGTGAGGTAAATATTTCACAGCAGAGTGACAGTTGTAATAAAGGAATCTAGAGTTGGCTGAATATTGTTTCATTTGTTTTTTGCTACCTTATTCATGTTGGAGAGGGCTAGAACTAAATTCTTTCCAGACATTTCTATCCCTTTCTTCCATTTATTAGGCTACATCAAAATAATTGCTCTCAGGTCTAAATGGTCCCTTCCTGGATTTTGCAATAAAGTCAAGTGAAATGTAATTATTATAGTAATCATAGCTCAGAGCTCCCAATTTAGAGAAACCTTTACTTTGAATCGAAGTTTGGATCACTTATATTTTGAGGCAAAAATCAAGAAATGGGAAAAATTTAAGTAAAAAATTAAACAGTATATTATAATATCTGTTACTAGATAGTCAGGGAGAGGAAGTTGGGAAAGAGGCCAACTGTTAGGGAACTACATTAAGTTTCCTAACTACATTAAGTTTCCTATTGTGTCATGTGTTACTCATCTTCTAAAAATGCCTTTGTCAGAATCACCCTTCAATACTTTTTCCCAGTCCACTCACACACAACTGGCAAAGGAATAAATGGTCTCCTGACAATATGTATGTTTGGGAGATGCATGTTAATACCATGTACAACTAACTTTCCAACTACATGTGAATGCTGTTCTCATACAGCAATGATTTTATCTTTTTTTTTGAAAAAATATATTCTCATTAGTCAGTGTCAGACATGAGTTTTTCTAATGGTATTGTAGAATGCTCACCATTTCGGGTGTTTTTGATCCATAGGGAACACAAATCATTGTAAAACAAAAATAGGTTGCAGAAACAATTTAATGGACCTTGTATCAATTGAATGACAACTGACTGAAGAAACTACTTTAGCAGTCTGAAACAGAAGGATTTTAAAAGTTTTAATATTTTGCACATAAACTCAGGAGGTAAGAAAACAAAATATATGTTTATCAGCATGTGTGTTTGGGATTTTGTCTGAAAATATGCCTATGGCTCATATTTGTATATGTCTTATTTTAAGGAAAATATATATCCTCCCATATTACAATAACAAATCTAAAATAAGCTCACTGTAAGGAATAAATTTTGTAATAAAAAAGAGTGAAAATATAAAAAAAAATTACTTTGTTTTAACCACTAGTAGGAGAAAATACTAAATTTAGAGGGAGATGACTTAGATTATGGTTTTGTCATTTGTCATTTCAGTGGCCTTAGGCAAGTCTTTTTTTCCCTTAATTCTTTCTCTAATGGAATGAGGGGATTGGACCAGATGACCTATAACTTGCATTCCCATTCTAAATATTTGACTTAATATTAATGAACAAAAATTTTAAGTTTCTTGATCCAAAATGATAACTAGTGTCTAATTAGTATTTCATATAAATCTAATTCTTTTGTATGGGGAAAAATAATAAAGCAAAACAAAATACTTGAGTTTATGTCCCCTAACAATCATCACTTTAGGGCAAAATATTTGGTAAGTTTTGGTGGTAGTCTTCAGGAAATGACCTTTACTTCTATTGCCATGGAATAGATTAAATTATTAAGGCATATGAAGGTGGGACTGTATATTTGTTTTTATCGGCATACCCCAGGTGATAAAATATTTCTATAAATTCAGGCTGAGATCTCTGTAATGAACAATCTGAGAAAGTTCCATAGAGAATTAAGATATTAAATGATTTCTCTATAGTCATATTGCTTGTATGTGTCAGAGGCAGAACTTTACCTCAAGTTCAATATTGTACTTATTATTTTAGAAAGATACCATAGAACAAAAATTGAAGATGTAGGTCCTGAACAAAGATAATTCTTCACATCTCTATGTGTCATGAAAAGTTATTGAACAATAGCAAACCTGAGCAACCTTCAGGAAAAAAAAATGAAACTAGCTGAAAAAAGAGCTGTTTCACTCTGGGAAATGAGGCCTTTTTAGGACTGCCTAATGATAATGATTCCATTCTTCCCAAACACTCCCTGTTATATCTGGTAGTCTGTACTTACTCTGGTGTTAATCACCCAGAATTATAAACATATCCTCTTTTGACACTGATGATGAGGGTCTCCAGGTCTTTGCAAACTTTTTCTTTGATCTTATCAGGTTTTCTCATGGTGGGACTATAAGCACTCATGATGGTGCTGCAGCACTTTCCTCAAAGTGGTAACTTCATTGTCAGAAACCTTTCACTAACTTCTTTTGGCAAGCATATAAGCTTGTTGACTAGATTAGATTTCATTAATAAAAAACCTATGTCAGTTTCAGCATGGCATGTCTGAGACCACTCCATAAAATATGAATATCTCTTTCCCCAAAGTTAATATGGACTATTTGTACCTGACCTGTGGTAGAGCCTTCCAAACTTATTCTAGTTTTATCGGATACAGCTGGATATAATCTATATTGACCCCAACAGTATGTTGCCATTTTCATTTTCTTCAATTAGGAAGGACAGCAACAAATGTTAATGAAGCCTGTTTTAGTCTCTGTACAGCAATTCATAGAGTGCAAAGAATGATTTTTCTAGAATAGCATTTTTGATGCCAATTTTTATTTCCTTGTGACTTCCCTTTCCTCTCATCCTTCCTTCCCTCTTTCTTGTGTTGACCTTTTGTCACCATCTTATCAGATATTTTTATTCAAGTAATAATTTTCCCAATCAGTACTTTCCTTCTTTATCCTAGTTGCATGGTGTCTGAATAAATTGTGGGGAGTACTAATGTACCAGAAGAAAAGAGGAAAGATATGATTTCAAAAGATATGGAAAGACATATCAAATAATGAAGAATGACATAAGCAGAATTTAAGAAATACTATAACATTAATATGATAAAAATGAATCATTCTGAAGACTTTTAAAAACTACTGAAAAACAAAATGAACATAATGAAGAGATCAATTTATACAATAAAAACAATACTATTAAAATCTTTGAAAGCTATGAAAACTATGACCAGTCTAGTATCTTTTAAAGTATAAAATGATTGATTGCATTAATGTTCCATCAAATCAGTCTTTTTAGATCACTATCCTTTCTCTACCCTACTGGAATCATGTTTGTTAAATAGCTTCCTATGCTTTTGGATTGACTTCTCCTACATGGTATTAGTTTATGGGTACCTTCTTATCTCTTATACAAACTTGGAAGTTTTCTCTTGCCAAATCTTGGATGCATGTAATGTAGGCCTGGATTTCTTCTTTTTCTGCATCATTAATGCTAAGATAGAATGACCATTTCCCCCAAGAATCTCATTGTTTTTATTTCTATATAAACCTCCTTCTTGTTTGTTAGAATTCTTGATTCTCCTTTTCTGGGTTCCTCAAATTTTTCGAAGGGAGATTTTGAGCAATTATTAAAATAGACTAAATATGTATAACAACTAGCATTTCCATAATGCTTACTATGTATCAGGCCCTGTACTAAGTACAGGTAAATATCATTATAGAAGGAGAGAGAAACTCCAGCAAATGTCTAGATAATTGAAATCCATTATCACTTCTCTAGCATTCCTTCTGTGCCAGTTTACTAATCTATTTCCCCATTGTCTTATATATTGTGCCTTCTGTCTTGGTGAATAAACACATACATTCAGGAATGAATAACGAATAATAGGTAACACATGTATTGCTTTATATTTTTGGCAAAGTACTTTGTAAATAAATCTTATTTTATTCTGACAAAATATTTGCTGAGTAGGTGCTATGTATGTCCATTTTATTGATGAGGAAATTAAGGCAGGCAGAGATTAAATTATTTGCCCAGGGTTACACAGGTAGAAAGTATGTGATGCTAGATTCATACTCAGAAATTCCTGATTTGAGATCAATCACATTATCCACTGTATCACGTGAATCCATTTTTATTAAATGCTTATTGGGTGCCAGGCCCTGTGTTAAGTACTAGAGATACAAATACAGAAGATCTCAAATGTTATATCATATATGCCATATTTATCATGTCATATATGCCATATTTATCATGTCATATATGTCATATGTATGTATATATGTATGTGTGTGTATATATATATAGTATGTGTGTGTATATATATATATATATGAGCCCCGTCCAGGTAAAGGAAAGTATAGAGTAACAGTGAGTGAGCTGATGATTTTCCTGCAGCAATGGTAATGTGGTAGTTCTCAGTAAGACAGCTAGCATATTAAAAGCCTTAAATCTGCCAGATACTGTGCTAAGTAAGGGTGATACAAAGATAAGGAAAAGATAGCCCTGCTCTCAAGGAGCTCAGTCTAATGGGGAAAGCAATAAACAACTATGTATAAGCAAGCTATATGCAATTTAAATGTTGTCATTGTTTTTCAGTAATTTTCTGTCATGTTTAACTCTTGGTGACTGTATTTGGAATTTACTTGGCAAAGATACTGGAATGGTTATCCATTTCCTTCTCTAGCTCATTTTACGGATGAGGAACCTGAGATCAAATAGGGTTAACTGATCTGCTCAGGGTTACACAGTTAACCAGTATCTGAGATGAGATTTGAACTCAGGAAAATGAATATTCCTGACTCTGGGTCTGGAGCTCTATCCATTGTACTACTTACCTTCCCTATACAATTTATATAGCCATAAAAAAATCTGGATATAATTCACATAGCCACAAACAAGTTATATTAATTGGAGATAATAACAGATGGAAGGCACTAATATTAAGAAGGATTAAGGGAAGCTTTTATTCAGAAGGTGTTACTTTATTTGAGGCTTGAGAGAAGCCAAGGAATCTATGATGTTGAAGATGGTGATGAAAAGAAAGAGATTTATAGTATAACAGCTTGAGGGGATGACAGGCTCAAATGAAGTTTCTCCATTGCCACTACCCCAAGATTTATGAAGATCATCTGAAATTGAATAGGCTCAGTCCCTTTCCCTAGTCCTCATGAAATAATTTCAGAATTCCTTACCACTCTGATTGCTCTCCTTTGGACAAACTCCAGTTTGTTAATGTACTTCTTAAAATGTGATATCCAGAGCTAAGCACGGTATTCTAAATGGAGTTGGGCTAAGGAAGAATACCATGAGACTATCACTGTTTGAGATCAAGAAAGTATATTTTGATTAATTCAGTCAAAATTTAGGCTCTATTTCAGCTAGAGCTTGAGGTTTGTTCAGACTTGAACAAATTTCTCCTCATATATGTTTCCTTTTTGGGAAAATGGGATTACTCGCATTTCAAATTCTTTTAGTTCTGCATTTATAAAGCATTGACTATTTTATTAGTTATTTTAAAAATTGTCATGGCTCTGTATTTGTATTCTCTTTTCATTAAAAATAATTTAAATGACTGTTTTTACCCTCTTCAAAATTAACTTTCTTCTGCAGTAGTATTGTGGAGAGAAGATAGCACTTATTGTACTCATGATTAGTCTGCCTCTGCTGGTCCTGTTCTAGGCATAATATGAAATTCAGGTTTTAGGATCTCCGTATCTAAATTCAAAACCCTGTACTCACAGACTCCAAGTCTTGAAATTCTTAAAACTGCCTGTATGTCCTCATTGATTTTTGGTTGCCTAATAGAGAATGAATGAATACATTTATCCATATTAAAAATCACACTTTGATAGCAAAAGCAATATCAGAAAATACCTGTAACTCATAGGGAAAGACATGTTAATAATTGAATTTTGGACAGAAAATGCCTGTGTGAAGCTTTACGTTTACTGTTGATCAAACTTAATAATAACTAACATTTCTATTGCACTAGAAAATTTGGGAAGTGCTTATATACATTATCTCATTTGTTCCTCACCCTATGATGTAGGTTTAATATATCCACACTTGGCAGGTTAGGAAACTGACACTGCCCAGAATTACAGAGGTAGTGAGTGTTGTAGGCAGAAATCCAAATGAGGTCTTCCAGATCTCATGTTTTGTACCATATCCACCTATTTTATTGCTTCCCTAAATAATGCTGAAGGCCACTTGGGCTATCTAAAGCTTTATTTAGCTCCATCTGGATCAAAAAAGAAAATTGTAGCAACAAACATAAATTCAGGAAGTAGCAAGGTACTTTCTATCTTTATGAATAAACTAAAAGCTAGAATGACATTTTCAGTGAGCTTGACGTAAATAGAATTTTCCTTGGGAAATGTACTACTCTTCAAAGACATCACAGGAAAGAACTTCAAAACCAACCAGGCAACATCCTAAATTCACTGGTGAGAGTAAAGATTTCCTGAAGCAGATGATCCATTCATGGATAATTAAGAGTTGACTGACTATATATCCATGAGTCAACAATTAAGTGCTTTCTCTGATTAACCTCAAAGACATTATTCTTGGACACACACCACAAATTAGAGTTCCATCTAAATAAATCTTCATGTTTCCAAGCCATCAGAAAACAATTAGCAACAATACCAGTTTAGCTGAATAAGAAGCTCAAAATAGATGAGGCTCTAAAAGGAATGTCCTATAATCTAGACGGTTATACTGGTGACCACTTTACCCTGTTCTTCAATAAAATATTTGTTACTCTGTTCCTGATTTATTAGTTACCTACAGACTGATGTGATAGACCTTGAATTTTATATTTATCATTAACCTTTCATACAATTAAAAAACATGATTACACCAATACAACAACCCCCAAATATTTAGAATATGGATGCAAAGAGCTGTTAGTGCTCATTGGTCATTGAAACAACAAAAATAATTTCTTTTCAGTCATGAGTGAATTCACTGACTTCAGTAGAATCAATAAAAATGCACAAACTTTGAAGTCTTTTAGGCAATCCAAAGTGATTTTTGAAGGATTTAAGATCTACAAATCATGGACACTGAGAGAAAATAATAATGTCTTTAGATTCCATGATAATTTTTAAAAGAACATTTTCCATGTAAGCTTTTTATAAGATTAATCAAACTAAAGCACAGGTCTGATCTTATTACTTCTCTGTTTAGAACTCATTAGTACCTCCTTCACAGTTTACTGAATAAAGTCTGCTGCTGAGCTTATCATGCAAGGCCCTTCTCCACTTGATGATAACATAACGTTGTCATGACATTTTACAGTATCTCCTGCTACCAAATACTCTATACTTCATTGCAATTGGACCAATAACCATTACCCAGTCATACCTGGATGGAACTCCTTTTAATTACCCCCATAAATAAACTTGTATCCATCTTTTAAAACCCAGGTAAAATTTCACTTATTCTGCAACACCTACATTTGAAAGTGATTTAACCATCTTCAGATCTCAAATAACATTTGTTAGTATCTCCCTAATGTCCTTATCCTATTCTAGTTGGTAGTATAGTTATCCATATGCATGCCCAATTTCCCCCTATAAATCAAAAACTCCTTGAGGGAAGACATAGTGCCTTATTCATTTTTGTATTTCTCTCAGCCTCCAGCACAGTGTTCCACACAGAATAAGTGCATAATAAATATTCAGTGAATAGAAATGAGTTTAATTCATAGGACATGGCTGATAAGAACTGGAAGCAATCTTAAAGGCTAAAACCCAACCCTATCATCATATAGATGACAAAACTGATGATAAGAAAAATGGGGTAAAATTGTTCAAGTTTTCCCATGGGATTCTGGGGAAACTGAAACTTCAATGCAGGTTTTCTGGTTCCCAGGTTTTTGTGCTTTTGAATATATTGTTCTTCCAGTTCCATGTTCTACATTCTTTTAGGATTCAGTTTTTCAAAAGAATTTATGCTTATTATGACACAATGGAAACCAAATCTACACATTATTCTTCCACATAACAACTGATGTTTCTAAATTGCTTTGATGTCTACAAGCACTTTCTTCACACATGACTTTGGATGTGCTGTTACTTAGTTGTTTCAGTCATGCCTGACTCTTCATGACCCCATTTTTGGGTTTTCTTGTGATAAGGAAGTTATTTGCCATTTCTTTTTCCAGATTATTTTCAGATGATATAACTGAGGTAAACAAGGTTAAGTGACTTGTTCAGGGTCACAATCTAGTAAATGTCTGAGGCTGGATTTGAATTTAGGAAGATGAGTCATCAATACTTCAGGCCCAGCACTCTATCTACTGTTCCATCTACATCCTCATATATTTGGAGATAAAAATTTTCTCTTTTTTAAGAAAATAAGTGAATTGTGCTTGAAAGAGGTTGTTTGCCTATAAGGCAACATAAATAGAAAGCAAAATATGGACTGAAACCTTCTGATACAATAATGCACAAACAAAGAAAGCTCAAAAAAATTCTAATTCAAATGAAGTCCCTTCTCTTCAGGGGTAATAGCAAAATGGTAGAAATTTAGATATAAGCCTTTATGAATAAAATCTAATTTAGACAATCTGTGAATATTAACTTAACTCTTGGCACATAGATATGAAATCTTTGGATAATAACAAGTTGACATACTACTGAAGGAATATTTATTTTTATCTTTATTTGTACACAAATATTTACATTCCCATCTTAAGTGAAATGAGACTGAATAAAGAAATCACACCTTAATGGAACAACTTCTTGGAGGCAAATTAAAGCATTTATGGAGTTGGTTTATTAAAATTAAAATTAAAGCATTCAGAGGTTGGATAATATTGGATATTCAAAGGAAAAAGAAACTTCATTTTATGTGACAGATCCAGTTTTTTGCTTAGTATGAGCATAAAGAAAAAATATCAAAATACAATACAGAATCATAATCTCTCCACTCCTTAACTAAAAGACAAATGATGTAAATGTGAGAGGATTGGACTATCTAGGCTTTTCATCAATATCCCATCAGTATCCAAGGAATAGGTGTGACTACTGGGAATATCTGTATTGGAACCTGGGAACAAACTAGGCATATTTAAGCCAGATAACTCAATGATTCATAAAGAAGTCCATGAGAAACCTACACCATTCCTGAGAGGAATGTTTGTGGACTACAGTATATCTGTGAGTTGCGTCATAGTACTACATGTTTGAACTTATTTCCCTCTGAACACCTTCTCTCTCTCTGAATGTGTACACACACACACACACACACATACACACACACACACACACACACACATGCACCCACAAACCCAGATACTTATGTACATACATATGGTCTCTATGTATATTCTATATCTATCTATCTATCTATCTATCCATATCTATCTATCCATCCATATATCTATTCACCTATCTATCTGTTGTCTAGAATTCTGAAGATGAACCTACTGGAGATATAACTTTATGTTGAGAGTTGAGTTTGGGATAGTAGCTTGAGAACATATTCCATATTATCAACAGGAAATTACCAGTTATTTATGTGAAGACCATTTTGGACTTATTTATGATCATGTAGTCAGATGCTTTACTAGACAGAACAACATCTAAAATCAATACCCAATTGGAATAAAACATAAATATGAGAAGACATCAATAATGACCCAAGTATATGCTTAATTTCTACTTTTATATTTTATCTTAACTTTCTTTGTACATATAAAGAGTACACGTTTTCATATATAAGAAGTGTATACACAGGCTTTTGTTGAAGCCTTTCTACAGAGGACTTCACGATATTCTTTACTGTAACATGACTGACTGAACAGTATACAAGGACACATGATCTTACTGTTTTCATTATTGTTGGTTAAAAACAAAACAACAATGAAATTAATTTAGCAAAAATCCATCTATAATAGCTTTCCTTCACCAATATATATTATATGCATATATGAAGATCATGCCATATTTATTAAATCTTGATGAAAATAGGTTTTTTGTGATGAAAGCACTGAATCAAAAAGTTGTGTAATTGGAAAGACATTGGTGCCCACAAAGCAACACTTATACCTAAAACAAAATTACTTATTACAGTATACAGCAATTTTTCACTATTTCTCTGCTTTAAGCCCTCTTAAGGAATATATATCATTATTTCCTGAAAAAGCACATTCTACCATTTGAAATATTTATAGGAAGCAGTGAGTTTATTAAATGATACTATTTTTAAAAATTATTAAATATATATATATATATGTATATATATATATATATATATATATATATATATATATAATCCAAAGGTGAACTCTTATGGAAAATGCCCTTTCCAAGTGAAAATGGAAGAAAATCATCCTTATAAATTATGATTTCATGGACTTATTGATCTAATACTAGAAGGGTTCTCAGGAGTAATCTAGCCCAACATCTCTATCCATAGGTCAAGGAAACAGATTTCAGAGATACAAAGTTACTTGCAGAAGGTAATAAAAGCAGTCAGTGTAAGAGAAATGATTTGAACCTCTATTCTCTGAGTCCAAAGCTAAAGCTCTTTACCAGACCATGCTTTCTCCACCATCCAATCCAATCCAATTCAATTCAGTAAGCATTTATTAATAAATCATTAATTAATAAATGTTTCTCAAGTAGATTATATGTGGAAATAACCTTTTTAGATGCTATGGACACAAAAGCAAAACAAAAAACCATTCTTGACCCCAAGGAATTTATTGATGTTCATATAGAAATATTACTGTTTATAGATGATAGTATGCTGATAGTATTAAACTTTTGATTATGGCAAGGCCTGCACAATGAGATCTAAAGATATTTAAAGAAATGTTCTTACCAATCAACATAGGAAAAAAAAAACAGGTAGATAAAGTATTCCTGTTGATCTTATTATAATATGTAGTTGAATAATTAACATATTAGTTAAGTTTATCAGTAAATTTATCTAGATATTTATTGCAGATATACAATGAACTGTAATAGAAATGAATATTAGTATGAAATCAATGGGATTGAGTTTGTAAAATTTCCCAGCACTTTAAATAATCCTGTTACTTGCTGAACTCTAATCTCCCCTATGTTTTTGTCTGTCTTTGTATCTCTGTTTCTCTCTCTCTCTCTGTCTCTGTCTCCTTCTCTGTCTCTCTTTGTCTCTCTCTCTCATGCACACACATGCACACACATATACACACACTCATCTTTTTAACACCAATATTCAGGCTAGTGTAGCGGATTGAAGACTGGCCTTAAAGGTAGGACAACCTAGTTGTAAGCCATTCTAGCTGTGTAACCACAGTCTTATAGTCTGCTAGTGACTAACAATTCTCTAAGATGATAGTGTTCAGACTACTGTTTGTCATCAATGCAAGGAATTTCCACATTATTGAGTTCTTGTTATTGATTAAATCAAAGCCCTTGATAAAAATGGCACCTATATACTTGAAGTCTATTGCCTAGAGAAAAAACAAGGTACTTGCTTTTATTGCCTTCATCTGCTGGCTCATTGTGACATGGATTACTTGCTGTATACTGAAATTTTCTATTTGTCATATCTAAAGAATATTTTTCTACATTATTGGAGAAATTTTCCATAAGATAAAGAAATATTTAGTTTTCATTTTGGTCTAGTCATATGGCTTAATTTCACTTGTTCATGTGAAATGATTAATAAGGTGATTTTGGTCAACTCCTTTAATTTTGGAAGCCATCCAGCATTCTCTTTAGGAGAGATCATAATGGATTTCAGGCTAGGTGAACAATAATGGGCTTAAAGTATCTCCCTGAAAAATATAATATGTAATATGAATTATATGTGACATTCTTATGTTGGTGGCATGTTGTAATTAAAGAATTTGACACAAAATACTCTTAATATTGCATTCTTGCTATATTTGAAGCCATTTTACATATTTTCACTAGGTAAATTATCCATCAATACAGAACTCTATCAAATGTTTTATAAGAATCGACAGAGGCAACATGTTTACTAGGAACTTTCAGCAAGCTTGTTCAAAAAATACTGAATCAATAATAGTGTGCTTTTTATCCTCCCAGGGTTTTGGCCCTCAATTGCTTTTTATATTTTTCTACAGGATTATTGATTTTATTTTTTACCAATACAATTATTTCTATAAAGTACATAAGCATAATTGACCTAAATTTGGAAGGGTCACTAGTGTTTTCATCCTTTGTTAATAGGTATGTAGTACCTTTTATTTTGAAAAGTAGAATCTGGCTTATATATATTTAAATGGTTTTACATGTATTTGGGGGGAAATAAAATATTATTAAAATCATCTTCTGCAAATTTGGTTGGTCATTATATTGATTAGAGTTCCCATGTTTCATAATTGTTTGTGTAATACTCTTGTTGTATAAATTGTTCTGGTTTTGGCACTTTATTCTGAATTGGCTCATATAAGTCTCGGGTTTCTCTAAAACTGTACTCTCCATACTTTATAGCACAGTAGTATTCTACCACATTCATTTGCATAACTTGTTTAACCATGCCCCAATATAATATTTTGGTATATATGTGGTTATTCCTCTTTCTTCATTCTTTTTGTGGTATAGGTCTTCCAGTGATGTCTTTCATTCAACGGGTTGGAATAGTTTAATAACTTTTGGGGCATGCTCCCGATTGCTTTCCAGATTGCTCGAAGATGATACATTAATATGTCTCTTTTCCTGTGGCTCATCTATTGCTAATCTGGTGGATGTGATATGAATCCTTTGAATGGATTTAACTTGAATTACTTAAATTATTAATGATTTAGAAGATTTTTATATGCCTCTGATTTCTTTATTTACAATCCACTTTCCATCTGTAACTGTTTAATTTTGAAGCTACAGAACAATATGCTCAATCCAGGATAAGCTGATCATGTGAAATCTCATTATCATGCCACCTAATTCAGCTGTGGATATTCAACATCTTCCCAACTCCTTCCTTCTCCACTCCAATGTGATTTCATTCAAGAGAAGGCAAGAACTAGACTTTTCAGCTCATTCACTACTTTTTTTTTCTTTTTTGGTATTTTTAAAAATGTTAAACCTGAATAAAAAAAAAAGAAAGGAAAACAGCAAACAAATGTCAAAACAAAATAAGGGGTGCAGAGCCAAGATGGAAAAGTAGAAACAGCAATTCCATGGCTTTCTCACCCACACCACTTCAAAATTATGGAAAAGGGGACTCTGAACAAACTCTGGAACTCCGGCACCAACAGAATGACAGAGAGAAGATAACGTCCAGCTGAGGACAGCCTGGCAGCCCAGCAGGCACTGGACAGCACTCTGGGAGCTGGCCCCAGGACCATGTGAGTCAGAGGTTTTCGCCCCATGGAGGCCAGACCAGCAGCCAGCTGGAAGGACCCCAGAACACCAGCACCTGTTGCTTTTCCAGAATTACCAACACAAAAATGCCTAAGAAAAAGTGAGAGATTAGTGTCCTATGGACTTTGGGACCAGTATTTGGGAAGGCATCAGCTTCTTCCCCTGGGGGCAAGAAGCTGCTGAGGAACTGCAGCACAGCCACCATTTTTCAGGTTCAGTTGCAGCTTCAATTCCTGGCCTGCAAAATGTAGGGGGATCTGGCGATCAGGCTGGGAGGTAATCACTCTTGCTTTAAACTCCCTGGATCTGGATTGTGGTCTGGGGTGGAGGTCTTGCGGGGTGTGTCCAGCTTGCCAGAGTGTGTGGGGCCTACAGAGAGGGGACCCAACTAATACCTCCAGAAGGTGAGAAGACCCCAACATTTGGGAAAGAAGCTCCCCCGTCTGGTGGCAGAGTCCTACTGTGGCAAAAAGCCCAAAAGTAAAGTATTCAAGTGGCAACATGCCTAGGTAAAGGAAACAAAATAAACAGAAAAATTCAACATTAGACTCCTATTTTGGGGGCAAAGAGGATTGAAACATGGAACAAGAGGAGGACTGTGAGGTCAGAAATTCAGCACCAAAAGCCCCAAATGAAAATACGAGCTGGTTACATGCCATAGAGGACCTTGAGAAAGATTTTAAAAACCAAATAATAGAAGTAGAGGAAAAATTTGGAAGAGAAATGAGAAGGATGCAGGAAAAGTATGAAATGAGAGTTAACAGCCTGACTGAGGAAAATAACACCTTAAAAATAGACTAATTCAAATGGCAAAACAGGCTCAAAAAGGCAATGAGGAGAAGAATGCCTCAAAAAGCCGAATTTGCCAGATGGACAAAGGATCTCAAAAGCTCACTAAGGAGAGATTCAGTCCTTCAGATTTAGACTGGAGCAAATGGAAACTATTGACTTTATGAGAAATCAAGATGCTGTTAAACATATCCAAGCAATTGTAAGAATAGAAGGCAATGTGAAATATCTAAAGGGAAAAACCATTGACCTGGAAAATAGATCCAGGAGAGATAATTTAAAAATTATTGGACTGCCTGAAAGCCAAGATTAAAGAAAAACCTAGAAATCATCCTTCAAAAAATTCCCAAGGAAAATTGCCCTGATGTTTTAGACCCAGAGGGTGAAATAAAGGTTGAAAAAATCCACAAATAACCTCCTGATAAAGATCCCAAAAAGAAAACTCCTACATTATTATAGCCAGTTTCCAGAATTCCCAGATCAAGGAGAAAATACTACAAGCAGCCAGGAAGAAATAATTTGAATATTGTCGAAACACAAACAGAATAGCACAGGACCTGGTAGCTTCTACACTGAGGGACTGAAGGGCATGGAATATGATATTCAGAGGGCAAATTACCTGGGGTTAAAAGCAAGAATCTCATAACCAGCAAAACTGAGTATTTTGTTTCAGGGGAAAATATGGTCATTCAGTGGAACAGAGGACTTTCAAGCATTCTTGAGGAAAAAAACAGAGTTGAACAGAAAATTTGACATTCAGACCCAAGAAGCAAGCTATGCTTTAGAAAGTAAACAGGAAAAATAAATCATAAAAAACTTATCAAAGTTGAAATATTTACATTCCTTTGTGGAAAAAAAAATAAATTTTGCTGATGAAACCTTTCTCAGTGTGAAAATAATTGAAAAGGATATATGGGCATATGAATACATATGTGAATGTGTGTATATGTTTACAGGTATACATGGATAGAGAGCACAGGTCAATTTTGGTGGGAAGGGATGATACTTAAGAGGTGAAGTTAAAAGGTGGGAGAGGCATGTGGCGAGAAGGGATGGGGAGAGACAGGGTGGGGTAAATTAACTCATGTAGAATAGGCAAGGGGTAGTAGTTGCAGGGGAGGGGAAGAACAGGATGGCAAAAAGGCAAAACTATATTCTCATTGAATTTGGCTCAGGGAGCGAATGACATACATACTAAATGGGACATCTCACCCTGTAGGAAAGTAGGGGGAGGGGGATTGGAGGGGGCATGATGTAGGGGAGGGCATGCTGGGGATTGTGTAGGTTGGAGGCACCCAATTTTACAGAGAGTCAGGATAAAAGTAGGGAATGGACCAGATAGGTGGTGGGATGGGTAGGAGGGAAATTTAGTTAGTCATTTACAATTCAATTACTATGGTAATGTTTTGCATGGCTGTACATGTATAACATATACTGAATAGCTTATCTTCCAAGCAGGAGTGGGTGACAAGTGATGAAGGGAATGGATCTTGAATTCGAAGTTTTCAGATTAAATGTTTCAAATACACACACATACACACACATGTGTGTGTGTATATATTAGTATATATATTGTATATATACTAATATATATAGTACATATATATTAGTATATATATTATATAATGGTGTGCATATATGTATATACTATTTTTAATACTATTTTGTATGTAATTTGGAGATAAGATGTGCAGGCATTGGGGCACAGAGATTCACCTTGCCCTAATGGAAAAGTTGAAGGGGTATGAGAGAAGATATGGGAGAGAGCAGATTGGATCAGTGGATATCCTGTGGGACTGCTATTCTGGGGTGGTGGGTAGGGGGAAAATGGGGAAAAATTGTAACTCAAAATCTGGCAGAAATGAATGATGTAAACCAGAAGTTTATAAACCATATGGAAAAAAACTGCATCAATATGACATATTTTCTAGATTCAAACTCCTGAAATTCAATGAAAGCTCATAACTTCTAAAATCTATGCTGTATATTTCAAGTGTGAAATATGTATCACCAATATTTGATTACTGATTTTCCTAAATTCTAGAAATAAGATGGTCATATTAAGAAAAAAACTAATATAAGAAAAAATAATAATAGGGGAAAAAATATTGCCATGTGAACAGCAGAAAGTGAGAGAGGATTCAAAATATATAGCAATAAATTTTCATTTCCAGAAAGCCTGTATAATAAATATTATACATGGTAATAATAGCTGTCCATCTTTGCTTCCTTGTAAGTTTTCTTTTCTTCTCTGCTGTGCAATTTTTTACTTTGTTTTTCCCTCTTCTTCCCCCTTAATACTAGTATTAATTGTGTGCATGTTTATATAAAGGGAGAGGGAGAGGGAGAGGGAGAGAGAGAGAGAGAGAGAGAGAGAGAGAGAGAGAGAGAGAGAGAGAGAGCAAGACAGAGAGAGACAGAGAGAGATTTATATGCCTCTGTGTAAGATGTTGCTATACTTGTGTATCCTCTTTTTCTATGAGAGTGGATAACTTCTTCCTTTATAAGTCCAAGTCTTTCCATATTTTCCAAGTCCACCAACTTGTCATTTCCTATGCTACAGCAAAATTCCAAGCTTCCACTCTCTAATTGTTTCAAATAGTCTAATACAATGTTGATGAATATGGCTGACAGAGTGTAATTCCCCTATTTTTCTCTTTTGATTAAACATATTCGAGACTTAACTGTGTCCAAATCATGGTTATCATCCCTGCTCTTGTTTTCCTCACAAAATGAATAATAGTAGATACCCCTTTTTAAATTTTAAATATTGGTCAATAAAAAACACATTTGTTGTTTTGAAATTTGTCATTATTTGACTTTTTTTAAAAACAATTTTAGCACATCCAGAGAAAGAACTACAGAGTCTGAAATCAGATTGAAGGATACTATTTTTTTCTTTTTTTTCTTTTTTTTCCTTTCTTGTGTTTTTTTCCCTTTCGTTCTTTTTTCATAACATGACTAATATTATGTTTAATATGATTGCAATTGTATGACCTATGTTAGATTGCATGCTCTTTTGGGGAGGAGGAGGGGAATGAGGGAGAACATTTATAAATCAAAATCTTATAAAAGTGAATGTTGAAAACTAAAATATATACTTAAAATAAATTTAGCTTATTATCTTTATTTGTAAACAATGTTTATATAATGCATTCTAATATGACATAAATTGATCTAATAAATTTTGAGGATATATTTTTGCTTTTTTTTTTCAAATGCTTTATCTTTTCCTAGGAAGGTGTGGAGGTTTTCCAGTAGATTTCATAATTCAGAAAGTAAAATAACTGATTTACTTAGACAATGGTTTTATAAGTAATAGAAAAGAGTGATTTTTTTTGACCTTCATTACATAAAATTGTCCCTTTCTCTGCTCCTGTTTAGCTGCTATCCCTATTTCAAGACTGCTACAGTTTCTCTTTTTTTCTTGGAATCAAATGCTATTGATTTTTTGAAACAAAATAAATTTCTATGCATCCATCCTGTACAAATTATTCAGCATTGACTATTGATAACTTAAATTCATACTTTTGTGATATATTCCCTTTTTTGCTGAGGATTTTAGTAAGAATCTTCTGTTTTTGAAAGGCCAAGTAGAGAAGTCTATGATTCCCCTGAGAAGCCATTTTGTTTACATCTAGGTCCATGTAAGTAAAAAAAAAATTAATCTGTGAGGTGGTCAGATATATTAGAATTCACACTATTTGAAGTTCTAATTGTAAAATATATTAATTGTTTCCATCTCAATGCAATTTCAATGTTGACAATTTGATCCCTTTATAGGATGCCATGATTGTCCTAATTTGAACCTAGTTGTAATAGAAAACAAATTCTGATAATTAAAACAGATTTTAAGACCAAGTTCTAACACTTACTAGATATAGGACCTACAGAAAGTTACTTCACAGGGCAGCTAGGTGGCGCAGTGAGTAGAGTGTCGGCCCTGGAGTCAGAAGGACCTGAGTTCAGATCCAGCCTCAGACACTTAAGAGACACACAAACAAAAACTTAGCCACATGACCTGGGCAAGTTACTTAACCCCAATTGCCCTACAAAAAGAAACAAAAAAGTTACTTCACTTCATCTTTTATTTTTAAATGAAACTAATGGAACATATGATCTCCCAGATTCTTCCCATCCCTCATTCCTATGATTCCACTTCAATTATGCACCTCAATAAAAATACTTGAAAACTTTTATTAGTCATTTACTAGCCAAATTTGGTAGCCATTATTGCAACTAGATTTTAATCTCTAATTTTGAAGGAAAATGTCCTATGAGCAAGCTGCATAATGTATACGAAGTTCTTTCTGTATCAAAAGATAGAACATGGTTCTCTCCAGCTTTCTCCAGGAAAAGAAAACAAAATAACGTTTTAAAAGTAAACACAACAACACTGCATTAGACAGCAATAAGAATGACAGAACAGTGGAAGTGGAGCAAATGGACATCTTAGAGAACCCTCTGCTTACATATTTCAAGAGGTGCTAACTTACTTCCCTACAGCTATTTGAACCTTTTTTATAAACCTAAATTTTAAGTGAGGGTGGCACTGGGTGTGTCGGCATTATGAAGCAGTTTGAAATAATGAAAATAACACTGTGCTACAAATCAGTACATTGGGTAAGAATAAGGAATTTAATGCTTGACAGTTACATTACCCAGAGCCAATCATTTGTTTTATAACACTCAGTTTTGTTATTTATAGAGTTAAAGATAGGGACAAGACTTGTAAATTCATTAATATGGACAACTTACAAATCAGAAATCCCCCTTTATCAATATGTCAGCACCTTTTATACAATGTGCAATACCTAGATATCCAAGAGCTGGTCCATGGTTCCATTACATTTCTTTTTTTTTTTTTAAACAAATGCTTTATTAACTTCTGTTTTACATCATTCATTTCCGCCAGATTTTGAGTTACAATCATTTCCCCCCATTATTCCCCTACCCAGCCTCCCAGAATAGTAGTCCCACAAGATATCGCTTCCTCCAATCTGCTCTCTCCCATACCTTCTCCCATACCCCCATCGACTTTTCCATTAGAGGAAGGTGAGTCTTTGCATCCCAATGCCTGCACATCTTATCTCCTATTACAAGCAAAAGAGTATTAATAATAGTATTTATATATATTTGAAGCATTTAATGTTAAGACCTCGAATTTCAGATCCATTTCCTTCCTCCCTTGTCACCCATTCCCTCTTGGGAGATAAGTAATTCAGTATATGTTGTACATGTCTAGCTATGCAAAACATTATCATGGTAGATATATTGTACAAGGCTGCTTATAATTCCCTCCCACTCATCCCACCCCCCACCTGGTCCATTCCCTACATGGTCCTGTCCCTCTTCTATAGTGGGTACTTCCAACCTGCCCTCCCCCCAAGGATGCCCTCCCATCCATCATCCCTCCTCTCATCCCCCTTCCCCCTATTCTGCTGCAGGTTGAGATATCCCATTTAGTATGTATGTCATTTTCTCCCCAAACCAAATTCAATGTGAATGTGGTTTTGCCTTTTAAGCTTTCCTTATTCTCCCCCTCTTTTGCAACCACTTCCCCTTGCTTCTTCTACATGTGATAGTTTACCCTCCCCTGTATCTCCCCATCTCCTCTTGCCACTTTCCTCTCTCACCTCATAATTTCATCCCTTGAGTATTCTCCCTTCCCAACAAATTCAACCTATGCCCTCTATCCATATATAACTGTAACCATATACGCACACATTCACATATGTATTCATATGACCACACACCCTTCTTCCATTATTTTCTTAGTGAGAAAGATATCATCAGTCACAGTTATTGCTTTTCCATATAGGAATGTAAATAGTTCAACTTTGATAAGTTCCTTTTGATTTCTTTTCCCTGATTACCTTCTTAGGCATCTCTTGCTTCTTCTGTCTGGATGTCAAATTTTCTATTCAATTCTGGTTTTTTCCTCAAGAATGCTTGAAGTCCTCTATTCCACTGAATGACCATATTTTCCCCTGAAACAAAATACTCAGTTTTGCTGGGTAGGTGACCCGTGGGTTCATTCCCAGTTCTTTTGCCTCTGGAATATCATATTCCATGCCCTTCGATCCCTCAGTGTAGAAGCTGGCAGGTCCTGGGCTATTCTGATTGTGTTTCCACAATATTGAAATTGTTTCTTCCTGGCTGCTTGAAGTATTTTCTCCTTGATCTGGGGATTTTGGAACCTGGCTATAATATTCCTGGGAGTTTTCTTTTTGGGGTCTTTTTCAGGAGGTGATTGGTGGATTCTTTCAACCTCTATTTTGCCCCCTGGATCTAAAACATCAGGGCAGTTTTCCTTGAGAATTTCTTGAAGGGTGATTTCTAGGTTCTTTCCTTGATCATGGCTTTCAGGTAGTCCAATAATTTTTAAATTCTCTCTCCTGGATCTATTCTCTAGGTCAGTGGTTTTTCCCATGAGATATTTCACATTGCCTTCCAATCTTTCGTTTGTTTGGATCTGCTTAACAGCATCTCAATTTCTCACAAAGTCACTAGCTTCCATTTGCTCCAGTCTAACTCTGAAGGAATGAATCTCCTCAGTGAACTTTTGAAATTGTTTTTCCATCTGGCAAATTCGACTTTTTAAGGCATTCTTCTCCTCATTGCCCTTTTGGGCCTCCTTTGCCATTTGAGCTAGTCTATTTTTTAAGGTGTTGTTTTCCTCAGTCAGGCTGTTGACCCTCATTTCATACTTTTCCTACATCCTTCTCATTTATCCTTCCAATTTTTCCTCCACTTCTCTTATTTGATTTTTAAAGTCCTTCTTAAGGTCCTCTATGGCCTGCAACTCGCTCATGTTTTCCCCTGGGGCTTTTGGAGCAGCACTTCTGACCTCACAGTCCTTTTCCCGCTCTATGCCCCCAAAATAGGAGTCTAGGGTTGCATTTTTCTGTTTCCTTTGCCTTGGCATGTTGCTACTTAATTACTTGACTTTTGGGCTTGTTGCCACACTGTGACTTTGCTGACAGATAGGGGAATTTTTGTCCTGAACGTGTGGGAGGGCAACTTCTGTTCCTGGCAAGCTGTAAACCCACCCACGACTTCCACCCCAGATCACAATCCAGATCCAGGGAGGTTAAAGCAAGAGCGATTACCCCCCAAGACTGATCGCTGGATCTCCCCACAATTTGTAGGCTGGGAGCCAGAGCTGCCTCTGAAAACTACAAAATGGCGTTTGTCCTCAGCGGCTTCTAGCCCCCAGGGGAGGGAGCTGAGGCATTCCCCAAATACAGGTCCCAAAGTCCATAGGACACTAACCTCTTACTTTGTCCTAGGCAAGTCTATGTTGATAATTCTGGAGTCGCCACAGCTCCTGGTGTTCTGGGGTTCATCCAGCCGGCTGCTGGCCCACCGCCCTGGGGCTAAAACCTCGGCTCAGGCGGACCTGGGCTTGGCTCTGCTTCCTGCACTCTGCAAGTTGCGCGCTGCCTGTTCCCAGACCACTGTGCTGGTCCTTCCTGCAGGGCTGCTGGGCTGTCCTCAGCGGGAGGTTAACTTCTCTGTGTCGTTCTGTGGGTGCTGGGGCTCCAGACGTTTTTCAGAGTCCCCTTTTACATAGTTTGGGGGGAATATGGAGGCAGAGAGGCTTGGAGGAGCTGTTTCTACTCCGCCATCTTGGCTCCACCCCCCGTTCCATTACATTTCAAACATAGGACTTGAATCCAGGTATTCCTAGCTCTTGAAGAAAACTCATTTTCCATTATACCATGCTATCTCTCTTCTTTTTTTCTCTAAATTTGTAGTATTAATCCTAACTGTGTCTATCTCACAGAGTTGAGAAATACTGTACTGAAAATTAAGAGGGTTCCCAATTTTTGGAGGTTGACTGAACAAATTCTTATGCAATTGTAACATGGTGTTATTTAACCTTAAAATTACAAAATGAATGGTTTCAGGAAGAAAAAAAAAACTGGGAAAGCCTTAATGAACTGATCCAGAATGAAATTGGTGCTTAAAGGGCAATTTATACACATGACAACATTATAAAGAAAAACAACTCTGAAAGGTATTAGAATTACAGATGAATTACTCAACTCTTTCCAGAGATGAGATAAACTTAAATGTAAAATTAGACATACATTTGGGGCATACAATATGGGAATTTGTTCTGTTGGACTGTGCATGTTTGTTATGAGGGATTTCTTTTTTTTTCATTTTCTGACTTTTTAAATTGTGAGAGAAGGAAGAAAGAGTGAAGATATATCCTTATACAATACATATATGTGCAAATGTTTGTAAAATTATACATACATGAATACATAAAATAAATAACACAAGGTAAAGGCACATAACTTCTCAATGCAAGCAACAAACTATTAGTAGAAATAATCTATAGATTCCTTCTAGAAAATCCAGTAAACACTAAACATAAGTCAATACCTCCAACCCCAAGACACATTATGCTTTACTATATATATATATAATCAAAAGAAAAAAAGGAATAAGGATGTGAACAGAATTTTAAAGAAAGAGGAGTAACTAGGTGGAGGCACAGAACTGAAGAACCTCAAGCCTCACTGCAATTGAATTAATGCACTTAGTGTGACAGAACTGACCAAAGAGGGGGTGTGTAACTCTTCCATCTTTCTTGTACAAGTAAGAAAACTGAGACCGAGAAGTTAAGTGCCTTGATCAATGTCACACATTCTATGATTTTTTGAATGCATGTAGAACTTGGCCACAAACACCATGCTTTTAGATGGTGATGATCTGTCTCATCACTTATAATTTGGCCCTGACAGAACTGAAATTTTGTAAAGTTCCACTCTTATTATCTCTGTGGCACATCTTGATACTCTTACATTCTTCCTACATCTGTCAGAAAATGAAGATTAAGCATTTGTTTATTTAAAACAAAGGAGATGGTTGTCTAGTCTGTAACAATAAATGTAACAATTTTGTGATGTTTTACATTGTAAATAGGTATCTTGTTCTATAGGTGGAAGAGTTTAATGATTTCCTTAACTCTTTTTTAAGTGGATTTGACATCAAATGCCTAGTTTAAGTGACCCTATAGGTAGACATTTGCATTCACACTTTGTCTTTGATGAAAAATTCATCTTCCAGTTGCTTTTATCTTTTTTTAACCTAGAGACTAAATGCTGATTTCATTTTAATTACTGCATGAAAAAAAGCATTTCTAATTTGAATTTTAAGTAGCAGAAAATGATCATTTTTCTCTTGAGTACCACTTCTGTGAGGTTAGATTCTTAAATCTAGTTACAAAAGTCATTTTAATTGCTGTAATGACAAAGTGGCATGATTTGGCTAAGTAATGAACTGGACTTTCAATTAGTTGCCCCTTTCTATAGGGATAGTCAGAGGTGTTTCAGTCAGTCTCCTCAGGTAAATGTTATCTTAAAGAATGGAAATTTCTCAGTAACATCAGTAAGATTTTGTTAAATATTTACTATGTTATGAGCACTGTACTAGCACTGGAAATACAAATACAAGCACAATTTAAATATAGCCCTTGACTTCATACAGCATACATTCTAATGGCAAAGAATAAACAAAAGGGAGGTGGAAAGTGGTGGGCAAAAGTGCCTATGTAGGGGCATGAAGAAGTCTGTAGAGATAGGGTGGGAGACAGTTGAAGGAGTGAGTGTAAGGATAACTGGGAACTTCCTCAAAATGACAAAAGGGATGGTGTTGGAGAAAACAGGAAAAAAAAGCCATATATAATGATTCAAATTAAAGTAAGTAAAATCAACAGAATGATTTTCACAATAACATTTACATTGTAAAAAAAAAGCAATTTTGAAAGACAAGAATATCAATCAGTTTAATGTCCAACTGGATATTCTAGGGAAGATGATGATCCCTGAACATCATAAGGAATTTAAGGTGCTGCTCCTTGTTACCCAGCTGCTTGATGTTGAAAAGAAAGTAAATGACTTCTTTCCTTCAGTCATGTGCCACTCTCTCAAGGCACATCATATAATTTTCTGATTAGTCAAATACCCTGTTGGGGCCTTAATTCCAAGTGAGATGGACCAAAGAATATTGTTTTGGGGTGATAGGGAGACCCTAAGGACAGGGGAATAAAGTTATTTTACTCAGGTAATGGCATTCTGAATCAAGTGACTCTAATGACCATTGAAGAGCAACCTTCACTCAGACTCTCAAAATTATCCTTCTTTCTGCTTCTTTCCATAAATAAAATAATCCAAAACTAAAAGCAGTATAAATTTAAGCCTGTAACAAAAAGTCTTTGAAAATACCATTAACACCACTTCCTTAATCTTTTATTCCCCTTCTTTTGTAGTCTTAGACTAGACATCCTGATTGCTCTTAAGTTAATCATGATATTAGAGATTTAAAATGTGACCTGACCAGGGATATTAGGGACTTCAATTTACATATATGTTATTTAAGAGTCTTCAGTTTACACACAAGAATAATACTTTTTTTTTTTAAAAAGAGTTGACTGGAAAAGGAAATATTTCATAGAAAAAATGCATCGCCAAAATAAAATTTAAGGAACTTATGTTGCAATGATCTCTGGTTAGCAGTATAGCATAGTGTGTGTGTGTGTGTGTGTGTGTGTGTGTGTGTGAAATCTCCACTCAAATCATATTATTCAGATATCTATAAACTCTAAAGATGCTGCTTATGTCTTCAAATGCATCAGTGGCCTCATCAAAGAACATGTTAATTTTATCTTGTGATTTCAAGGATACAAATGGAATGGAACGAAGCATGTGTGCCAACACATGTGTATGTACATGTATCAGTGCCTTCACATGCATGTGTATGAGTGATGTGTGTGTGTGAGAGAGAGAGAAAGAAAGAGTGAGAGGGAGATAGAGAGAGGGACATATTTATTCAAAGCAGGGACATCTGACACTGGATGTGGTATTCTTTCTACTCAACTATGCCTCTTCTTGACATTACCACAACCATGAACATCATCACCTAGAATTTAATGTAGCAAAAAGAGTCATAATAAAACTAAAGGTAGGCCAAGTCTATAGGTTGTCTCAAATTTCATGGCATAATATGGAAAATATATTGGGGCAACTAGGGGGCAGAGTGAATACAGCATCAACCCTGAAATCAGGAGGACCCTGTTTCAAATTCGACCTCAGACACTTAACCTTACTATACTTGTGACCTTGGGCAAGCCACTTAACCCCAATTTCCTTGCCTCCCTCTCTGCAAAATAATAATAATAATAATATACATTCTCATCCACTTATTGATCCTGTGTTTATGGTTAAGCTAAAGGTTTTTGACAGCACGTAGGAGGCTCTGCAGCTAACTCAAGTTCAAGGCAAGCAGTACAATGTCTTCTGTAAACAGGAACATGAGCAGAATCTAAGTATATGTAGATTACTCTTTGACTTGGTCCTTCTCCTGGATCACCTCCATGGGGATGGGGGACTTCCTACTTCATATTTCATATGAAACTAATTATCAAATGATTGTTAAATATAGTTATCTCTGTTTCTGCATTCTTTAAATAATTTAATTTAATTTTGAAAAATGCATGAGGAAAAAATACCTTGCTGATATATATATATATATATATATATATATATATATATATATATATATATATATATATATAATAGTTGAGGGGTGGAGCAAAGATGGCAGAGTAAAAGCAGGAAATCTGCTGTGCTCCTGCTCCACCCACCTCCAACTCCTATAAAATATGACTTTAAACAAATTTTAGAGGTACAGAACCCACAAAATGGCATAGAGAAACAAATCTCCCACTGAAGGCAGCCTGGCATGCCAATAAGAATTGTCTATCACACCAAGCTGGAAGCTTATCAAAGCCCAGACTGAGCCACAGAGGCCTAGACCAGGGGTGGCTATGACCCGTGGCATAGATTGACTAAAGCAGAATTCAGGAGAGTGAATAAACAGCAACTATAGCAGTTTCCAGAATTCTCAACTCATAAACACCAAAGAGAAAGTAAATGGTCAGTGGGGAACTCTGTTGGAACTTGGTAGAGAAGAGCACAGTCCAGCCCCTGCCCTCAGAGTGAGAGGTGGCAGAAGCATAGCAGCTGCACCTATACCACATGGCTGCCTCTGGATCTCCTTGCCTGCAGATTATAGGGGGACCAAGAAACCATTCAGAGGGTAATCTCTCTTGCTTCGACATGCTTTGGGACTGAATTGTGGTCCCGAGATGAGAAATGCCATTGTGCCAGAGCTTGTGGCTGTAGAGAGGGTACCCTCCTCAGACCTTTGACAACATTTTTGAAAACCCCAGAAATTTGGGACACAGCTCTCTCCACTCTGGAAGCAGAGTTCCAGCCTGGCAAAGAGATCAAAAGTCAAGTAATTGGCTGGCAAGATGAGCAAGCAGAGGAAGCAGAAACAGACAATAGAATCATTTCTGGGGGCACAAGGACAATCAAAACATGAAAAAAGACAAAGTCAATGAAGTCAAAGCTCCTCCATCAACAGCTTCTGAGAAAATATGAATTGGTCACAGGACAGGGAGGAGCTCAAGGAGTATTTTGAAAATCAAGGAGGAGAAGTGGAGGAAAAATTGGGAAGAGAAATGAGAATGATTCAGTAAAATCATGAAAAACAAGTCAACAGCCTGCTAAATGAGACCCCAAAAAGTATTGAAAAAAATAACACCTTAAAAAATGGACTAACCAAATGTCAAAAGAGGCCCAAAACACCAATGAGGAGAAGAATGACTTAAAAAACCAAATTGCCCAGATGGAAAAGGAATTTCAAAAAGTCACCAAAGACAATCATTCCTTCAAAGTTAGATTGGAGGAAATGGAAGCTAATGACTTTATGAGAAATCAAGATACTATAAAAAGATACAAACCAATAAATAAATAAAAAATAGAAGGCAATGTGAAATAATTCATTGGAAAAACCATTGACCTGGAAAATAGGTCCAGGATGGATAATTTAAAAATTATCGCACTTCCTGCAAGCCATCATCAAAAAATAGTCTAGGAATCATCCTCCTTGAAATTCTCAGGGAGAATTGCAATGATATTCTATATCCAGACGGAAAAATAGAAATTGAAAGAATTCACTCATCACCTTTTGAAAAAGATCCCAACAAAAAAAGTTTAGGACTATAATAGACAAATTCCAGAATTCCAAGGACAAGGAGAAAATTTTACAAGCTGCCATGATGAAACAATTTGAGTATAGTGGAAACACATTCCAGATACCACAAGATCTAGCACCTTCGACATTAAGGGACAGAAGGTTTTCGAATACAATATACCAGATGTCAAAGGAGCTAGGATTAAAAGGAGGAATCACCTACCCAGCAAAACTGAGTATCATGTTTCAGGGGAAAATATGGTTATTCAATGGAATAGAGGACTTTCAAGTATTCTTGATGAAAAAACCAGAGCTGAACAGAAAATTTGTCTTTCAAATACAAGAAGCTAGAGAAGCATGAGAAAGAAAGCATGGAAAAGAAACCATACTAGGGGGTGGAGCCAAGATGGCAGAGTAGAAACGGCACTTCCAATGTGCTCTCCCACACACCACTTCCAAACCATGTAAAAGGTGGTCTCTGCACAATTTCTGGAGGTCCAGCACCTACAGAAGAGACAGAGAAGATAACCTGATAAGCTCCCACTGAGGATAGCCCAGCAGCTCAGCAGGGAATGGCCAGCACCGCATGCTGGGAGCGGCCAGCGCAGTGGCCAGAAGAACACACTGGGACCTGAGCCCAGGCCCACCTGAGCCACAGTTTTAGTCCCAACATGGGCAGGCCAGCAGCTGGTTGGAGGGACCTTCGAACACCAGCGGCTGTGGCAATTCCAGAAGTATCAGCACATAGATGCCTAGGACAAAGTGAGAGGTTAGTGCGCTATGGATTTTGGGACGAGTATTTGGGCAAAACATCGGCTTTTTCCCCTGGGGGCAAGAAGAGCCTGAGGAGCCACAGCTCAGATGCCATTTTGCAGCTTCAGTTACAGCTTCAGCTCCTGGTCTGCGAACTGTAGGGAGATCCAGCGATTGGTTTTGGGGTGTAATTGCTCTTGCTTTAACCTCCCTGGATCTGGATTGTGATCTGGGTTGGAGGTTGTGGGTGGGTGTCCAGCTAGCTAGAGCTTGTGGAGGCTTTACAGAGGCCACCCAATAATACCTCCAGAAGTTGTGAAGATCCCAACATTTGGGATGGAAGCTCCCCTGTCTGGTGGCAGAGTCCTACTGTGGCAACAAGCCTAAAAGTCAAGTAATTAAGTGGCAACATGCCTAGGCAAAAAACCAAAATAAACATGAAAATGCAACATTAGACTCCTATTTTGGGGGTGAAGAGAATCGAGGCTTGGAACAGGAGTAGGACTGTGAGGTCAGAAATCATGTATCAAATATCCCAAATGAAAATATGAATGGGTTACAGGCCATAGAGGAGCTTAAGAAGGATTTTAAAAACCACATAAGAGAAGTGGAGGAAAAACTGGGAAGAGAAATGAGAAGTATTCAGGAACATTATGAAATGAGAGTCAACAGCCTGACTGAGGAAAATAACACCTTAAAAATAGAATAACTCAAATGGCAAAGGAGGCTCAAAAGGGCAATGACGAGAAGAATGCCTTAAAAACCCGAATTTGCCAGATGGAAAAATAATCTCAAAAGCTCACTGAGGAGATTCATTCCTTCAGAGTTAGACTGGAGCAAATTTATGACAAATCAAGATGCTGTTAAACAAATCCAAGCAAATGAAAGAATAGAAGGCAATGTGAAATATCTCATGGGAAAAAACACTGACCTGGAAAATAGATCCAGGAGAGACAATTTAAAAATTATTGGACTACCTGAAAACCATGATCAAAGTATTAACCTCGAAATCACCCTTCAAGAAATTCTCATTTAGATCTTACTTCTATCATAGATGCACCATAGAAATTAAACTTTGATAATATAACTAAAATGAAATGTGGGACCCCAGCAACCTTTAAACCTTTAAAGAGAAGGCTTCCAGGTCATATACAATGGCTTAACTCCTATTTTGGGGGCATAGAGCAGGAAAAGGACTGTGAGGTCAGAAGTCCTGCTCCAAAAGCCCCAGGGGAAAACATGAGTGAGTTTCAGGCCATAGGGGACCTTAAGAATGACTTTAAAAATCAAATAAGAGAAGTGGAGGAAAAATTGGAAGGAGAAATGAGAAGGATACAGGAAAAGTATGAAATGAGGGTCAACAGCCTGACTGAGGAAAACAACACCTTAAAAATAGACTAATTCAAATGGCAAAGGAGGCCCAAAAGGGCAATGAGGAGAAGAATGCCTTAAAAAGTCAAATTCACCAGATGGAAAAAGAATCTCAAAAGTTCACTGAGGAGATTCATTCCTTCAAGAGTTAGACTGGAGCAAGTGGAAGCTAATGACTTTATGAGAAATCAAGATGCTGTTAAGCAGATCCAAACAAATGAAAGTTTAGAAGGCAATGTGAAATATCTCATGGGAAAACCACTGACCTGGAAAATAGATCAAGGAGAGACAATTTAAAAATTATTGGACTACCTGAAAGCCATGATCAAAGAAAGAACCTAGAAATCACCCTTCAAGAAATTCTCAAGGAAAACTGCCCTGATGTTTTAGATCCAGAGGGCAAAATAGAGGTTGAAAGAATCCACCGATCACCTCCTGAAAAAGATCCCAAAAAGAAAACTCCCAGGAATATTATAGCCAGGTTCCAGAATCCCCAGATCAAGGAGAAAATACTCCAAGCAGCCAGGAAGAAACAATTTCAATATTGTGGAAACACAATCAGAATAGCCCAGGACCTGGTAGCTTCTACACTGAGGGACTGAAGGGCAAGGAATATGATATTCCAGAAGGCAAAAGAACTGAGAATGGACCCAAGGGTCACCTACCCAGCAAAACTGTGTATTTTGTTTCAGGGGAAAATATGGTCATTCAGTGGAATAGAGGACTTTCAAGCATTCTTGCGGAAAAAACCAGAATTGAATAGAAAATTTGACATCCAGATGCAAGAAGGAAGAGATGCCTGAGAAGGTAATCAGTGAAAAGAAATCAAAAGGAACTTATCAAAGTTGAACTATTTACATTCCTATATGGAAAAGCAATAACTGTGACTGACGATATCTTTCTCACTATGAAAATAATGGAAGAAGGGTGTGTGGTCATATGAGGACATATGTGAATGTGTGTATAGATGGTTACAGTTATATATGGATAGAGGACATAGGTTGAATTTTTTGGGAAGGGAGAATACTCAAGGGATGAATTATGAGGTGAGAGAGGAAAGAGGAGATGGGGAGAGACAGGGTAGGGTAAACTATCTTATGTAGAAGAAGCAAGGGGAAGTGGTTGTAAGGGGGGAAGAATAGGAAGGCATAAAGGCAAATCCACATTCTCATTGAATTTGGTTCAGGGAGAGAATGCCATACATACTAAATGGGATATCTCAACCTGCAGCATAATAGGGGGAAGGGGGATGAGAGGAGGGAAGATGGATGGGAGGGCATCCTTGGGGGGAGGGGTGGTTGGAAGTACCCACTATAGAAGAGGGACAGGATCATGTGGGGAATGGACCAGTGGGGGGGTGGGATGAGTGGGAGGGAATTGTATGCAGCCTTGTACAATGTATCTACTATGATAATGTTTTGCATAGCTAGACATGTACAACACATACTGAATTACTTATCCTCCCAGAGGAAATGGGTGACAAGGGAGGAAGGAAATGGATCTGAAATTCGAGGTCTCAACATCAAATGCTTCAAATATAAAAAAAAAAAAGGGAGAGATCAAAGGTCGGGGCGGCTAGGTGGAGCAGTGAGTAGAGCACCGGCCTGGAGTCAGAAGTATGTGAGATCACATCCGTCCTCAGACACTTAACGCACACAAACAAAAACGTAGCCGTGTGACCTTGGGCACGTTACTTAACCCCAACTGCCCTCCAAAAAGCAAAAAAAAAAAATCGGTGGCTAACTCTGGAGATGCAGTTTCTATTGAATGATGAAGTTAAGAAACCATACAAAAGAGGGTTTAGAAGAGAGCAAGAGGGGAGGAAGTGGAGGTACCTACTGTAGATAGTTTCTCAAGAAGTTTAGCCACTAAGCAGAAAAGAGATATAGGACAATAGCTAAAAGGCATGATAGAATCAAGTGAGAGGTTTTTAAAAATGAGAAAGACATGGGCATGTTTGTAGGTAGTAGAGAAAAAAAGTATTAAGTCGGGAGAGATGGAAGATATTATACTGTTAGAATTAAAACACATGTTTAAAAGGAGACTAGAGTGTACAAAGAATGCCAGCTGGGTTTTCACAACAAAATATTGTGATATTTACATGGCATTGCTGGAGAATTGAATGTTCCTTGTAAGTAGAGCTACTGAGTTCTCCATCACTAGAATAGGGGTTCTTAATCTGGGATCAGTAAAATTAAAAAAAATATATATATATATATATGTATATTGATAACTATATTTCAATATAATTGTTTCCCTTTGTAACCCTGTGTATTTTATGTTCTATAATTCAAAACATTCTGAGGATGTCCATAGGCTTCACCACACTGCCAAAGAGATCTAAGACTCAAAAAGAGGTCAAAAACTGCTGCTCTACAGACATTCAAAAAGAGGTTAGATTACCATTGGGGAATTCCCATTCTGCTAGAAGTTGGACCAAATGACCACTGAGGTCCCTTCTAGCTGTTAGACTACATGATTTTATAAGGGGTGTCTGCAGAAAACTAAAATTCACTCCTTTAAATGATAGACTTTTTTTTAAAAGTTTAATTATGACATTGGCGTATGGAGAAAGGAATATATATTTATATAACACCTACTATATATCAGGCCCTGTGCTAAGTGCTTTACAAATATTATGTCATTTTATCATATAAATCCTTTTTTTAAACATAGAAAATTTTCTAAAATGCCATGTCACTCCTTGATCACTTAGGAACAGTTACTCAATTGAATAAACATGTACAAAGTACCTATTATATATTAAACTTCTATGAAAAACCTGTGAGGAAACAAAGACAAAAACAAAAATAGTCCCTGATGTCTTCAGAGACCTTATATTTTACTGAGGCGTGAGGGGGATAGAGAAAGGATAGGCTGAGGCAGGGAAGAGCAGAGAGTAGAACGGGCATACAAATAAACATCAGATAACCTGAGGAAGGAAAGATCATCAGCAAGAGAGACCAGAGGGGTTTCAGAAAGAGATGGCATTTAAGCTCAGTGTCAGACAAAGAAAATAAGGATCTCAGACAAGAGTAACCATTTTAATACTAATATATAAAGATAGGACACAAAAAGCTGAGTTCAGGAAGCAGCTAATTTGGCTAGAACTGAGTACACAAAGGAAAATAATGTGAAATAATGCTGGAAAGGTAGTTCTGAGTCAGATAGATATTAAAGTCTTCCACTAAAGTCCTTCCCCATTATAACAGAGAGATTAACCCAATATTCTTGAACATCATGCCAGGCAAACATAGAATCTGGTAGGTTCCACCAAACTAGAAAACCTCAGATTGTGACTCAGCAATGTGTATGTCAGTCATTAAAACTAGCCTAGCTAAGTACAAAGAAACCCATAGCCAGAAGGCTGGTAACAAAATGAAAAAATTTTAGCCACAACAGGTTATAAGACTATAGTAAAAGCAAAGTGAGGTTGTAATATGTACTCATAGTAAAAACAAACAAACAATCAAAAAACTACTTCTATGAAATAAAAAACCTTTCCATTGAAAAAAAAAATTCAATATTGTGGAAACACAATCAGAATAGCACAGGACCTGGCAGCTTCTATACTGAGGGTTCAAAGGGCATGGAATATGATATTCCAGAGGGCAATGGAGCAGGGATTAAAACTAAGAATCACCTAACCAGCAAAACCGAATATTTTGTTTCAGGGGAAAATATGGTCATTTGGTGGAATAGAGGACTTCCAAGCATTCTCGAGGAAAAAAAACAGAGTTGAATAGAAAATTTGACATTCAGACACAAGAAGGAAGAGATGCTTGAGAAGGTAATAAGGGAAAATAAATCAAAAGGAACTTATCAAAGCTGAGTTATTTACATTCCTACATGGAAAAACAATAACTGTGACTGATGGAACCTTCCTCATTATGAAAATAATTAAAGAAGGGTATATGGGCATATGAATATATGTTTGAATGTGTGTACATATGTTTACAGGTATACATGGATAGAGGGCACATGTTGAATTTGGTGGGCAGGGATGATACTTAAGGGGTTAAGTTAAGAGGTGAGAGAGGAAAGTGGCAAGAGAAGATGGGGAGAGACGGGGTGGGGTGAATTATCTCATGTAGAAGAGGCAAGGGGAAGTAGTTTCAGGGGAGGGGAAGAACAGGAAGGCAAAAAGGCAAAACCATATTCTCATTGAATTTGGCTCAGGGAGAGAAAGACATACATACTAAATGGGATATCTCACCCTGCAGGAGAGTAGAGGTGTGGGAGATGAGAGGGGACATGATGGAGGGAAGAGCATTCTGGGGGGAGGGGAGGTTGGAGCCACCCACTTTTGAATAACGACAGGATCAAAGTAGGGATGGACCAGGTAGGGGTGGGATGGGTGGGAGGGAAATATAAGCAGCCTTTTACAATCTATCTATTAAGGTAATGTTTTGCATAGGTATACATTTACAACACATACTGAATTGCTTATCTTCAAAGAGGGAGTGGGTGACAAGAGATGAAGGTAATGGTTCTGAAATTTGAAGTTTTAAAATTAAATGTTTCAAATATATATATATATATATATATATATATATATATAAGTACTATTATTAATATTATTTTGCATGCAATTGGGAGATAAGATCTTCAGTCACTGGGGCACAGAGATTCACCTTGCCCTAATGGTAAAGTCTAAGGGAATATGGGAGAAGATATGGGAGAGAGCAGATTGGATGAGGGGATACCTTTTGGAACTGCTATTCTGGGGAGGTAGGTAGGGCAAAAAGAGGGAAACAATTGTAACTCAAAATCTTGCCGAAATGAATGATATAAACCAGAAGTTAATAAAGCATTTGTTTAAAAAAAAGTAAAGAAACCATAAGGAACATATTAAAGTTGAACTATGTACATTCCTACATGGAAAAATGATAATTCTACCTCATGAGACTTTTCTCAGTGTGAGGATAGTTGAAGGGAATATGTTGTGTGTGTGTGTGTTTGTGTGTGTATACATATATGTCTGTATATGTGGGTATATGTGGGTATAAATACACATGTGAGTGTGTGTATATGTGTGAACATGTATACATAGAGGTCACAGGATCAGTTGAATAGGAAAGGCTGATATTTAAAAATAAATTTAGTGGGTGCGAGAGGAATATAATGAGAGAAGAAGAAAGGGAGAGGTAGAATAGGGTAAATTATTTCATATAAAAGGGGCAAGAGATAACTGTTACAGTGGAGAGGAAGAGCAGAAATGTGAAAGGGAATGGGTCTACCTTACTCCCCTTGAATTTGGCTTAAAGAGGTATTAACATACACACTAATTTGTGTATCTTACCCTCCAGTAAAGTAGAGGGAAGGGGTTAACAGGGGCGACGGTAGAAAGGAGGGCAGATTGGGGGAAAACACAGGTAAAAGCATATTGTTTTGAAAAGGGGCAGGGTCAACGCAGAAAAAAAGAATAATTGGAGGGGGGCAGAATAGGATGGAGGGAAATATTGTTACAATATAACTACTATAGAAACATTTTGCATAACTATACATGCACAACCTATATTGAATTATTTATCTTCCCAGTGAGGGGTGAGTAAGGAGGGAAGAAGAGAAAGAATCTGGAAAACAAAGTTTCAAAAACAAATGTTAAAACAAAAAACAACTAAATAAATTTTTGAATATTGTTTTTTTTTGCATGCAATTAGGAACTAAGATACACAGGCACTGGGATATAGAAATCCATCTTGCACTACTAAGTTAGAGGAGACATGGAGGAAGATATAAGAGAAAGGAGATTGGGGGAAGGGGGACTTAGTAGGCTCACAATCTTAGGGTGGGGGTAGAGTAAAGATGGGGAGATATTTGTATCTCAAAATCTTGTGGAAATGAATGTTGAATACTAAAAATAAATTTAAAAAATAAAATCAATTTACCAGCTTAATACCATTAATTTTAATTTCTGTTAATGGAGCACTCACCTAGACTGAAGGTTGTATAAAATACTGAGAGACCTAAAATTCTATTATTCTAAGTCAAGGTCATTTTTACAGATAAAGATGAAGTGCTAGTGAGGAAGGAAGAAAAGATGGACAGTGCTGAATATAATGCATAGCATTTATTATCTAGGCTGCCATGAAATGGAAATTTCTTGCTACATATTTTGAATCCTTTTATGTTCTGCTGTGCACTTATTGTATTTATGTTTCAATATTTAAATATGTAATGTTTCTTTTTCTTTTATTATTGTGTATTTAAGTTTTAATAATAAAAATGGTAAAAATAGATTGCTTTCTAAAAATTAAAAAAAATAATGATGAAGGAGCCAACATAGAAAAAAATAACTTGGTGGAAGAGAGTCTTCAAGGAGGCACGTGTTCCTGTATTCTCTTTGTCTTTTGTCTAATTACATGGTTAAAAAAAAGATTCATTCAGGAGTATCATTTGTGAAAGTATTCTTCTAACATATATATCTTAGAAGAATAAAACTATACACATTAGGTAGAAGTTATTTATTTGCAGTTTCCTATATGTTTATGTGTATATTGATTAGAGACATGAGAACTAAAATAACCTTGAGATAACATTTTATATCTATTAGATCGGCTGAAGTGATTGAAGGGGAAAGGGAAAAATGTCAGAAGGGATGTGGAAAAACTGGAACACTAATGCACTGTTGGTGGAACTGTTAACTGACCCAACCATTTTGGGAATGAGCTAGAACTATATCTGAAGAGTTACTAAGCTACCTATATGTGGAAACCCAGCAATACCACTACTAGATATATTTCAAAAGATGATTAAGGAAAAAGGAAAACAACATTTATGTTTTCTATAATATTTAGGATCTCTCTTTGTGGTGGCAAAGAACTGGAAACTGTAGGGATGCCTGTCAATTAGGGAATGGCTGAACATGTGGTATATGATGGTGATGGAGTACTACTGAACTATAAAAAAAGTGATGAGGTCATTGATCTCAGAAAAAACACGTATAGATTTTCACAAAGTAATGAAGAGGCAAATGAGCAGTACCAAGAGAATGTTGTATATAGTTATAGCAAAAATTTAATAAAAATTTGGGGTGACTAAGTAGTTTTGAGAATTATAAATATACAAATTCACTACAGAGGACCTATGAAGGAAGTCACTATCTGCATCCAGAGAAATAGTTTATAAATAAAAATAGGTCTAGAATAATTTTACACACACATATATGTATATATGTATTCACATATGTACACAGACTATATATTTTATAAACACATGCAAAAATTATATACACACATATGAAATATATTTATGTCTAATAGTAGCCATATCTAGGGTGGGGGGAATGATGAAAAAAAGGGGGGAAAGGAAGGTACATCATAGCTTTATTATATATTTAAAAGGAATAGCAGTTGTACATAATAGATTTGCAGTTTCATGAACGATCACATTTTTTTCTTTTTCTATTCTATGTTTTAAAATGTGTTTTGCTTCTTACGTTCAGAACAAAAGACATAACATTTTAAAAAGAAAGAAAATATATTCATATATATATTTATACATAATCATACATATATACATAACCATACACATGTAGTGGTTTTCCCCCATATGTCACTTTGGATATTATTGTGTAGGTCAAAGGGAGGCAGAATACATATCTCTAGACTCTTATCCCCCAACTTTCTCCAAGGGAGCCTTGAATTACTGCCAGAAGAAGCAGAAAGTTGGGGTTCAGAAGTTTGGACAGTGTTCTAAGAAAAAGGGGATATTGGACTAGAATCATATTTATTAACTACTTTAAATACATTTATTATAGGGGTTATCATCTTCAATGTCAAGTCAAACTTCTTATTGCTATTCATTTAAGATAAGAAAAACATGGGATTTAAATCCAAGTCTTGACTCCTTTTCCACCAAATGTGTTCCACAGTGAACACACATTTACATAATAAGCAGCAAAGAAACCCATCTATCCAAATCAAGAGCAAAACAGAAATCAAAGAGAATACACATAAAATATGTACCAGCAATAAAGAATGAAATAGTTCTGACATGGGGAATAAAGTAACTCAGTTCAATCAAGAGAGTCTGAGATCTCAGTTAAGGGAAAAGTACCTGACACCTCTCCTACAGCAAGTTGAGGATAGGGACCTCTAATTTCTCTTGCATTCGTACTCTTCCTGGAGCCTTACTCTCCTTTCAGTAACATGAAGTACAGTTGGCATTATCTATCTTCTTTCTCAATTTTGAAAGTCAGAAGTACCTAAAGTGATAGAAAAGCCTGAAGACATTCAAAGAGCTTGAAGATCCAAAGAGAGATCAGTGCTCTCCTCTGGAGCTCTTTTCAACTTGAGCCCACCCCCTCATGTAGGCAAAAGGCATTGATCTCCATCAATGAGGAAGGAGAGGGTCACCTACCAATAGGATTTCTGACTTGTTTATTCTCTCTCTCTCTCTCTCTCTCTCTCTCTCTCTCTCTCTCTCTCTCTCTCTCTCTTTCTCTCTGTCCATATAAATATAATGTATAAGTGTATATACACACATATTAATAGGGGTTGAGCTTTTTCTCCAAGCCTTTGGTGACTTCTTATCCTTCAGATAACTTGTGGATTAATCCCCCAACAGACTTATGATTGTATTTCCTCTTAGTGGACATCCTAACAGCTAGGTTGCTCAGTGTAGAAAACAGGTCAGAAGGACCTGAGTCAAATCCAGCCTCAAACACTTACTAACTGTGATCCTGGGCAAGTCAGTTAACCCTGTTTGCCTTAGATACTCATCTGTATAAAGAGCTGGAGAAGAAAATGTCAAACCACTCCAGTTATCTCTGCCAAGAAAACAACAAATGAGGTCATGGTGATTTGGACACTACTGAAAAATAATTGAACAACAAGGATCTTGAGCTAAGCTGGTTGTTTTTTCTGTATTTTTTTTCCCATGGGTAATTCTACTTTCTTTATATGAACATCTGGGTCTGTGAAATTAGAATCCAATGTGATGGCTATTACACATAATTAAACTTAACTTTGATTCTTAGTGAAGTATACCTGTTCACCTAAAACACAAGGAATCCCATTTTATTCAAGTTTGCATACTATAGATGAGTTCCTCCATGAACCTGTTTGAATCTGATATCTCTGAGGCATCTGAGTTTTCTCATTTGTGAAATTGAGATAGTTTCTTACTTTTGTCTGATATTATAAAGTTGTCAAGAGGGATAATGCATAAATAATTTAAAATTGTTTTAGCAGAGCCAAGTACTCCAGGAGGAATTATAGGAAATTATGAAATTAAGACATTTGTATGTTTTTGTGGCTCTTTTCCTTTCAAATTTTTGTGATGTTAAATAAAATAGGGTGCTTGTTCTTATATTTCCTAGATCCTCAAGTGACCTAGTATTGCTCACTTGGACCAAGTTTTTTCCACTGCAAAAGGAGAAGGTGAAACCCCAGATGATCTTTAAAGGCCTATATAACAAAACTAGATGTTCTTCCTCATTGTTATCTTGTTTTGGGAAGAAGTTTTTATATATTTCTTATAAAATTGCCAAGATGTGGGCGGAGCCAAGATGGCGGAGTAGAAACAGGTCAAGCCACTCTGCCCCGAGATTCCCCCCAAACTATGTAAAAGGGGACTCTGAACAACTTCTGGAGCCCCAGCACCCACAGAACGACACAGAGATGCTAACCTCCCACTGAGGACAGCCCAGCAGCCCTGCAGGAAGGACCAGCTCAGTGGTCTGGGAGCTGGCAGCGTGCAACGTGCAGAGCGCAGGAAGCGGAGCCGCGCGGAGCCCAGGTCCGCGTGAGCTGAGGTTTTAGCCCCAGGGCTGCAGGGCCAGCAGCTGGCTGGAGGAACCCCAGAACACCAGCAGCCCTGGCGACTCCAGAATTATCAACATAGACATTCCTAGGAAAAAGTAAGAGGTTAGTGTCTTATGGACTTTGGGACCTGTATTTGGGGGAATGCGTCGGCTCCCTCCTCTGGGGGCTAGAAGCTGCTGAGGAGACACGCCATTTTGTAGTTTTCAGAGGCAGCCCCAGCTCCTGGCCTGCAATTAATTGTAGGGAGATCCAGCAATCAGTCTTGGGGGGTAATCGCTCTTGCTCTAACCTCCCTGGATCTGGATTGTGATCTAGGGTGGAAGTCGTGGGTGGGTTTACAGCTTGCCAGAAACGGAAGTTGCCCCCACACGTTCGGGATGAAAATTCCTCTATCTGGCCTTAAAGCCATAGTGTGGCAACAAGCCCAAAAGTCAGGTAATCAAGTGGCAACGTGCCAAGGCAAAGGAAACAGAAAAATGCAACCCTAGACTCCTATTTTGGGGGCATAGAGCAGGAAAAGGACTGTGAGGTCAGAAGTCCTGCTCCAAAAGCCCCAGGGGAAAACATGAGCGGGTTGCTGGCCATAGAGGACCTTAAGAAGGACTTTAAAAATCAAATAAGAGAAGTGGAGGAAAAATTGGAAAGAGAAATGAGAAGGATGCAGGAAAAGTATGAAATGAGGGTCAACAGCCTGACAGAGGAAAACAACACCTTAAAAAATAGACTGACTCAAATGGCAAAAGAAGCCCAAAAGGGCAATGAGGAGAAGAATGCCTTAAAAAGTCGAATTCGCCAGATGGAAAAAAGAATCTCAAAAGTTCACTGAGGAGATTCGTTCCTTCAGAGTTAGACTGGAGCAAATAGAAGCTAATGACTTTATGAGAAATCAAGATGCTGTTAAGCAGATCCAAACAAATGAAAGATTAGAAGGCAATGTGAAATATATCATGGGAAAAACCACTGACCTGGAAAATAGATCCAGGAGAGACAATTTAAAATTTATTGGACTACCTGAAAGCCATGATCAAAGAAAGAACCTAGAAATCACCCTTCAAGAAATTCTCAAGGAAAATTGCCCTGATGTTTTAGATCCAGAGGGCAAAATAGAGGTTGAAAGAATCCACAGATCACCTCCTGAAAAAGATCCCAAAAAGAAAACTCCCAGGAATATTATAGCCAGGTTCCAGAATCCCCAGATCAAGGAGAAAATACTACAAGCAGCCAGGAAGAAACAATTTCAATATTGTGGAAACACAATCAGAGTAGCCCAGGACCAGGCAGCTTCTACACTGAGGGATTGAAGGGCATGGAATATGATATTCCAGAGGGCAAAAGAACTGAGAATGAACCCACGGGTCACCTACCCAGCAAAACTGTGTATTTTGTTTCAGGGGAAAATATGGTCATTCAGTACAATAGAGGACTTTCAAGCATTCTTGAGGAAAAAACCAGAGTTGAATAGAAAATTTGACATCCAGATGCAAGAAGCAAGAGATGCCTGAGAAGATAATCAGGGAAAAGAAATCAAAAGGAACTTATCAAAGTTGAACTATTTACATTACTATATGGACCAGGTGGGGGGTGGGATGAGTGGGAGGGAATTATAAGCAGCCTTGTACAATATATTTACTATGATAATGTTTTGCATAGCTAGACATGTACAACATATACTGAATTTCTGAGTGAAGAATTCCAAGTAAGCCATTATAATGGTAGAATCACAGAGTTTATGTATGGTAGTAATGTATAAGACTAGAAAAAATAAGGGTCAGGGGGAAGTTTCAAAAGAGTATTAACAGAACAGACAAATTTCTATTTGTTCCTAAGAGCAGTAGGGGTTTCAGTGAAATTTCTATATATTGGTATAGTATTAAGTAACATGGTTTATCAAGTTTGTGCATTAATGGGGGAGGCTAGGTGGCACAGTCAATAGAGCATTGGCCTGGAATCAGGAGGATCTAAGTTCAAATCTGGCAGCAGACACTTAACACAAAATTAGCCTTGTGATGTTGGGAAAGTCACTTAACCCCAATTGCCCTGCCTTCCCCCCTCCAAAAATAAAATTATTTGTGCATAAGTAAAATCACTTTGTTGTATGGAGAATGGATGGGGATGAATATGAGTAATTGATTAAAATTAGAATCTATTACCCATGTATCTCTCCTCCCTTTATCAATCTATTTTAATTTCTTCTACTTCCTTTACTCCTAGTAACATCTGAGAAACTTGCACTATGGCTTTCAATTTCAACGTGAAAAATGTTTCATTCATTCATTCATTCATTCATTCATTCATTTATTTATTTATTTATTTATTTTTGGAGGGCAATTGGGATTAAGTAACTTGCCCAAGGTCACATGGATAGGTTTTTGTTTGTGGGTGCATTAAGTGTCTGAGGCCAGATCCGAACTCAGGTCCTTCTGACTCCAGGGCTGATGCTCTACTCACTGCGCCACCTAGCCACCCCGAAAAATGTTTCTTAAAAAAAATAAAAACAAAAACAAAACAGCAACAACAACTACAACAAGAACAAAAAAAACAAAAAACAAAAAAACTTTTGGTTGTTAAATGTAGAAGGATTTCCTCAGTCCTCTTCTCTCTTGATCCCAAAAACAATGTTACAGTGATACCTAGAAGGAAGTCTGATACTGTTGATAGACTTCCCTCTAGGTATCACTTTAACTTTTTTTGAGACTCTTTTGAGTATTTCTCCTAATTGAATTATATGCTTCTGAACTATGCATTATGAACTACTCTGTTGTGTCATCATTTATGCATTTATTTTGGGAATTGATATCCTCCAAGGCTCTGTCATGACTCCTCTTCTTTTGTTTCCCCCATCCTCTCTATAATTCTATTAATTCCTTTGGATTCCAATTCATTGCAGATGTTCTCAAGGTTGACATATTTGACTCTGCTTATTATCCTGAGTTCCAGTTCCACATCCCCAATTAGATTAAAAAAACTTCACATGGTTGTTATAAAGGTATCTCAAATTCAATATGACCCCAAAGACACTTATTTTCTTTCCCTCTAAACCTCCTCTCCCCTCTAAACATCCTTTTCCTATTAAGATTATTCCCGTTCTACCAGTTACAGTTGGGGTTATGTGACTTGCCCAAGGTCACATGGCTAGGTTTTTTTCTGTGTGTGTGTGTTAAGTGTCTGAGGCCTGATCCTAACCCAGGTCCTCTTGACTTCAGGGCCGGTACTCTATTCACTGCACCACCTAGCTGCCGCAAGATTAGCATTCTTAATGATCCCAAGCACTTCTGGTCCCTTGACTGCTCCCCCCAGTCAGTTGACAAGTCTTGCTGATTCTACTACTGAGAAATTTCTCAGCAAAACATAGATATGTTATCCATCTCTTTCCTTCCACTCACATGGCCCCTACCTTAGTTCAGGCTTTCATCACCTTTTGCCTGGGGTTTTCTTATTAAAGATACTGAAGTGGTTTGGAATTTCCTTCTCTATCTCATGTTACATACAGAAGAGGAAACTCAGGCAACCACAGTCAAGCAACTTGCCTAGAGTCACACAGATGACGTGTCTGAGGCCAGATTTGAACTCAGGTCTTCTTGACTTTGATATGGCATGCTATTTCCTTTGTGTCTTATCTCTCCTGTATATGTATGTTTACTTATATAAACATGTGAGTAATATATATGTATACACCCACACTGTACATGTATACAAGCATATGTACACATACTTTACATATATTTGCATGTATATATGCATGTGTGCATATATGCATGTATGTGTGTGTTTTATTTCTTTAAAGCAGATCCATGATACTGTTCTTTTGTGTATATTAACTCCTGGGGAGGAAACTCTTTGGACATTTACAGTACAATTTATAGTCTTTGAGAGTTACCTGAGGGCAGTGATAGGTCACATAATGCCTAGGGTCACAAAGCCAGAATGTGTCAGAGATGAGACTTTCAATAACCCAGGTCTTCCTGAAATCTTTTTTGACTTAGACTGGAGGCTAATCTTTATTTGTCCAGTAGGATGTAAGGAATGGAATTGATTTAGGTTTTTTTTGTTGATGTTTTTGTCCTCAGCACATAGCTCAGTGCCTTGTACACAGGAAGTAATTAATAAATGCTTACTGGATTGGTGTAGATTGGGATTGTCGAAAAATCTGTATGACTAACCCTGCCTCCCATCAACCCCAAACTGAACCACTTCCTTGAAGCCTCTGTCACTTTCTCCAAAACTACTTTTGCCAGGTCCAAGCTACCAATGTTCAAAATAATTAGAGGAATCAGCTGGATTGGAGGAAATGAATTTCTATTTTGTGCACCAGTATACCAGTATAGCTGACTGTTTGACATCAGCGTTACCTATTGCTTGGGCATCAGCCACTGGGTGCTTCATTACAATTTGACAATTGTACCTATGTACACGTCTTTATATCAGAGCCTTTAGACCTTCACTGTAAAACAGATGGTTTGACTCAAAACAAAATTAATCCCTATTTGCCCAGAAGAATGAGGCTTCTAGGCATTAAAAACAGGTACATTTCAAAAATAATATTTAAAAGTTGTCTTTTCTGGAAGCCCTGATATGTAGCACTATAGGTGTCTGCCTAGGTTGCCTACCTCTTGTCAGTTCTGGGGCTTGCCTTTAATGGAACAAAAGTTGACATGGCTGGCAGCTTATCTCTGCTTTGTTAAAAGAACATTAACAGGGAGCAAGAAGCAGAAAGCTCATGTTTTCTCTCAGAAATCTGATTTCTTATTCCTGAACTGAATTCTCTGGCCTTTCCAACCCTGAATCATTTTTGAATTTTCTTGTTCTCCTGGGCCTGATATTCTCTTTCTTATCAGAGCTCTCATCTAACCTACAATCCCTTTTAGCTGGTCTTTTGGTATCTCTCTCCTCTCCTTTCCAATCTGAATTTTTATCTCTATTTCTCTTTCTCTCTCTGTCTCTATCTCATTCCGTCTGTGTCTCTGTATCTCTGTCATGCTCATTGGAAAGATCACTGAATTTGGAGTCAGTGATCTTGGGTTCTTTGCAAATTATTATTTGTGCAACCATGTACAAATAGCTTACTTTTTCTGGACCTTAGCTTCCTCAACTATAAAACAAGAGGATTGGACGAGATGTACTCTGTGGTCACATCTAGCTCTAGCCTGTGCTCCTATGGTCTTTGATGTTTCTTTTTGCAGTAAATCTAAGATCCTGTGACTCCAGAACTCAGCTGTTGGGGTCAGTGTCTATTTTCCCTTTGGTTTTGGTGTCCCCTAGCTCCTATCAAAAGACTTTTTTTTTTTTTTTTTTGGTAATAGTTCCTAATGCATGTGTGTTAAATTAAATGGTTTAATGGAACCCCAGTCTGGTCTGCCACCTTGTGGTGATAGGAGCTACAATACAAAAGGAGGTATGTCGAATTTCAGCACTTATATGGGGAATGGCAAGATTGAGGAAATAAGAGAAGAGAGGTGTGGGAGATGATTAGGCCTGGAAATACTTTATTTCACCAGAAAGGCTGTAGGTTGGAACTCCCTTTCTATCCAAACAATTTGCACTGCCATGAACCCACCACAACATAGATGAGGATGGAATTAGCCCTTCCCTCCATTTACAGATATTGGGAAAGGAGAAAGGTCCTGAGGATTTGAGTGGAATGGAAATTCTGAGTTTCTTCTCAACTACTGACATGGGGACAGGGGGAATTAGTATCCATTCAGGGAAAGAGGAAAGGACATTAGGGAGAAAATAAGATTAGAGGAGTGAATCTTTATACTTGTTTTGCTAGGTTCTATGGAGTATAATGGGCTTTTCAAGGGCTGGAGCAGAATAGTAAGAAAGAGAGTCTCCTTAGTGGCAGGTGAATTTCACACCAGGTGCACCTAATGGGTCATATGTGATTTATTATGAATTCTGCAAACTCTTTTATACTTAAAAATGAAAAAAAAAACACTTACTAGTTTGTATACTTAAACTAGTTTGTTGTCATTTTGAGTGGATACTCAGTCCTCAAAGGGTAACGCAAATTAGGGCTCTTGAACAGGAAGAACTCTTAATGTTTATTTTTGTGGAACATGTCAGGGAATGTGAGGTAGTTTTAGTGGTATATCAGAGCCAGAACATGCCAGATAAATTTTGTTCCTCACTCATTTTTCAGTTCTGTCTGACTCTTAGTGACCCCATTTGGAATTTTCTTGGCAAAGATATTGGAGTGGTTTGCCATTTCCTGCTACAACTCATTTTACAGATGAGGAAACTAAGGCAAACAGGGCTAAGTGCCTTGCCCACGGTCAAACAGCTAGTATCTGAGGGCAGATCTGAGCTCAGGAAGATGACTCTTTCTGACTATAGGTCCAGCATTCTACCCATTACACAACCTAGCTGCTCCATACTAACCCATCCTACCTCCTAAGGTTCAATTTTCAGTGGGAGTAATTATACTTGAAAAATCAACAAATAGCTACAAATCAGGTTTTTATATATTGTCTTATTGTGTGCTTCAACTTAAGAAAACAATGGAGAAAATGTAAATACATATTAAAATTAAAAGTGTATCTGTGTACACCTCTCCCACCCCAGAGAATTGATTGTCAAACATTTACCAACACATCACTATATTAGCTTATATGTGCTAGGGATTGAGTAAAGGGAATATTTAAACACATTAGATTAATTTACTTTTAATACATTTCAGGTTCATAATATAATTGGCATGGATGAGACAGTGGAATATATTAGAATTAATCTAGTTGTGGAAGGTGCTTTCCTAGGACCATGCTTAAGACTTGTTGCATAAACCAGGCATCTGGGCATCTCATTTCTTGGGTCACAAATAAATCATTTATATGAATCTTTATTTGAAAAATAGTTTTTTAAAGTGGTACACAAAAAGCATCAATATACGTGGACCATATGGCTTTAAAAGACTGATCATTTCTGAATTTACTCTTTTCCCCAGGACAATGTTTAAATTACTTTCTCTCTGACCCTCAGCATTTGGTTTTAGCAGAGCAGTCCAGAAAACTGTCACTCATTTTATTATAGTCTTTGCATGAAAAACAGCTTTCTTATGTCTCTGCTGATGTTATTGTTGTTGCTGTTGTTCACTTTTTTATTTATACCTATGGATTCTATCACCTATCATTGATGATCAGTAATTGTTCCAGAAGAAATATTAGGATTTCATGGCTAGGGTATTTGTGAGTTATCAGATCATTTCTATGCTATAGTGCCCCTCACCACATTTTTTCCCTTTGATAGCAAGCTTATTTGTTTGTTTATGCTTGAGGAAAAAATTACCCTAAGTTCCTGAACTGTTTTGTTTGTTCTCAGCTACTATCAATACTTGGGTAGTGTTTTGTCCCTTAAGTTTAACACTCTTAACGTACTTCTACTGTACTATTTTGGTCTGCACAGTACTCTGGGTAGTGTTATTCCTATGTTAGAACTTTAGAAAAAGAACCATAGCAAACATTTATCACCAACTTCTTATGCCCTAGCGTTGAGGCTTAGGGGTGCTGGAACCTCAAAATAGAGATATATATGGTCTGTCTGAATGAATTCAACCCAAACCTTCTTTCAGCCAAAGCAAAACAAGGTTTATTAAAACACCATCCAAGGTGGACGTTGATTCTAAAAATTCATCATATTGGTCAGACTCTTAAGGAATCTGAGCATTGGTTAGACTCTTAAGGAATCTATGCACCTTAATGGAGGCCAAGATGGATCTTATATACAGAAAGACTGTGGGAGGGATCTAGGAGTGACCAAGTAGTCATGTGAGAAGGGTGTAGGGATCGTCTGGATGGTAGTGGCCAGTAGGTATATGCATTGTTGGAGAGAATATCCAATTAGATGAGATCACAGAACCATTTGAGTATAAGTATATTTCTTGAATATCAACATCCTATCTGTAAATTGCATTTAAAGGCAAATTGAATTATATTTTCATAGCTCATGTTGCCTACAGTTCTGCTTCTCATAGGACAGAATTTATTTCCTTCTTTATAACAACTATGTTTAAGTAATCACAAAATCTTTAATGAGACCACATGAACAGTAGCATAAAAGTATTGGGCTAAATTTTATTATGTTTTACCTTAAATTTCAAGTGAAGCCCCCACCCCATACCTAAATTCTAAGTTACGTTAAAATTGCAAAGATTTTATGAAGACCATGAATAGTTTAAAGGATATGAATTTCAAGATTTCAGTTACATGTGGTTTCATCTTTATGTTATTTCATACGCTTATAGTGTCACAGATTTAGAGCTAAAAGTGATCATCTAGTTCAAACTCTCAGTTCTATAGGTGAGGAAAATGAGACTCAAAGAGGTTAAATGATTTTCCCAAAGTCTCACAAGTATTAAGTAGAAGAACTAGGATTGGGCCACAGGTCTTCAGATTCTGAATCTATTATTTTTTCTACTGTATCCTATTGCTTTCTGAATGACTTATTAAACACTCTTTTACGTGTCTCCTGAGCTTCAAAAATAACATACAGGTAATGAACTCTCTTAGACACATGGTCTACTGCCAGGCCCTGAAATATTTCCAGCCTGGTAGGATAGGCCAGACCTTATGATTTTCTCATAGAGCCTTCAAGACTCTAGTGTAATTTTTTCCACAGCATACTGGGACATCAGAAGAAAGAGTTAATAGAGGATTTATGTAATGGAAAAGATAACAATAATAGCTTCCTTTTATAGAGTGCTGTTTTATAATTACACATCTTCTTTTTTTCACAGTGGCTCACTTAGTCTACCAAACAACTCTGTAACAGGCAATACAGATATTATCTTACAGGTTCACAGAAGAAGAAATTGTTGCCCAGAGAGATAAGGAGTCTTGTTTAAGTTGTCTAGATATTAGAGTAAGAGACCTTATGTTTGAGCTATGGTTTTCTGACTCCTATATCCACTGTTCTTTATATTATATGTTGATTAAACTAGGATGGCAGATTTAGATTGTTACCCCAATGCTTATCTTCACTGCAAATCAACCTATGTGAATGAAATTCAAGTAAGGATATTGATTTGGTTAACAACCTCATCAGGTCCCAAGAGTTTGAATATATGCATATATGTGTTCATTTCTAGTTTTTCTTCATAACTGTACCTTCATATCACTACCTTTTTGACACCTCAAACCAGATGTCCTGTAAGCTTATAATATTCAGACTCACCAAATCAGAGCTTGTCTTTTCTTCCCAACTCCCCTCATCTTCCTCACTTCTTTACTACATTCAAGAACAATGCCATGCTATCAGTCACTCAGCCTTGCCACATCAGGCATGCTCTGTCTTCACATGTCTTATGGATGCTCCCTCTCTCTACTGACACAGCCTCTAACCTAGCTCATCACCTCATCACTGCTCATTTGTACTATATCAGAGCAGTCACCTATTCTTCCTGCTTGATATTTCCTCATGTCAATCTATCCTCCACTCAGTTCACCAAGTGATTTTACTAAAGCCAATCTCCCTACACAGTAAACTTCAGTTGCTCCCTACTACCTTCATGATCAAATATAAGTTAATCTGTTTATCATTTCACACTTCATACAATTTGGGCCTTTTCTAATCTTTCTAGTATTCTTACTCTTTATTTCCTTTGTACTTTCTGTGTGGTGCAGCTGCTTTGGCCTACCTGCTTTTCCTTGCATATAATACTCCATTTCCTATTTCTGTGTCTTTTCTTTGGTTTTCCCTTATGCCTGGCATTCTCTCCTTCACCTCTGCCTCTTAGTTTCTCTGACTTCGTTGAATTTTCACCTCAATCACTTTCTGCAGATGACATTTCCCAACATGAATCCACTAGAGTTTTCTCCTAGGAGATTAACTTCCATGTATTCTATATTATCTTGTATGTAAATAGTTTTCTATGTGTTTGCTCTCACCATCAGGTTATGAGCTCTTTAATGTTAGGGACTGTTTTGACTTTTAAAAAAATTTATTAATGTTTTTGTTTTGACATTTTTTTATCTCTAGTGTTTAACATGGTGCTTAGTATGTTTTAAGCACCTAATTAACATTTGTTGATTGAGAAACTGAGTAAGAATAGGAAAATAATATTTTCTTATATTTATTTTAAAACATTTATTAAATATTTTACTTTACCCAATTACGTGGGAAAATTAATAATATATTTTTCTATTTTGAGTTCTCAGTTTTCTCCCTTCCTCTTCTTTTTTCTTCATGAAGAAGGCAAGCAATTAGATATAGGTTATGTATGTGAAGTCATGGAAAACATGTTTCCATATTAGACGTATTGTAAAAGAAAACACAGGCAAAAAAAAGACCACAAGAAAAATAAAGTTTTTTTTAAAGTGTGTTTCTATCTGCATTCAGATTACATACGTAGAACAAAAATTCTTAACCTAGAGTTTGTTATGCTGTAGGGATCAAAGGATAGATTTCAGGGGATTTGTGAATTTTGATGGGGGAAAAAAACAAATTACATATCTATTTTCACTAAACACCAATGTAAATATATCATTCTCTTTGTAGTTTTAAATTATTCTGAGATATAGTGGATATAGGGTTCCTCAGATTGTCCTAAGAGTCTGTGACATAGATAGGATACGAACCTTTAACCTATAAAGTAATCTCTAGGTGGAAAAACAGCCATAGGGGGGCAGAGCCAAGATGGTGGAGTAGAAACAGCCTGTCCAAGCCACTCTTCCCCCAGACTACCTCCAGACTATGTAAAAGGGGACTCTGAACAACTTCTGGAGCCCCAGCACCCACAGAACGACACAGAGAAGCTAACCTCCCACTGAGAACAGCCCAGCAGCCCTGCAGGAAGGACCAGCGCAGTGCTGGCAACACAGCATGCAGTGCATGGGGAGCCAAGCACAGGTACGCCTGAGTCACGGATTTAGCCCCAGGGCATCCGGGCCAGCAGCCAGCTGGAGGGGCCCCAGAACTCCAGCAGCTGTGGAGATCCCAGAATTATCAACATAGATATGCCTAGGAAAAAGTGAGAGGTTAATGCCCTATGGACTTTGGGACCAGTATTTGGAGAACACGTTGGCTTCCTCCCCTGGGGGCTAGAAGCCATTGAGGAGACATGCCATTTTGTAGTTTTCAGAGGCAGCTCCAGCTCCTGGCCTGTGAATTGTAGGGAGATCCAGCAATAAGTCTTGGGGGGTAATCGCTCTTGCTTTAACGTCCCTGGATCTGGATTGTGATCAGGGGTGGAGGTTGTGGGTGGGTTTCCAGCTTGCCAGAAACGGAAGTTGCCTCCCCACACGTTCGGGACGAAAATTCCCCTATCTGGCAGCAAAGCCACAGTGTGGCAACAAGCTCAGAAGTCAAGTAATTAAGTGGCAACATGCCAAGGCAAAGGAAACAAATTAGAGAGAAAAATGCAACCTTAGACTCCTACTTTGGGGGCAAAGACGATAAAAGCATAGAGCGAGAGGAGGGCTGTGACGTCAGAAGTCCTGCTCCAAAAGCCCCAAAGGAAAACATGAGCGGATTACAGGCCATAGAGGACTTTAAGAAGGACTTTAAAAATCAAATAATAGAAGTGGAGGAAAAATTGGGAAGAGAAATGAGAAGGATGCAGGAAAATTATGAAATTAATATCAACAGTGTGAATGAGGAAAACAACACCTTAAAAATAGACTAACTCAAATGGCAAAGGAGGCCCAAAAGGGCAATGAGGAGAAGAATGCCTTAAAAAGTTGAATTTTCCAGATGGAAAAAGAATCTCAAAAGTTCACTGAGGAGATTCATTCCTTCAAGAGTTAGACTGAAGCAAATGGAAGCTAATGACTTTATAAGAAATCAAGATGCTGTTAAGCAGATCCAAACAAATGAAAGATTAGAAGGCAATGTGAAATATATTATGGGAAAAACCACTGACCTGGAAAATAGATCCGGGAGAGACAATTTAAAAATTATTGGACTACTCGAAAGCCATGATCAAAGAAAGAACCTAGCAATCACCCTTCAAGAAATTCTCAAGGAAAATTGCCCTGATGTTTTAGATCCAGAGGGCAAAATAGAGGTTGAAATAATCCACCGATCACCTCCTGAAGAAGATCCCAAAAAGGAAAACTCCCTGGAATATTATAGCCAGGTTCCAGAATCCCCAGATCAAGGAGAAAATACTACAAGCAGCCAGGAAGAAACAATTTCAATATTGTGGAAACACAATCAGAGTAGCCCAGGACCTGGCAGCTTCTACGCTGAGGGATTGAATGGCATGGAATATGATATTCCATAGGTCAAAAGAGCTGGGAATGAACCCAAGGGTCACCTACCCAGCAAAACGGAGTACTTTGTTTGAGGAGAATATATGGTCATTCAGTGGAATAGAGGACTTTCAAGCATTCTTGAGGAAAAAACCAGAGTTGAATACAAAATTTGACATCCAGATGCAAGAAGCAAGAGATGCCTGGAAAGGTAATCAGGGAATAGAAATCAAAAGGAGATTATCAAAGTTGAACTATTTGCTTTCCTATATGGAAAAAACATCAACTGTGAGTGATGAAATCTTTCTCACTATGAAAATAATGGAAGAAGGGTGTATGGTCATATGAATACATATGTGAATGTATGTATATATGTTTACAGTTATACATGGATAGAGGGCATAGGTTGAATTTGTTGTGAAGGGAGGATACTTAAGGGGTGAAATTATGAGGTGAGAGAGGAAAGTGGCAAGAGGAGATGGGGAGAGACAGGGTAGGGTAAACTATCTCATGTAGAAGAAGCAAGGGGAAGTGGTTTCAAGGGAGGGGAAGAATAGGAAGGCAAAAAGGCAAAACCACACTCTCACTGAATTTGGTTATGTGAGAGAATGATGTACATACTAAATGGGATATCTCAACCTGCAGCAGAATAGGGGGAATTGGGATGAGAGGAGGGATGATGGATGGGAGGGCATCCTTGGGGGAAGGGGAGGTTGGAAGTACGCACTATAGAAGAGGGACAGGATCAAGTAGGGAATGGACCAGGTGGGGGGTGGCATGAGTGGGAAGGAATTATAAGCATCTTTGTACAATATATCTACTATGGTAATGTTTTGCATAGCTAGACATGTACAACATATACTGAATTACTTATCTTCCCAGAGGGAATGGGTGACAAGAGAGGAAGGAAATGGATCTGAAATTCGAGGTCTTAAGATTAAATGTTTCAAATATATATAAATACTATTATTAATACTCTTTTGCTTGTAATTGGGAGATAAGATGTGCAGGCATAAAACAAAAAAAAAAAGAAAAGAAAACCAGGCATATAATTATCAAAATATTTATTTAATCCCAAGTAGTCTTTTGTCTCTATTTATTCTTGAGTTTCCCAAATTCCTATACTCTAACTTGAAGTTGAAAACTAGAAGCACCCTTTAAAATGTTAGGGGTTTAAATGTTAGGGTTACGTTGTTCATAAAATGATATACAAAAAATTAAAACATGTTTTGGGTACCAGCTACTTTTTAATTCACTGAGATCCAGGCTGGGAGTCACATTCTCTATTATTAGTAATGGTTTTTGTTATTTCTACAAACTCATAGATATACAATAAAAATTTAACCTATTTGACCAAGATAAATCAAACATTATTCCCATACTCACCCCCCAAGGAAACTATTGAAATGAAAAAAAAAAAACTGCTTTCCTCTTAAGCAGTAACTTTTGGTCTCTGCCTGTAACACTGAGGGGAGGAAAGATTGATTGAACACTTACATGGCAATCACTGAAAATTTGCCATGTTTTTATTCCCAGAACAATGAAATGTTATAAATGTGAGAACAAAGGATCTTGAGACCCATGGAGTGGGTATTACATAGTTTATTATATGGGCTTTTCAGCAGCAGTTCCCCTTCTTCTCTCCATGCTGAACTGATGATCAGCGTTTTCATTATTGACACTTAAATGTATAAATATCAGAAAATCCTGAATGGGATTTATTTTATTTCTGGCCATGCCTATAACTCCTGTTGGGATTTAAATTTTGTTTCTCATGAGGAATGAGGCTATAAAAATGTTCCTGTCCTGTGAGAAAATTGGTTAAATTACTATTTGAATGACCCAATGACTACGCAGAATCATTGTCATCCTGGGGAGAATTCTCTGAGGGACATCCTGATATCACCATACAGCTAGCAAATGACTTTGTCCTTGTTATGCTGCCAGAGGCAGCTTTGTGAATCTGAGCAGTCTACTGCCTCCCTTATCATCCTCAGACCAGCCCATCCCATTTATTTATGGAATGCTCGGGAGTGGACACTTTATAATATTTTAGAGTTAATTTGTAGGATGTGGAGTAAGCATATTGGACTTCACAAAGAATCATAACATCACAGGCTTGGAGCTGGGAGTGACCTTGGAAGTCATTTATTCCCACAATTCTTTATTTAAAAATGAAGAAACTAGGTCCAAATAGGTTATATGTATACAAGATCACCCAGGTATAAAGTGGCAGAGGCAGGATTCAAACTTCTGACTCCAAATCCAGCATTCATTCCACTTCACTAATGCTTAGCCCAGTACCATGCACAGAGTAGGCACTTATTAAATGTTTATTGATTGAATGCATTTTGACTTAAAGTCATGGTTTTGCCATTTTTTAAGCAACTGGGGTTAATTAACTTGATCAAGTTTATACAGCTAGTTATTTATATGTGGGTGCTAAGTACTGAGGCCAGAACCAATCCCGGGTCATCCTGACTCTAGGGCCGGCCCTCTTACTCACTGGGTCACCTAGCTGCTATAAAAGAAATCATAAATGCCATGTAGCCCCCGCTTTTGTTTTTGCTTTTTTTGGAGGGCAATTGGGGTTAAGTAACTTGCCCAAGGTCACACGGCTAGGTTTTTGTTTGTGTGTGCATTAAGTGTCTGAGGCTGGATCCAAACTCAGGTCCTTCTGACTCCAGGGCCGGCACTCTACTCACTGCACCACCTAGCTGCCCCAGTGTAGCCTCTTCTTAACGATGATGCTGTGAACACTAAACTTAACCTCCTTCAGGCTTAGTATCTTCATCTGTAAAATTTTTAAGGTAGCATTTTCACTACCTATGTCATAAGTTTGTTGTGAGGAAAATGCTACCCAAATACAAACTGTTTTATAAAATTCCAGAAAGCATCTATTTATAAAGATGCTAATTTAAGAACCAGAAACACACCCACCTACACATACACACACAGACCCAGAAAATAATAATAATGATAATGATGATAGTAATAATAATAATAATAATAATAATGATAATAGCTAGCATTTATATAGTGCTTGCTATGTGCCTGGTACTAAGCACTTTATAGATTTTAGCTCATGGGGTAGCTAGGTGGTGAAGTGAATAGAGCACCAGTCCTGGAGTCAGAAGGACCTGAGTTCAAATCTGGCCTCAGACATTTGACACACTTACTAGCCATGTAACTTTGGGCAAATCACTTAATCCCAACCACCCTCCAAAAAGCAAGATAAATAAATAAATATAAATAAATAAATAAATAGATAGATAGATAGATAGATAGATTGAATGAATGAATGAAAGAATGAATGAATGAATGAATCTTAGCTCGTTTGATCTTCACAAGAATCTGGGAGATAGTTGTTATTATTACCCTCATTTCATAGTTGAGAAAATTAAAGTCAACCTAAGTTATTTAGGGCATGGCAGTGTCACAAAAATACATCCCTTTGAGGAAGAAACCCCAGCATCCTAAGACATCTCTATCATTTGGCAGCAGCTAAGTGAGGGAGAAACCATATAGTAGGTGACAGTAGCAGATCTTCTATGATGCAGCTCAGTGTAGCTTTGAGGCCAGAGAGAAAGACCACCTGCAAAAGGAGAATGTAGCATTAGTTAAATACCACTACCACTGGTAGACAGGGAGTGAGGGGTATTTCAGCTTGTCCATCATCCAGGGAAAATGTGGGAGCTTTTATTGTGAATTTATTTATGAATATGGAATTTTCTCCTTGTTTATCTTGCTATATTGTCCTAATACTTTTTATGAAAAAGAAGCTCATTTTTTTGATACTATCATTCATTGTTGTTGTTCAGTCATTTCTATTGTATCTGACTCTGTGACCCCATTTGGGTTTTTCTTGGAAAAATATTCTGAAGTGGTTTGCCATTTCCTTCTCCAACTCATTTTATAAATGATGATTACAGATGAGGTAACTAGGATTAATTGACTTACTCAGGGACATACAGCTAGTAAGTGTCTGAAACTGGATTTGAACTCATGGCTTCCTGACTCCAAGCCCAGAAATCTATCTACTATGCTACTATTCTAGTGAGGTTATTGTATTTCTTTGAGTCATATCTACTTCTTTGAATTGTTACTTCTCTTCCAGGCTTAGGTCAGGTGCTTCCACTTATCCCTGGCCTTTCCTGATCTTCCTAGATTTTAGTGTTCTTTACTTTCTCAGCATTTTGGACATTTGCTTTATCTCTATTACTTCAGTTCTGTCAAGTAATCATCTATCCATGGCGTCATTTGGAGGGCTTTCATTAACTGAGAGGTCTGCAGAAATTGTTACTAAAGAATTGATGTGTGTGTTGTGTGTGTGTGTGTGTGTATGTGTGTGTGTGTGTGTGTGTGTGTGTGTGTGTGTGTGTGTAGCCTGTAATGCATTATGAACAAGGTATTATCATCAAAGAAATCCATGGGCAAAATGGAATCTAAACTGGTCATGTGGTGACAGTGAATGATATAATGGTTGATTGCCTATCCACCATAGCACACTTCTAATATCAAGAGAATATGAAGAGATATTAGGTGACTCACATGTAGTGAATTTATTGGAGAACATGAACAAATGCCACAAATTATTGGAAATCATGGATAGCTTAGGATCTCTATCATTGGACAAAACATCCACACTGATGAGATTATAAATGCATAGTAATTAGTTATTAGTCTTAACTAAAGGCTGTCCTACTAGATTTGTGATTCCTGCTCTGTTGATAGAAAATTCATTTTGTTAGAAGATGCAATCCATCTTTATCAACAATGCAGTATTCACAATGCCTATGTTAACTATAAATATGCTGATATGGTTATTAATCACAAAACATACCAGGCTCTCTACATGGGGAATTAAGCTAGGACATTTATTCAAATACCAGAAAACTGAGTACCGAAACCAGAAAGTCAAAGCCATCACAGTAGTTATGAAGTTGAAACATATTAATGTAGTAAACACCCACATTCTCAAGCCTTCAAAAGAGAACAGGCTACCTCAGGAAAAGTTCCTCCGCTCCCCACTCACGCAGCATCCAGGAAGCATGCTCCCAACAGCTCTGGCCCCTGCAGTTACCATCCCTGGTAGTCCTCTGCAGGAGTCCTTAGCAGAAATAATGGCTGGCTCAAAAAAGGGGTTTGCACCTCTGCCTCCACTTCGGCCACTACCGCTGCTGCTGCTGGCCTCTGTTGCTGCAGCCAGTCACCTCACATACTATAGCCTGGCTTCCACTTCCTCTTGCCCCACCCCTTCCTGCTACACCCGCAAGTCCAAGTGGCATGGAAGATCTTTAAATCCCATAACTCTTACATCATCTTTGCATAACTGTGATTAACCCAAAAACAACAAACTAAACCTGAGGATAATGAGGTATTCCACAACCTGAAACCCATCATGTAGATACACTGAAATAAACTCTTCAGCTCCAATTCGGAATTCTGACCTTCCTTCAAGGTTCCAGTCAGATACTATCTCCACAGTCTTTCCAAATCTTCCAAGTTTTTCTTATGTTTTACTTAACTAAATGATTTAGCACTTCTTCATCTATATATGACTTCAGTTTTGTCAGATGAATCACATATAACATCATCTTGAGGTCTTCTACCATATAACAACACCACAGAAATTATTTTGATAACACTATTGTGATGATTCATGATGATACAGTTCCTGGATATCAGATTATGCAGCTCTCATACAAATGTGTACATTTCTCATTGAAATGTTGTTTCCAATTTTCAAGGACACAAATGCCCCATTTATGACTTGCTTTGTTAGTTATGACTTTTTTTTTCATCTACATTGTCTGTGCTCTTTTAAAAATGTAGAACCTCCAAAATAGTTCATCGGGGCGAGACTTAATTTATGTTCCTTGTAAAGTTTCATATCAATATAGTAATATGTTATTATATGATGGAGCTTTTTAAAGTTTTATGTGAATTTAAGTCAATCTTCATTTGATGATGAGTTTGGAGCTGCAATGTGATGCTGTCATTGTTAAAACACAAAACTGGCATTTCTGGATTCTGACATAACAGACTGAGAGCACTAAAACAGTCAGTCCTCCCTCTACCACTAATTCTGCATGTCCTTTGGGAAATCATTTTCCATTTCTGGACCATATTATACTACTATGTAATATAAGACAGTTGGACAAGAAGATCTTTTTTTTGGGGGGGGGGGCTGTGTTTTCTTTTTTTTCTTTTTTTTTTTAAACAAATGCTTTATTAACTTCTGTTTTACATCATTCATTTCCGCCAGATTTTGAGTTACAATCATTTTCCCCCCCATTATTCCCCTACCCAACCTCCCAGAACAGTAATCCCACAAGATATCGCTTCCTCCAATCTGCTCTCTCCCATACCTTCTCCCACACCCCCATCGACTTTTCCATTAGAGGAAGGTGAGTCTTTGCATCCCAATGCCTGCACATCTTATCTCCCTATTACAAGCAAAAGAGTATTAATAATAGTATTTATATATATTTGAAACACTTAATGTTACGACCTCAAATTTCAGTTCCATTTCCTTCCTCCCTTGTCACCCATTCCCTCTTGGGAGATAAGTAATTCAGTATATGTTGTACATGTCTAGCTATGCAAAACATTATCATAGTAGATATATTGTACAAGGCTGCTTATAATTCCCTCCCACTCATCCCACCCCCACCTGGTCCATTCCCTACATGATCCTGTCCCTCTTTTATAGTGGGTACTTCCAACCTCCCCTTCCCCCAAGGATGCCCTCCCATCCATCATCCCTCCTCCCATCCCCCTTCCCCCTATCCTGCTGCAGGTTGAGATATCCCATTTAATATGTATGTCATTTTCTCCCTGAACCAAATTCAGTTTGAATGTGGTTTTGCCTTTTTAGCCTTCCTTATTCTCCCCCTCTTTTGCAACCACTTCCCCTTGCTTCTTCTGCATGGGATAGTTTACACTACCCTGTCTCTCCCCATCTCCTCTTGCCACTTTCCTCTCTCATCTCAGAATTTCATCCCTTGAGTATTCTCCCTTCCCAACAAATTCAACTTATGCCCTCTATCCATATATAACTGTAACCATATACACACACATTCACATATGTATTCCTATGACCACACCCCCTTCTTCCATTATTTTCATAGTGAGAAAGTTATCATCAGTCACAATTATTGCTTTTCCATATAGGAATGTAAATAGTTCAACTTTGATAAGTTCCTTTTGATTTCTTTTCCCTGATTACCTTCTCAGGCATCTCTTGCTTCTTGTGTCTGGATGTCAAATTTTCTATTCAATTCTGGTTTTTCCCTCAAGAATGCTTGGAAGTCCTCTATTCCACTGAATGACCATATTTTCCCCTGAAACAAAATACTCAGTTTTGCTGGGTAGGTGACCCGTGGGTTCATTCCCAGTTCTTTTGTCCTCTGGAATATCATATTCCATGCCCTTCGATCCCTCAGTGTAGAAGCTGCCAGGTCCTGGGCTATTCTGATTGTGTTTCCACAATATAGAAATTGTTTCTTCCTGGCTGCTTGTAGTATTTTCTTTTTTTTTTTTTTTTTTTTAATTTCTGAGTTGGTTATTTTATTTTTTTTTTAATTTTTTTTTTAATTTAAACAAATACTTTATTAACTTCTGTTTTACATCATTCATTTCTGCCAGATTTTGAGTTACAATCATTTTCCCCCCATTATTCCCCTACCCAACCTCCCAGAAAAGCAGTCCCACAAGATATCGCTTCCTCCAATCTGCTCTCTCCCATACCTTCTCCCATACCCCCATCGACTTTTCCATTAGAGGGAGATGAATCTTTGTGTCCCAATGCCTGCACATCTTATCTCCCAATTATAGGCAAAAGAGGATTAATAATAGTATTTATATATATATTTGAAACATTTAATGTTACGACCTCGAATTTCAGATCCATTTCCTTCCTCCCTTGTCAACCATTCCTTCTTGGGAGATAAGTAATTCAGTATATATTGTACATGTCTAGCTATGCAAAACATTATCATAGTAGATATATTGTACAAAGCTGCTTATAATTCCCTCCCACTCATCCCACCCCCCACCTGGTCCATTCCCTACATGATCCTGTGCCTCTTCTATAGTGGGTACTTCCAACCTCCCCCCAAGGATGCCCTCCCATCCATCATCCCTCCTCTCGTCCCCCTTCCCCCTATCCTGCTGCAGGTTGAGATATCCCATTTAGTATGTATGTCATTTTCTCCCTGAACCAAATTCAATGTGAATGTGGTTTTGCCTTTTTAGCCTTCCTTATTCTCCCCCTCCTTTGCACCCACTTCCCTACATGAGATAGTTTACCCTACCATGTCTCTCCCCATCTCCTCTTGCCACTTTCCTCTCTCACCTCATAGTTTCATCCCTTGAGTACTCTCCCTTCCCAACAAAATCAACCTATGCCCTCTATCCATATATAACTGTAACCATATACACACACATTTACATATGTATTCGTATGACCATACCCCCTTCTTCCATTATTTTCATAGTGGGCAAGATATCATCAGTCACAGATATTGCTTTTCCATATAGGAATGTAAATAGTTCAACTTTGATAAGTTCCTTTTTGATTTCTTTTCCCTGATTACCTTCTCAGGCATCTCTTCCTTCTTGTGTCTGGGTGTCAAATTTTCTATTCAATTCTGGTTTTTTCCTCAAGAATGCTTGAAAGTCCTCTATTCCACTGAATGACCATATTTTCCCCTGAAACAAAATACTCAGTTTTGCTGGGTAGGTGACCCTTAGGTTCATTCCCAGTTCTTTTGCCCTCTGGAATATCATATTCCATGCCCTCTGATCCCTCAGTGTAGAAGCTGCCAGGTCCTGGGCTATTCTGATTGTGTTTCCACAATATTGAAATTGTTTCTTCTTGGCCGCTTGTAGTATTTTCTCCTTGATCTGGGGATTCTGGAACCTGGCTATGATATTTCTGGGAGTTTTCTTTTTGGGATCTTTTTCAGGAGGTGATCGGTGGATTCTTTCAACCTCGATTTTGCCCTCTGGATCTAAAACATCAGGGCAGTTTTCCTTGAGAATTTCTTGAAGGGTGATTTCTAGGTTCTTTCCTTGATCATGGCTTTCAGGTAGTCCAATAATTTTTAAATTGTCTCTCCTGGATCTATTCTCAGGTCAGTGGTTTTTCCCATGAGATATTTCACATTGCCTTCTAATCTTTCGTTTGTTTGGATCTGCTTAACAGCATCTTGATTTCTCATAAAGTCACTAGCTTCCATTTGCTCCAGTCTAACTCTGAAGGAATGAATCTCCTCAGTGAACTTTTGAGATTCTTTTTCCATCTGGCAAATTCGACTTTTTAAGGCATTCTTCTCCTCATTGCCCTTTTGGGCCTCCTTTGCCATTTGAGTTAGTCTATTTTTAAGGTGTTGTTTTCCTCAGTCAGGCTGTTGACCCTCATTTCATACTTTTCCTGCATCCTTCTCATTTCTCTTTCCAATTTTCCTCCACTTCTCTTATTTGATTTTTAAAGTCCTTCTTAAGGTCCTCTATGGTGGAGTACATGCTATGTTTTCTCTTGGGGCTTTTGGATAGGGTATTTGACCTCACAGTCTCTTTTGTCTATGCCCCCAAAATAGGAGTCTAGGGTTGCATTTTTCTGTTTCCTTTGCCTTGCATGTTGCCACTTAATTGCTTGACTTTTGGGCTTGTTGCCACACTATGGCTTTAGGGCCAGATAGGGGAATTTTCGTCCCAAACGTGTGGGGGAAATTTCCGTTTCTGGCAAGCTGTAAACCCACCCACGACTTCCACCCCAGATCACAATCCAGATCCAGGGAGGTTATAGTAAGAGCGATTACCCCCCAAGACTGATCGCTGGATCTCCTCACGATTTGTAGGCTGGGAGCCGGAAATGCCTCTGGAAACTACGGTGGTGTGTCTCCTCAGCGTTCTAGCCCCAGGGGAGGGAGCTGACGCATTCCAAAATACAGGTCCCAAAGTCCATAGGACACTAACCTCTTACTTTGTCCTAGGCAAGTCTATGTTGATAATTTGGAGTTGCTCAGTTCCTGGTGTTCTGGGGTTCCTCAGCTGGCTGCTGGCCCTGCGCGCGGGGCTAAAACCTCGGCTTACGTGGACCTGGGCTTGGCTCGGTTCCTGCCTCTGCAGCTGCTGGTTTTCACCACTGCGCTGGTCCTTCCTGCAGGGTGCTGGGCTGTCCTCAGCGGGAGGTTAGCTTCTCTTTGTCGTTCTGTGGGTGCTGGGGCTCCAGAAGATTTTCAGTCCTTTTTTACATAGTTTGTGGAGAATCTGGGGGCAGAGAGGCTTGGACGAGCTGTTTCTACTCCGCCATCTTGGCTCCGCCCCCCGCTCTAGAATCTTGTGAAGCTGCTTGTAGTATTTTCTCCTTGATCTGGGGATTCTGGAACCTGGCTATAATATTCCTGGGAGTTTTCTTTTTGGGGTCTTTTTCAGGAGGTGACCAGTGGATTCTTTCAACCTCTATTTTGCCCTCTGGATCTAAAACATCAGGGCAGTTTTCCTTGAGAATTTCTTGAAGGGTGATTTCTAGGTTCTTTCCTTGATCATGGCTTTCAGGTAGTCCAATAATTTTTAAATTGTCTCTCCTGGATCTATTTTCCAGGTCAGTGGTTTTTCCCATGAGATATTTCACATTGCCTTCTAATCTTTCATTTGTTTGGATCTGCTTAACAGCATCTTGATTTCTCATAAAGTCATTAGCTTCCATTTGCTCCAGTCTAACTCTGAAGGAATGAATCTCCTCAGTGAACTTCTGAGATTCTTTTTCCATCTGGTGAATTTGACTTTTTAAGGCATTCTCCTCATTGCCCTTTTGGGCCTCCTTTGCCATTTGAGTTAGTCTATTTTTTAAGGTGTTGTTTTCCTCTGTCAGGCTGTTGACCCTCATTTCATACTTTTCCTGCATCCTTCTCATTTCTCTTTCCAATTTTTCCTCCACTTCTCTTATTTGATTTTTAAAGTCCTTCTTAAGGTCCTCTATAGCCTGCAATCCGCTCATGGTTTCCCCTGGGGCTTTTGGAGCGGGACTTCTGACCTCACAGTCCTTTTCCTGCTCTATGCCCCCAAAATAGGAGTCTAGGGTTGCATTTTTCTGTTTCCTTTGCCTTGGCATGTTGCCACTTAATTACTTGACTTTTGGGCTTGTTGCCACACTATGGCTTTAAGGCCAGCTAGAGGAATTTTCGTCCCGAACGTGTGGGGGGCAATTTCCGTTTCTGGCAAGCTGTAAACCCACCCACGACTTCCACCCTAGATCACAATCCAGATCCAGGGAGGTTAAAGCAAGAGCGATTACCCCCCAAGACTGATCGCTGGATCTCCCTACAAATTTGCAGGCTGGGAGCGGGATCTGCCTCTGAAAACTACAAAATGGCGTTTGTCCTCAGCGGCTTCTAGCCCCCAGGGGAGGGAGCCGACGCATTCCCTAATACCAGTCCCAAAGTCCATAGGACACTAACCTCTTACTTTGTCCCAGGCAAGTCTATGTTGATAATTCTGGAGTTGCCACAGCTCCTGGTGTTCTGGGGTTCCTCCAGCTGGCTGCTGGCCCTGCCGCCCTGGGGCTAAAACCTCGGCTCATGGGGCCTGGGCTCGGCTAGGCTTGGCTCCTGAGCTCTGCGCGCTGCGCGCTGCATGCTGCCAGGTCCCAGACCACTGCACTGGTCCTTCCTGTGGGGCTGCTGGGCTGTCCTCAGCGGGAGTTTAGCTTCTCTGTGTCATTCTGTGGGTGCTGGGGCTCCAGAAGTTGTTCAGAGTCCCCTTTTACATCATTTGGGGGGGATGTGGGGGCAGAGTGGCTTGGATGAGCTGTTTCTACTCCGCCATCTTGGCTCCGCCCCCCGGACAAGAAGATCTTTAAAGTTCCTTCTAGCTCTTACATTCTGTAACTGTTTGTAACTGTTCTGTGGCTATCAAAACTTGAAGTTTAACTTATGCTGCAGCAAGTCAATAGAGAACTATTTGGGTAATAAACTTTGAAACATTACATTTCTTTTCCTTAAAGATCTTTAGGAGAAGATTGCTACCCCTCTCTCCTCCATCAAAGTTAGTGCTCTGCAAGGCTTAGGAAGTGAAATGAAAACTCTTTGATCTTCTTGCATGGTGAAGTCTGACCTGGATAAAAATAAGGTTAGAATCTCTCTTCTTTTGTTTGATATTAATTATTTTAAAATAGCCATTTGATTATAAATTTGGCCATCCAATTATAAATCCAAATGCAATTGACTTATGAAATATGGAATTACTCCAATGATCATTTGGTTGGATCAGAAATTTAGAGCAAGAAGCAAATTTACTGGCCATATAGTCCAATTCCATTTTACAGATGGGAAACTGTGCCCTAGTAGTTTTCTTATAAATGAGTCCTTTGTGTCTCCTTGATATTGCTAGTGCACAAAAACCCACTCTGTTCTTATCATTTAGATCTTACTTCTATCATAGATGCACCATAGAAATTAAACTTTGATAATATAACTAAAATGAAATGTGGGACCCCAGCAACCTTTAAAGAGAAGGCTTCCAGGTCATATACAATGGCTTAGGCAATTTCTGAGGCCTATAGAATAGAGTGTGAGAGAATGTCTCCTTTATTGGGAATCATGGATTTTCTTCTTTCACTGTTATTTTGATGTTCCTCACCTATGCTTTTCCCTTCAAAGAAGGCTTCTAGAGACAGACATTGGAAACACATAACTTTTATTTTTTGCAAGGGAATTTCAGAAGACAAACTATTTACAGAATAGGTACACTATATGTACAAAGGCTTATGTGAGTCAGCTTGATTTAACCCTTCTAAGCACCTTCTTCAAAGTAATATTGATTTATTTCTCTATCCTTAAACCTTAGGGTTCATTGTAATCTCTCTTTTTAAAGGACTTTGATATTTTTTTTTATTTTGTTTAAAGGAATGAGAAGTAAAAGAGTTTTGAAATATTTGAAATTAACTTAGGTCCAAAGGAACACAAGAGGGGGAGGAAGTGCTATTCTTCCACTCATATGGTAGAAGAAAGCCAGTCTTGAAATCAGCAGAGTTCAAGTTACACTTTTAATACTATGTGACCCTAGACAAGTCACTTAACCTCTCTCTCAGTGTTCAAGTCAACTGTCTAAGACTATAATTTGCAGAAAATTTTCTGGCCTGAGATTAGAGTTTTTTCACATGCAAGCTACCTATATCAGTGAAACCACAAATCAACTCTCAATCCCTACCCCAAATAGTAATCTGTTATGCACAGGTGCAGTGAATAGAGAGTTGGCTTCTTAGAATCAGAGGGACTGAGGTTCCAATCAGGACCCTGATATGTGGGCTATTTCATCATGGGCAAAATACTTAAGTTTTTAGTTGCCCCAATCAATTTGGTATGACTGAAATTTACTTAGAGCAGTGGTGTCAAATTCAAATAGGAACACTAAATAAGGGAGCACTAAACCTCATATGAGGATATATATAACCCTGTAGCTGACTTAAACCCTGTACAGACTTAAAAACACATATTAACATTATCTACTGCAATGTTAATGGAATCTGAAGATCTCCCATGCCCCTTTGTGTTGGCAAGTAAACAGGTATTTAGCACCTTGTTTCAAGTTAACACCTTGTTTAAGCTATTTAACTTACTCAGAAGTAGATAACACATTCGGAGGAAGTTGCTGATATAACAGGAAGAGGCAGAACAGGGAGGAGTTAATATGTATATAAGTAAGAGCACAAGCTGGACAGACAGAATTTCCTGGGATAATCATCATGGAAGCAGGGAAACTGCTACCAAGGAGAGAGAGAGAGAGAGAGAGAGAGAGAGAGAGAGAGAGAGAGAGAGAGAGAGAGAGAGAGAGAGAGAGGAGAGAGAGAATTTTTCTCAGTGAAAATCTGGATGCTGGAGTTTCTGTTGAGACCTTTCTTCTTGTGAGACCTTTTCTCTGGGAATTTCTGCTGAGAACTTCCAAGAACAAGGCTGAGGAGCAATCTTGAGTGACAGAGGAGGCTGGAGCTGCTGTTGAGACCTTTCTTCTTGTGAGACCTTTTCTCTGGGAATTTCTGCTGAGAACTTCCAAGAACAAGGCTGAGGGGCTACCTTGAGTGAGAGAGGAGGCTGGAGCTGCTGTTGAGACCTTTCTTCTTGTGAGACCTTTTCTCTGGGAATTTCTGCTGAGAACTTCCAAGAACAAGGCTGAGGAGCAATCTTGAGTGACAGAGGAGGCTGGAGCTGCTGTTGAGACCTTTCTTCTTGTGAGACCTTTTCTCTGGGAATTTCTGCTGAGAACTTCCAAGAACAAGGCTGAGGGGCTACCTTGAGTGAGAGAGGAACATCCCTGCTTGAGGGAGCCTGTTCTGTTGTGAAGGCTTGGGAATGTGGGTGTTCACTGCATTACCCATGTATACCACCTTTGTGGTTACTGTAATGATTTTGGCTTTCTGGTTCTCAGACACTCAGTTTTCTGGTATTTGAATAAAGGCTTTGATTCTACCCTCCATGTAGAGAGCCTGTTTTATTTTGTGATTCACAACTATACTAGCACATTCACAACCACCATGGGTGTTGTGAATATTGCATTATTGTTACATCTACATATTGTTGTGTTTTTATTTATGTTGTTGAATATTCCCCAATTGCTTTTGAAATCTATTTTTGATCACATTTGGTATATTGTCACTGCATGTTTGATGTCTCTGAACTAGAGGTTGATAATCTGCTTTTAGCAGAAGGAGGAAGTTATCTGGAAGTTTATTATACCATTGAAACTAATGAAATTAAATTTTCTTTATTTTCTATGTATTTTTTTTAATTTGTTAGTTTAGTTTTAGTTAACATGATTCAATTCCATAGTTCTTTGATTTTAAAATTTCCTTTTCCTCCCTCCCCCCACCCCCAATGACAACATACAGTCCAGTATAGGATCTGCAAATATTTTCATCTTAGACATTAGTCCAATTGCAAAGGTGTATTGTACTAGGTGTGATGAAAAATAGTAAAGAAGAAATAAAACCAAACAATGAAAAGAAAAAGATCAATTAGTTTGCTTCTATCAGGATTCAAACTCAGTTCTTTCTCATTATATCACAGGATGTCACATTACACTCCTTCATGACTCTTTTGGGATTGACTTATATCACTGCATTGGTGAAAAGAGTCCAGTCTGTCATAGTTGGTCATCACACATATGTTGTGTCTGTGATTGTATAAAAATTTCTCCTGATTCTACTCTTCTCACTCAGCATCAGTTTGTATAAGCCTCTCCAGGTTAATATAAAAACCGTCTCCTCTTCATTTCTTATAGCACAATAATATTCCATTACATGCATATACCACAACTTGTTGACCCTTCCCCAATTAATGGGCACCGCTTTTGCAAATCGTTGCAAGCATGAAAAAGCTGCTATAAATATTTTTGTACATATGGGTCTTCTTCCCTCTTCTATGATCTCTTTGGGATATAACCCTATTAGTGGTATTGCTGGGTCAAAGGGTATGAAATTATTTATAGCCCTTTGGGCATAATTGCAGATTGCTCTCCAGAATGGTTGGATAAGTTCACAACTCCACCAGCATTGAATTAGTGTTCCACTTTGCCCACATTCTCTCCAGCATTTGTCATTTTCTTGTTTTGTAATCTGAGACAATCTGACTGGAGAGATGTGGTATCTCAGAGTTGTTTTGATTTGCATTACTCTAATCAATAGTGATTTAGAGCATTTCTTCATATGCTTATAGGGATCTTTAATTTCTTTCTCTGAAAACTGCTTGTTCATATCCTTTTACCATTTATCAATTGGGGAATGACTTGTATTCTTATACATTTGACTCAGTTCTCTGTAAATTTTAGAAATGAGTCCTTTATCAGAGATGTAGGTTGTAAAAATTATTTCCCAATTTCCCACCTCCCTCTAGATGTTGGTTACATTAGGTTTTTTTGTACAGAAGCTTTTCAATTTAATGTAATCAAAATTATCCATTGTGGGGGGGGGGGGCAAGATGGCAGAGTAGAAACAGCGGGTCCAACCCACTTTCCCACCAGATCAATTCCAAAATATGCAAAAGGGGACTCTGAACAACTGCTGGAGCCCCAGCTCCCACAGAATGACACAGAGAAGCTAACCTTCCACTGAGGACAGCCAAGGAGCCTTGCAGGAAAGAACAGTACACCACTCTGAAGGCCGGCAGCACAGCAAGCAGTGCACGGGGAGCCGAGCACAGGCCCTTCTGAGTAGCGGTTTTAGCCCCAGGGCATCTGGGCCAGCAGCCAGCTGGAGGGACCCCAGAACACCAGCAGCTGTGGAGATTCCAGAATTATCAACATAGACATGCCTAGGAAAAAGTGAGAGGTTAGTGCCCTATGGAATTTGGGACCAGTATTTGGGGAACACATCGGCTTCCTCCCCTGGGGGCTACAAACCATTGAGGAGACATGCCATTTTGTAGTTTTCAGGGGCAGCTCCAGCTCCTGACCTGAGAACTGTAGGGAGATCCAGCAATCAGTCTTGGGGTATAATCGTTCTTCCTTTAACCTCCCAGGACCTGGATTATGATCTGGTGGGGGGAGGTTGTGGGTGGATTTCCAGCTTGCCAGAAATGGAAGTTGCCCCCCAAAACACACACATGTTCGGCATGAAAATTCCCCCGTCTGGCGGCCCAGCCATAAGGTGGAAACAAGCTCAAAAGTCAAGTAATTAAGTGGCAACATTCCAAGGCAAAGGAAACAAACAGAAAAACACAACCTTAGACTCTTACTTTGGGGGCAAAGAGGATCTAAGCATAGAACAGGAGGAAGGGAGATCAGAAATCCTGCTCCAAAAGCCCCAAAGGAAAACATGAGCAGGTTACAGATCATACAGGACCTTAAGAAGGACTTTAAAAATCAAATAAGAGAAGTGGAGGAAATATTGGGAAGAGAAATGAGAAGGATACAGGAAAAGTATGAAATGAGGGTCAATAGCCTGACTGAGGAAAATAACACCTTAAAAAATAGACTAACTCAAAGTGCAAAGGAGGCCCAAAAGGGCAATGAGGAGAAGGATGCCTTAAAAAGTCGAATTTTCCAGATGGAAAAAGAATCTCAAAAGTTCACTGAGGAGATTCATTCCCTCCGAGTTACACTGGAGCAAAGGGAACCTAATGACTTTATGAGAAATCAAGATGCTGTTAAGCAGATACAAACAAATGAAAGATTAGAAGGCAACGTGAAATATCACATGGGAAAAACCACTTACCTGGAAAATTTATCCAGGAGAGACAATTTAAAAATTATTTGACTACTTGAAAGCCATGATCAAAGAAAGAACCTAGCAATCATCCTTAAAGAAATTTTCAAGGAAAATTGCCCAGATATTTTAGATCCAGAGGGCAAAATAGAGGTTGAAAGAATCCACCAATCACCTCCTGAAAAAGATCCCAAAAAGAAAACTCCCAGGAATATTATAGCCAGGTTCCAGTATCCCCAGGTCAAGGAGAAAATACTACAAGCAGCCAGGAAGAAACAATTTCAATATAGTGGAAACATAATCAGAAAAGCACAGGACCTGGCAGTTTCTACACTGATGGATCAAAGGGCAAAGTATATGATATTCCAGAGGGCAAAAGAGCTGGGAATGAACCCAAGGGTCACCTACCCAACAAAACTGAGTATTTTGTTTCAGGGGAAAATATGATCATTCAGTGAAATAGAGGACTTTCAAGCATTCTTGAGGAAAAAACCAGAATTGAATAGAAAATCTGACATCCAGAAGCAAGAAAATATGCCTTAAAAGGTAATCAGGGAAAAGAAATCAAAAGTAACTTATCAAAGTTGAACTATTTACATTCCTATATGGAAAAACAATAACTATGACTGATGAAATATTTCTCACTATGGAAATAATGGAAGAAGGGTGTATGGTCATATGAATGTGTGAATGTATGTGTATATATGTTTACAGTTGTATATGCATAGAGGGTGTAGGTTGAATTCATTGGGAAGGGAGGATACTCAAGGGGTGAAATTATGAGGTGAGAGAGGTAAGTGGCAAGAGGAGATGGGGAGAGACAGGGTAGGGTAAACTATCTCATGTAGAAGAAGCAAGGGGAAGTGGCTGCAAGGGAGGGAAGAATAGGAAGGCAAAAAGGCAAAACCACATTCTCATTGAATTTGGTTCAGGGAGAGAATGTGATACATACTGAATGGGATATCTCAACCTGCAGCAGAATAAGGGGAAGGGGGATGAGAGGAGGGATGATGGATGGGAGGGCATCCTTGGGGGGAGGGGAGGTTGGAAGTACCCACTATGGAAGAGGGACAAGATCAAGTAGGGATGGACCAGCTGGGGGGGGGGGGTGATGAATGGAAGGGAATTATAAGCAGCCTTGTACAATATATCTACTATGGTAATGTTTTGCATAGCTAGACATGTACAACATATACTGAATTACGTATCTTTGCAGAGGGAATGGGTGACAAGGGAGGAAGGGAATGGATCTGAAATTCGAGGTCTTAAAATTAACTATTTCAAATATATATAAATACTATCATTAATACTCTTTTGCTTGTAATTAAGAGATAAGATGTGCAGGCATTAGGGCACAGAGATTCACATTCCTCTAATATAAAAGTCTAAGGGGGTATGGCAGAAGATATGGGAGAGAGCAGATTCGAGGAAGCGATATCTTGTGGGATTACTATTCTGGGAGGGTGGGTAGGGGAAAAACAGTGGGAAAAATAATTGTAACTCAAAATCTGGGGGAAATGAATGATGTAAAACAGAATTTAATAAAGCATTTGTTTAAAAAAAAGAAAAATAAAAACAATTATCCATTTTGCATTTAATAATGCTCTCTAATTCTTGTTTGGTCCTAAAGTCTTTCCCTCTCCACAAATCTGACAGGTAAACTATTCCTTGCTTTCCCAGATTGTTTACAGTATTATCTTTTATATCTAGATCATGCACCTATTTAGAGTTGATTTTGGTATATGATATTAGCTAATGGTCTATGCCCAATTTCTGCCATACTGTATTTTAGTTTTCCCAGCAGTTTTTGTCAAATACTGCATTTTTATCCCAAAAACTGGGGTCTTTGGGCTTATCAAACAATAGATTACTATATTCATAAACTGCTGGGTTTCCTGCCCGAAATCTATTCCATTGATCCACTACACTACTCTTCTGCCAGTACCAAACAGTTTTGATGTCTGCTGCTGTATAATTCAGATTAAAATCTAGTATAGCTAGTCCACCTTCCCTAGCATGTCTTCTCATTAATACCCTTGATATTCTAGACCGTTTGTTTTTCCAAATAAATTTTGTTACTATTTTGTCTAACTCTAAAAAGTAGTTTTTTTGTAAATTTATTGGTACAGCATTAAATTTATAATTTAGTTTGGTTAAAATTGTTGTTTTGCTGGACACAGCCACAAGCAATTGATCTTTTTCTAATTAGTTAGATCTGATTGTATTTGTGTGAGAAGTGTTTTCTAATTGTGATCATATAGGTCCTGGATTTGTTTTGGCAGGTAGATTCCCAAATATTTTACAATGTCTTCAGTGACTTTAAATGGGATTTCTCTTCTGATTTCTTGCTGTTGACTTTCATTAGAGATATATGATAATGCTGAGGATTTATGTGCGTTTATTGTCTGTCCTGCAACTTTGCCAAATTTATTTATTGTCTCAAGTAATTTTTTACTTGATTCTCTAGGATTCTCTAAGTATATCATCATATCATCTGCAAAGAGTGACAGCTTGGTCACTTCTTTGCCTAATTTGTTTCCTTTGATTTCTTTTTCTTCTCTAATTGCTACTGCTAACGTTTCAAGTACCAGATTGAATAAGAGGGGTGATAGTGGACACCCTTGTTTCACTCCTGATCTTATTGGAAAGGCTTCTAGTTTATCCCCATTGCATATAATACTTGCTGATGGTTTTAATAGATGCTAGCAACTATTTTAAGGAAGGCTCCATTTATTCCTATACTTTCTAGTGTTTTTAATAGGAATGGATGTTGTACTTTGTCAAAAGCCTTTTCTGCATCTATTGAGATGATCATGTGGTTTCTGCTAGTTTTATTGTTGATATCCTCAATTATACTGATGGTTTTCCTTATATTAAACCATCCTTGCATTCCTGGAATGAATCCTACCTGATCAGAGTGTATTATTTTTGTGATAAGTTGTTGGAGTCTTTTGGCCAATATTGTATTTAGAATTTTTGCGTTTAAATTCATGAGGGAAATTGGTCTATACTTTTCTTTCTCTGTTTTTTCTCTTCCTGATTTAGGAATCAGTACCATATTTGTGTCATAGAAAGAGTTTGGTAGGACTCCTTCATCACTAATTTTCCCAAATAGTTTGTAGAGTATTGGAATCAATTGTTCTTTAAATGTTTGATAGAATTCACTAGTGAACCCATCTGGCCCTGGAGATTTTTTCCTAGGAAGTTCATTGATGGCTTGTTTGGTTTCTTTTTCTGAGATGGAGTTATTTAGGTAATTCACTTCCTCTTCAGTTAATCTGGGCAACTTGTGATTTTGCAAATACTCATCCATTTCAGTGAGATTGCCATATTTGTGTGCATACAATTGGGAAAATAATTCCTCCTTATTTTTTTTATTTCCTCTTCATTAGAGGTAGATTCACCCTTTTTATTTTTGATACTCATAATTTGGTTTTCTTCTTTTTTTATCATATTAACTAAGGGTCTATCAATTTTGTTGATTTTTTTCATAAAACCAGCTCTTAGTTTTATTTATTAATTCAATAGTTTTCTTAATTTCAATTTTATTAATCTCTCCCTTGGTTTTCAATATTTCTAATTTAGTACTAAATTGGGGGATTTTGATTTGTTCTTTTTCTAGCTTTTTCAATTGCATGTCCAATTCATTGAGCTCCCTTCTGTTTGCTTTAATTAAGTATGCACTCAGGGATATAAAACTTCCCCTGAGAACTGCCTTTAAGTGCATCCCACACATTTTGGTATGTTGTCTCATTATTATCATTCTCTTGAATGAAATAATTGATTGTTTCTATAATTTCTTGTTTGACCCACCCATTTTTAGGATTAAATTGTTTAATTTCCAATTAGTTTTTAGTCTATCTTTCCATGGCCCTTTATTGCATATAATTTTTATTGCATCATGATCTGAGAATGATGCATTTAACATTTCTGCTTTTCTGCACTGGATTGTGAGGTTTTTATGCCCTAGTACATGGTCTATTTTTGAGTATGTACCATGCACTGCTGAAAAGAAAGTGAATTCCCTTTTATCCCTATTCAGTTTTCTCCAGAGATCCATCATATCTAGTCTCTCTAAGATTCTATTCACCTCCTTAACTTCTTTCTTGTTTATTTTGAGGTTAGATTTATTGAGTTCAGAGAGGGGGAGATTAAGGTCCCCCACAAGTATAGTTTTGATATCTATTTCTTCCTCTAATTCCTTTAACTTCTCCTCTAGGAATTTGGATGCTATACCACTTGGTGCATATGTATTAAGTAGTGATATTGGTTCATTCTCAATGGTGACTTTTAGTAGGATATAGTTTCCTTCCTTATATCTTTTAATTAGATCTATTTTTGCTTTTGCTTTATCTGAGATAAGTATTGCTACCCCTGCTTTTTTTTACTTTAGCTGAGGCATAATAAATTTTACTCCAACCTTTTACCTTAACCCTGTGGGTATCCCTTTGTTTCAAATGTATTTCTTGTAGACAGCATATTGTAGGATTATGGTTTTTAATGCATTCTGCTATCAGCCTCTGTTTTATGGGAGAGTTCATCCCATTTCATTCACAGTAACGATGACTATCTGTCTCTTCCCCTCCATCCCATTCCCTCCCCTGTTTATGTTTTTGTTTCTTCCTTCTCCCTTCCCCTTATTGAAGTTTTCCCTTTTGACTGTCCCTTCCCTCATTGTTCCCACCCAGTGACCCTCCTTCTTAACCTACCCTCTCCCCTTACTACTATTTCCCTTCCTTTATTCTCCTCCTTTTCACCACCCTTACCCTCCCACTATCTATAGGAAACAATATATTTTTATACTTATCAGAGTAAATTACTCCCCATTTGATTCCAAACCAATAAGAATAAATTTCAAACAGTGCTACTCTCCTTCCCTCCTTTTCCTCTATTTAATGAATTTCTGTGTCTATTCATGTTAGAATCTTAAAATTCACTCATTAATTTGATCCCTCTTTGAACCAGAACCAGTGAGAATAGTGTTTAAATGATGTTCTTCTCCCTCTTTCTTTCCCCTCTTCTATAGTGTGTTTTGATGCCTCTTCAGATGGCATATTTTACCTTTTCCTATCTCATCCTTTCCTTTTTCCCATTACAGTCCCTTTGATCCCCTTAATAGTCTTTTTTTATATACTTCATGTCAGTGCATTCATACCCACACCCTCTATCTAAGTATAACCCTTTTGAAGGTCATGATAATCATAAAGATTTCAAATATTGACAGTTATCAACTCCACATATAAGGATGTGAACATTTTGCTCTTGTTGCATCCCAAGTATTGAGCGTGTGTTTGTGGGTGTGGGTGTGTGCACTTATGCATGTGTGAGTCTGTGTTACCCTTGTTTACCTTTTTATGTCCTTCTGGAGTCTTGTAATTGGAGATCAAATTTTCCATTGAGCTCTGGCTTTTTCATCAGGAAAGTCTGGAAGTCCCTTACTTTATTAAACGTCCATCTCCTTGCCTGAAAGATTATGCTCAGTTTTGCTGGGTAGTTAATCCTTGGTTATAGTCCTAGCTCTCTTGCCCTACAAAATATCAAATTCCAGTCCCTCCGATCTTTTAATGTAGAAGCTGCTAGGTCCTGTGTGATCCTAACTGTAGTTCCTCGATATTTGTATTGTTTCTTTTTGGCTGCTTGTAGAATTTTTTCTTTAATCTTGTAATTCTGGAATTTGGCTACTATATTTATTGGAGTTTTCAGTTTGGGATCTCGTTCAGGAGGATTCTGGTGAATTGTATCGATAGCTATTTTATCTTCTGATTCCAGGACCTCAGGACAGTTTTCTTTGACAATCTCTTGGAGGATGTTGTCTAGGCTGCTTTTTTCATCATGGCTTTCTGGTAGACCAATAATTCTTAAGTTGTCTCTCTTGGATCTGTTCTCTAGGTCAGTTATTTTTCCAGTGAGATATTTTACATTTTCTTCCAATTTTTTGATCATTTTTTTTGATTGACTCCTGCTGCATCACAGAGTTCTGAGTTTCAGTTTGATTGTTTCTAATTTTTAGCGAATTAGGTCTTCAGTTAGTTTTTGAAGTTCCTTTTTTAGGGAGGTATTTTCTTTTTCCAAGTTGATCACTGCCTCCCTGATTTGGTTTTTAATTTTTTTCTTAAGCTCCTCCAGGAATGCTATTTGGGCTTGAGACCAGATCATGTTTCCTTCTGTGGTCTCAGGTGTGGGCAGAGAGTCTATATTGCCCTGTGTATTTAGTTGTTCTTCCCCTACATAGTAGGCTCGAATAGACTTTCTTGCCTTCCCCTTCTCCTTTTCAGCTTCCTTCCTTCCCAATGTTACTTCCTGTTTCTTAGTTTCTCAGGCTATGAGTTTAGGGCCTGATCCTTGACTTTGAATACCTCTGGGTGGCTAGTTTATGGCTAAGTCAGGGAAGTCAATGAGGGATGTAGATGAGTAGGTATGGGTGTGTCCGACCACTTCAGATTTCTGCCTCTATACCCCTGGGCTATAAGTAGGCTTTTGTTGGTAAGGAGAGGTGGGGCTTGTTGGGACTCCACCCTCTCTTCTCTTCAGACTCCTGACTGTCTCAGTTACACCCCTTCTTGGAGATTCTGAAGCCTGGGGCTATTTCCATTAACTTGGGATTTCAATCTGGGTGGGAGACTTATCTTTGGGTTTTCTGCTTCATGAAGGAGGGATGGGAGCATCGGAGCAGCTAGAATTTACTTTGCCATTCCAGCCCCTGTATTATACAGGCAGGCAGTTTCTAAACTTCCAGGCTGGGCACAGATAGGTGCAAGAGAAGTGGCTGTCTCCACTGGGGGCCATGACTCTCCTCCCTGGCTCCAATGATTACTCTTGTTCCCTTGTGAGATGATGGTGAGATGACTGCTATTCTTCCTTGGTAAATCTGCAGTCTGGGGCTTCTTCTCTCTCTGATGTAGTCTGCTTGTCTGCTCTTAAGTCTGAGCTGTGCAGACCCCACTTGCTCTGCACTTGCCCTGTCTGGAAGCACTGTGAACTTTAATTGGCTGCATTCTGCCATGCTCCGTCTCCAAATGGATTTTGTCACTCCAGAATCCATTCAGATTCACTTTTTAAGACTCAATGACGGGATTCATGGAGGAGCTTAGGGAAATTACTGCTTCCTTTCTGCCATCTTAGTTTGACCCAAAATTAAATTTTCTTAACTCCTTCCACCCACAAAATACACTTCAAAATGTAATGAATGTAATACTAGAAAAAGTATGAAGTCCAACTAATCCTAAACATTAAATAAGTGAGTTATCATATATAACTTGTTAGAAATATTGCCTCTCTTAGGTTGTGAGATATATAAAATATTGCTGTCAAAATATGTTTACTATAATCCAGAAATTATCAAAGTAAAAACCTAGGTTTTATTATTATACTTACGCATCTATTCAGGTCTCAGAGAAAAACTCATGATTAGGATTCTAACAAGCCTTCTTATAGGCAAAATTATATCAACGACAGAGAAATAATTCTTACTTATTATAATTTTGTATATTCCTCTTAGGTCATAAGACTTAAAGGAGAGATAAATCCATAATCTTAATGCTGCCTCCAATGTAATAAATTTGAACAAATTTTGTTAATGAGTCATACATTCCTTAATTAATCAAACTTCATCAAAGAAACTTTATAGATAAACTAAGTCCAGTTACAGATGAACTTATTGGGGGAAGTTTAATAGGTTCTACCAGGGACCCTGATCACTATAATTGACCAGAAACCCTGCAATTCAGTCTGGAAAGAATTCCCCAGGTTCAAACAAACTTGGAAGCTGAGATTGTAAAAGTTCATTTTTACGCTGTACAGCACAGAAGCAAGAGTTCTTAGGAAACCTGCAAATTTACAGAAGTCACAGGTATAGTTTTAAGGAGTCAAGACAGTAAATCAAGTGTCAATTATTCTAACTAGGTAAGTAAGGGTGGGATTAGGGAGGAGTTAAAGAGTGGTTGGTGCTTAAAGTAACATGCATTTTTAATATCAACTGTGAAGGTGTATTGCTCATAATTCACTGGGAAATAGCCTAAGTGGGGGGGGGGGAGCTACTGGGAGGTGTGGTTTTAGTCCTGACACATCACTAAGTCATTCAGTGGTCAGGGCCAACTGAGGAGTGCCTAGTCTGCCACCAATCAATGTCAAGTTTGACAAGATGGATGATGGGAACCAAGACTAACGGTGACTCAATATGGGTATAATTGGCTGAGTTAACATATTGATAGGGTATTGAAGGATTCATGGTGCAGCTGGCCACTCTCCAAAGGATATAACATTTGCCTAAGCTAAAATGTTTATAGATAGTTTAGTGAATGATAAGGGTAGTTTCTTATTGTTCCAAGCAGAGATAAATAGTTCATGAGTTGTTGATGGGCATAGTGCTGGCAGGAGGAAGGGGCAGAGTTAATGCTTTGAGACTGGGAAGGGAAATGTGATTTTACAGATTGGTTTTACAAATTGATTATACAGACATAGATCCCAAAGCACCCCATTTACAAACTGGTGTTACAAAATGATATTACAGATTGATGTTACAAACTGATATTACAAACACAGAATAATGTTACAAATATATATCCCAAGCGCCCCATCAAAATCATATTTAAAGAGTTTCACAAATAAATTAAAGGAGGAGAGAGACTTAAATGTCATCAAAGACTTAGGGATAGTAGAGATTCTTCCTCTGGCTTCTAATCTAAGGAATGTTTAAGACTTTACATACATTTGACATACAGATGACATTAATATTAATAGGGAAAAAAAGACTTTTGTTTAAACAAAATTTGCAAGGAGAATGGCCCTGAGTCTTAAATATTAAAATATATATATATAAATCCCTATAACTCAGAGAATTCAAAATAAACTACCAAGCAATTCGCATTACCTGCTGAAAGCAATTGAGAAAGTAGAGAAAATTTATAACAAAGTCCAAGGCAGAAAGGTTATAGGTTAATTTTCTCAGTCATTCATTCCTCTGTTCCACATGGAATTTTATTTTCAAAGTTAAAAAATATAATTTTCTGAAAGATTTGGCTTTTGATCATTTTTATTGCTATGTTTACTTGCTTAAAAAGAAACAAAAATAGGTGAATTATTTCATTAAGTGCCACTTTGTATCTGAGATAAAAAAAAAAATAAAGGTCTTTTGCTCTTTAAGTATCCATTAGTTTAGTCTGAGATTGTTCATATATTCCCCTGAAACTCAGTTTAATTCTCCTTTGGAAATTCATTGAACTGGCTTTTCATTCTGTTCTGACATTACAGATTATTTTCTGCTTTTTCAAAGCCATTTTTTAACCTTGTTTCTCTCTTTCCTTTTTTAATACTTTTCTCACTGTCTGATTTCTCTTGCCTGCCTAATCTGAGTCATTTCATTCATTCAGATGCTCCCCTTTCTCTCCATTCCCTCTATTAAAAGTCATCCACTATTGCTTCCAATGTCTGACTACCTACCTTACATCTACCAAAGTCACCTTCAGGGACTTCCAACCTACCTTCTGAGATCCCTACCCCCTCCTTCAGTAAGTTGTTTCTTCTCACATAGCATTAGCATGGGAAAGTAGCACATCTAAATCAAATTTGCTTCTATTCCTTTGGCCCCAGCCAGACTGGGGACAAACATATGTATTTGCAGAAGGGTGGCTTTAGCCATGAGATAAATGAATAACTTTAGTATCATTAAGATAGTTTTTAAATGCAATTTATCTTACTAGTTTTTTAAACTAGAAATGATCCAACAGATCTATCTGCAATTGAGTTACTCAAAGGACAGACACAACTTATTGCTACACAATTATCATTTATCTCATTCAAAAAACAAACTCAGGAATCATAGGAATGCTCAACTATTTTTATGGTCAGGGATTTGCATATACAAAACAATTGACTCTTTGGCATCTGCCAATTTTTCTGAGGATCTAGTCATCTTTATAATTGTATATTGCATTTAAAATAATATTAATACATGTACTTTTGCTATATAAAACTAATTCCTTTCTTAACATACATACACACACACACACACACATCCTGAAATCTCTTTTCTGCTAGCATGAACAGAAGCAAGTTGATAATGTGATTGGTCTCTTACTAAGAATGTATTTTAGCAAGGCAATAAAGTGTCCAGTCAACTAGCATTCCCCTGTGCTAAAGTAGATTGTTTTACCCTTTCTACTTAGCTGGAAGAAGATAGGTATTTACCTATACCCACCCTGCAATTTTTGTCTTTTACCCAAAATATCTGATTTTTTTTATATCTGCTCATACTTTTTTCCTGAAATCTGTCCTGATAAGACTGACAATAAGCTGAGGACTGGATTGTAAGAAGGGTTATCCTTTCTGGAAAGTTCAACCATTAGGGAAAGAAATGGATGGTCTGTAGCATGTGTAAGATTTGGGTCCCATAAGGATATGAATTAAGGATCTATTTGTCCTGAGCATAATGAGAGATTGGAGATGTTGCTATGGAACCTACAGATAAAGTTGAAGAAGAAAGGAAATGGAGTCAGACAAGATGATATAAGAAATTCAGTGGTGGTTTCTTTCGGATAAATCTTTTCTTTCTTTTCCCTCCTCCCAACACTGTTGATATATTTGTTGCTATCAATGTTTATACAGCACACCTCTAGAAGTAATCGTTTTGGGAATGGGTGTAGGAATGCTATGTTTGATTATAACCTTTGTTGCATGCTTGGCCTTTTATTCCAGGTATAGAATAAAAGGAAATGTTCCCTGCTCTGAGCAGATTCATCCTGTTTTCTGGTCCAGTTAAAGAAATAGCAGAAGTGCCATCATAAATTGTGACTTTGAGTTGATGGTAACCAATTAAAAAAAAACCAGGTATAAAACAAAGCATGAAATCAAACAAGAGTGTTTTTAAAACTATTCTCAAAATGGCTGCTCCTAGAGGAAAGTTGGATAAGCACCTATAGCAATAATACTGGGTAATCTGTGTCTCAGTCCAATGTAGATAATCATGGTTGTCTCAAGTTGAATACACTAGCTGCTTCAATTTCTCCTGTTTTCAGGCCTCCATGTCAAGGTCTGTTTTATCCACTTGCCTCCATCATATATATTGAGACTGGCCTGAATATACCCTAGTCAACCCTGTAGTCTTACGAGGTATTGAACTTTTTGGTATGGCACTGTTCATATGAAACCATAAATATCTTTACCTGATGGTGTCATATTTCTGTGTTTTTCTATTTTCCTTCTAGTTCTCTTGCAAATTTCTTTGCTGTCTCAGGGAGCCCTATATGACCAGCATCAATTGATATTTGACAGTACTAAAACCAAACATATCAAACATACCTCTTCACACAAACACACACACAAAATGTCTACAACAGAAAAGACTTTAATAACATATTTTCCCTTTGTTATTAAGGAATGAGATATTTCAAATAAGTATATTTTCCAGGTCAACAAAGTTCATTACTTGAAGGGTTGAATTTAAATATTTTAATGAATATCTTTCAAAAAATGTTTAACTCTCTTCCTTATCCCTTTAAAACAGGAAGCAGTGGGAATATTTTAATAATTTTTGGTGACTCATGCCCATTTTTTTTAAGCAATTGGGGTTAAGTAACTTGCTCAAGGTTACACGGCTAGTCATTATTTATGCGTGGGTGCTCATTTTCTGAGGCTGGATCTGATCTTGGGTCATCCAAACTCCGAGGCTGGTGCTCTTACTCACTGCGCCACCTAGCCGCCCCGATGCCCATTATTTATGAATACACATAATAATGTTTTACTGGCACTCTAGGCATATTGGCACAGGGTATTCTTAAGGCTATAAGGCTGATGGCCCAGACACTGTGACCTCAGATTCTGTGAATACTCATGGCTTATTTTTTCAATATCTTGTCATAAAGATGACATTTCTTCTCTTATTACTGAGAATCCATCAAGTACTTCTTGATATAAATCTTCTAAAATACCACTGCAGCTAGAGTAAAAAAAAATATTAAATCCTAGCTCCATTAGATATCATCTGATCTGGCCAAAAATCTTCACTTCTCTGTGCTTCAGTTTCCTATATAAAATAATGGAAGTTGAACTATACACTCTCAAAATCCTATTTAGTAAGCAACTGTGGACCATTTATATTCTGCTAAATATTATGTTTTGTGGGGTCAGAAACCAGATTAATTAATTGCTTGATTTTTAATACAACTCTAAGAGAGGGTATGAAGTAAGAAAAAGAATGGGAGAAAAGACAAAGAAATGAATGAGAAACAGAAAAATTTCATAGGTAACAGGTTTAAACATGTTCATAAGTATAGAAAAACAGAGGGTAGTTTTCAAAGGAAATTAAGCAGAGAAAAAAAAACATATATGATTTTTATCTTTGCAATATGGGTGTTCTAAAATCAGTTCTTACCCAAATAGTGAAAATTATCAAATTTTCCATGTGATCATTCATATCTTAGATACTGGCAAATATACAAAGTAGGTCTTGATTTGTTTTGTTGATGGTCAAATCTTCAAACATAATAATCATGAAAATTAAACTTGAGAATATTTCCTAGAAAATGGCAGAGTAGAAATAAGACATCCTTGCAGCTCTGGCTCCCAAATCACCCAATTCATGTAAAAATAAATCTAGAAAAAACTTTGGAGATACAGAACCCACAAAATGACACAGAGAAGGTAACCTCCCACTGAGGACAGACAGGCAGGCTGGCAGCAAGTGGCCAGTGCATCACTCTGGAAGCAAACCCCAGCCCTGCTCGAGCTGGAGGTCTTAGCCCCAGGGCAGTCTGACCAACTGCTGGCTGGTGGGACTTTAGATCACCCACAGCTGCTGAAGTTTCCAGAATTATCAACCCATAGATGCAAAGGAAAAAGTGATAGGTCAGTGCAGTGTGGGTTTGGGACCTGGGAATTCAGAGTGCAATCTGGCATTTGCCCCCAGGGAGAGAATCAGCTGAAGGCTATGGTTGTGCAGCTGCCACCACATAGCAGCTTCAGCTCCTGGTCTGCAGATTGTGAGGGGACCAAGAGACCAGTGTAAGGGGTAATCACTCTTGCTTTAACCTGCTTGGATCAGGATTGCTGTCTAGGCTGGAGATCCTGGGGTGCATGACCAGCTTTCCAAAGCCTGTGGATGTTTCAGAGAGGGCACCCAACTAACACCTTGAGCAGCTGAGAAAACCCCAGCATATGGGATGAAGCTCACATTTCTGGTATTAGAGATCTATGGTAACAAAAAGCCCAAAAGTCAAGCAATCGAGTGGCAACATGAGCAGGCAACAGAAGCAAAGCAAACAGAGTAACCCAACTTTACTATCCTATTTGGGGGACAAAAGGGATTAAAGCATGGACCAGGAGGAAGACAACAAAGTCAGAACTGCACAAAAAGCTTCCAAGAAAAATATGAACTGGTGAGAGGCCATAGAGAAGCTTAAAAGGGATTTTGAAAATCAAATAAAAGAAGTGGAGGAAAAATTGGGAAGAGAAATGAGAACAATGCAAGAAAATGAGAGTCAACAATCTGACTGAAGAAAATAATACCTTAAAAAATAGACTAACTCAGATGGCAAAAGAGGCTAAGAAAGGCAATGAGGAGAAGAATGTCTTAAGAAGCAGATTTTTCTAGATGGAAAAAAGAATCTCTAAAGCTCAATGAATGGAATGATTCCTTCAAAATTAGATTGTAGCAAATGGAAGCTAGTGGTTATGAAAAATCAAGATACTTGATTACAAACTGACACAAACAACTGAAAAAAATAGAAGGTAATGTGAAATATATCATTGGGAAAACCACTGACCTAGAAAATACATCCAGGAGGGATAATTTAAAAAATTATTGGCCTGCCTGAAAGCCATGATCAAAAAAAGAAACTAGAAATCATCCTTCAAGAAATTCTCAAGGAAAATTGTCCTGATGTTTCAGGACCAGAGGGCAAAATAGAGGTTGAAAGAATCCACTGATCACCTCCTGAAAAAGATCCCCAAAATCAAACTCCCAGGAATATTATAGCTAGATTCTGGAATTCCCAGATCAAGGAGCAAATATTACAAGCAGCCAGGAAGGAATGATTTCTGGAGGACACAGGATCTGGCCACTTCTACACTGATATATTGAAGGACATGGAATGTGATATTCCAGAGGGCAAAGGAGATGGGACTAAAACCAAGAATCACCTACCTAACAAAACTGAGTGTCATGTTCAAGGGGGTAATATGGTCATTCAATGGAATAGAGGACTTTCAAGCATTCTTGATAAAAAACAAGAGCTGAATAGAAAGTTTCACATGCAGATGAAATAAGAAAAAGAAGCTTGAGAAGATAAATATACCAAAATAGAAGATAAAAAGATCATATCTTTTAGGGAATAGAAATCATAAGCAAGTTATCAAAGTTGAAGTACTTATAGTCCTACATGGAAAAATCATAATTTTAACTTATTAAAGTTTTTTTTTATTATAAAATAGTTGAAGAGAATACAAATATATATATATATATATATATATATATATATATATATATATATATATATATATATATATATATATATATATATATATATGTTGTGTGTAGAAAAATGATAATTGGGGCGACTAGGTGGCCAAGTGAGTAGAGTGTCGGCCCTGGAGTCAGAAGGACCTGAGTTCGGATCCAACCTCAGACACTTAATGCACAAACAAACAAAAACCTAGCTGTGTGACCTTGGGCAAGTTACTTAACCCCAATTGCCTTCCAAAAAGCAAAAAAAAAAAATGATAATTGTAACTCATTAAACTTTTCTCATTATAAGAATAGTTGAAGGGAAGAGAAATGTATATATGTGTGTGTATGTATATATATATATATATATATATACATACATACATACATACATATATATGTGTGTATATATATATATGAATATATATACATATATATATGTCTATATAGGAGGGTATATGGGCATATGAATACATATGTGAGTGTGTGTATATATGACTACATAGACAGAGGCTACAGGACCAATTGAATAGGAAGGGATGATACTTAAAAACTGAAATTAAGAGGTGAGAGAGGAATATAATGAGGGGAGAAGGGGGAAAGGCAGAATGCAGTAAATTATCTCATATAGAAGAGGCAAGGGAAAATTGTTACAATGAGGGGAAGAACAAGAAGGCAATAGGGAATGAGTCAAACTTATTCTTATTGAATTTGGCATAGGGAGGGAATGACATACACACTAAATAGGGTATCTCACCCTACAAGAGAGTAGAGGGAAATGGGAAGAGAGGGAGGGTAATGGAAGGGAGGGGGAGGAGGAAAGTTGGAAGCACCAACTTTTGAAAAGGGAAAGGATCAAAGTAGTGAATAGAAGAAGTGGGGGGCACAATAAGAAAGAGGGAAATATAGTTAATCTTCCACAATATATCCACTATAGAAATGTTTTGCATAGCTACTCATGTACAACCTATGTTGAGTCGCTTATCTTCCCAGTGAAGGTGGGTGACAAGCGAGGAAGGGAAAGAATCTGGAAACCAAAGTTTTAAAATGAAATGTTAAAAATATACATACATATTTTTATTAATATTTTACATGTAACTGGGAAATGAATTATACAGGCACTGGGGCATAGAGATCCAACATGGCCTACTGGAAAGTTAAAGGGGGAATGGGGGAAGTTATGTGAGAGACCAGATTGGGGAAAGGGATATTCAGTGGGAACACTTCTGTGGTGGATAGGGAAAATTGAGGAGAAAATTTGTAACTCAAAATCTTGTGGAAATGAATGATGTAAACTAAAAAAAAAACTAACTAAAAAATAAAAAAGAGATTGTAAACAAAAAATACATACTAGAGTTATCCATCCTCAAAAACAATTCAGGGGAGTGGAGCCAATATGGAGGAAAGGAAGCAGTAAGTATATATGCAATGGGGATAAACTAGAAGCATTTCCAATAAGATCAGGAGTGAAACAAGGGTGTCCACTATGACCCCTCTTATTCAATCTGGTACTACAAATGTTAGCAGTAGCAATTAGAGAAGAAAAAGAAATCAAAGGAATCAAATTAGGCAGAGAAGAGACCAAGCTATCACTCTTTGCAGATGATATGATGATGTGCTTAGAGAATCCCAGAGAATCAAGTAAAAAACTACTGGACAAAATAAATAGACGTTGGCCCTGGAGTCAGAAGGACCTGAGTTCAGATCCAGCCTCAGACACAATGCAAAAACAAGAAACCTAGCCATGTGACCTTGGGCAAGTTAACCTCAATTTCCCTCCAAAAAGCAAAAAAAAAAAATGTGCTGGGAAAAGTGGAATATAGTATGGCAGAAACTGGACATAGACCAATATCTAACATCATATACCAAAATCAAGTCTAAATGGGTTCGTGATCTAGGTATAAAGGATGATACTGTAAGCAATCTGGGAAACCAAGGAATAGTTTACCTGTCAGATTTGTGGATAGAGCAAGACTTTAGGACCAAACAACAATTAGAAAGCATTATAAAATGCAAAATGGATAATTTTGATTACATTAAATTGTAAAGCTTTTGTAAAAAAAACAAAGCCAATGTAACCAAGATCAAGAGAGAGGTGGGAAATTGGGAAAGAATTTTTATATCCTATGTCTCTGATAAAGGACTCATTTCTAAAATGTACAGAGAATTGAGTCAAATCTATAAGAATACAAGTCATTCCCCAATTGATAAATGGTCAAAGGATATGAACAGGTAGTTTTCAGAGAAAGAAATTAAAGATATCTATAATCACATGAAGAAATGCTCTAAATCACTATTGATTAGAGAAATGCAAATCAAAACAACTCTGAGGTACCACATCTCTCCAGTCAGATTGGCTAAGATGACAAAACAAGAAAATGAGAAATGCTGGAGAGGATGTGGGCAAATTGGAATACTAATGCATTGCTGGTGGAGTTGTGAACTTATCCAACCATTCTGGACAGCAATCTGCAATTATGCCCAAAGGGCTATAAATAATTTCATACCCTTTGACCCAGCAATACCACTTCTAGGGTTATATCCCAAAGACATCATAGAGGAGGGAGGAAGACCCATATGTACAAAAATATTTATAGCAGCTCTTTATGTGGTTGCAAACAATTGGAAATTAAAGGGGTGCCCATCAATTGGGGAATGGCTAAACAAGTTGTGGTATATGCATGTAATGGAATATTATTGTGCTATAAGATATGAGGAAGTGATGGTTTTCATATTTACCTGGAGAGGCTTATACAAACTGATGCTGAGTGAGAAGAGTACAACCAGGAGAAATTTGTATACAATCACAGACACAACAAATGTGTGATGACCAACTATGACCAGATTGGCTCTTCTCAACAATGCAGTGATATAAGTCAATCACGAAAGACTCTTGATTGAAAGAGATGTCTACATACAGAGAAATAACTAGAAAGAACTGAGCTTGAATCCTGATGGAAGAAATTGAATTGATCTTTTTTCTTTTCACTGTTTGGTTTTATTTCTTATTTACCATTTTTCATCCCATCTAGTACAATATACCTTTGTAACTTCACTAATGTCTATTGTGAAAGTATTTGCAGATCCTATACTGGACTATATGCTGTTGTGGGGGGTGGGAGTAGAGTGGGAAGGGAAATTTGAAAGTCAAGGAACTATGGAATTGAATCTTGTAAACTAAAAATAAACATATACATTTAAAAAAAGAAAGATAGTTTGTCTTCCTCGTATGTGTCTCCCTTTCTATCCTGTCCATTCTAACTCTACAACAGCTCTAATATCTCATCAAATTATATATGTAAAGTCCTTTTGATACCTTGTAACACTATAAAAATTCTAACCAGATTTATTCCCTTTTATTCATTCTTGCTGCTACCATCTAATTCCAGACCCTTTTTATCTCTCTATTATCATTGTTAAGTCTCTCTGAGTTTCTTGTCTCTAAACCATTGTTCCCACAGCCACTAGAGAAATCTTCATAATGTACCACTATGACCTCACCAGTTCTTGAGCTAAATACTCTTAGTGTC